>JBBCBC010000005.1:47684918-48103286 GCA_037126765.1 Stenogyne calaminthoides
GGAAGAAAATGTGAGAGGAAATATTATAAAAAGGGGGGTGTAAGTGGGCTTTGGATTCCATATTATCCTACATTTATCTCACATCGAAAGTATTGGAAGAAAATGTGAAGAAATATTATAAAGGTTATCCCGCCTAAATACATTTATCCCACATCAAAAGTGTTGAGGAAAATGTAAAAGTAGTTTAAAATATTTTTTAAAAAAAGGTAAGCTGGTTTTTTTTTTGGTTGGCGGTTCATGGGTTAGACTTGGATTTTTTAGGTTTGGCCGGGTTCAAAATAGTTCAACTTTGGCCCAGAACCCAGGTGTTTTTGGCCGGGTTTGTCGGCCCGGTTCCATTCAACCCGTTGGGCAAAGCCGTTCAAGAGGATTATGAAATCATTATTTTAGATAATTATAAATAAATACACAATGATTATACAACACATTATTTCCTTATGGAAAAAAGGTCTTGTGAAATATTGCCGCAGTGTTATGTCTGATACAATATAAATAAGGCAAGTGTCCAAATTTGTGAGAGTCAAAGCAAATTTGTGGGTCGAGACTTTTGCGGTATTGGAGCAATGGAACCAGGTTGGTAGCGGGTGAATATATCTTTTATAGAAGGATATCTTTATCAAATATGTATTGTGGTCTAGTGGTTCAAGTTATTGTTAATGAATTTGGTTGTGGAGTTAGATTCTCTTTGACACATAATTTTTTTTATTTTTGTTGTTACTACATTTTTATATTGAAAAAAAACTTCATATCTTCGTAACCACGTAATAAAATATATTATAACACATAAATATTTATAAGGTAACATAGATTACAAGGTAACACATTATTGTTCATATAGTAACATGATATTCACATGATTATTCTGACGATATATGAGCAGGTGTTACATATTAATAAAAAATATGTATTCTTCTTGTAACAAAAAGTGTTACCATATGAATAAAAAATGAGTTACCCATAGAACAAAAAATTAAATGTCAGCAACATGAAAAAATCCCCGATCGAAATTACAGTTTAAGACAAACGATGTGTTCTCATGAACAAAAGTGTTATCATTATGAGCAAAAGAATTATTTACTACATGAGACAAAAATCGGTCTGATTGTGAAAAAAATATTGGGTCCAAAATTACAAATTTACAAAAAGCGGCATGAAAAAGAAGTCTTGAGAATAATCACGAATTTCATCACACTTTGTGTTGGGGTAATCAAACCAGCACCACAATATTATCCTCTTAACTTCTCAAAAATCCACCAAAATTCAAATTGAACAACCTTGGCTTCATCCAATGATCGGGCCGAAAAAAATTTGACACAGGCAGAGGAAAAGAAAGCAGTGAATCATCTGAAGAAAATGAAGAAAAAATGTAGCGTCCGTCTGTATGATGGAAAGAAGATGATTGGCCATTTATTACGCAACAATCTGCCCCAATCATCTCTATACAACGCGAAAAAAAAAAAGTTTGATTCTGGCATATAAATGTATGCAATATTGCACGCCTGAGTTTTCATCTTCCTTATGTAAAGTAATTTTACATCACAAAGGATTTGTGAAACTTGTTTCTCACTTATAAACCTAGTATTATTATTATTATAAAATAATACTTACAATATTTAATGATATGATATCAATTTATAAATATAATAATATCAATTGATATTTATTATTGTATTAATTTATAAAAGTATAATAATATTAAAAAATAAGGTATAAATATGAGATTAGTGTTTATTAAATGTTATATGTTTATAAGAATAATAGTACTAGATTATAAAGTAATGAGTATCATAGGATATTTAATATGATATTAATGTATAAGATATAATGATATCAGAGAATGTTTATTATATTTATTAATGTATAAGTATAATTGTACAAAATTTCATACTGTGAACCAAATTTACGAAGAACCTACCCATTTTAAATTATATAGATACTCCATAAAAAATTGTATAAATACTCTTTTCGTTTTTGTAGGATTTTACTATCCCATATTTTACAACAAAAACCCTTTGGCATTCGTTTATATCGCTAAAAAAAGATATAGTAGTTTTTAAATATTGTGTACTAATTATCTTTTTTGATTGATCAAATTTTTCGTTTAATTATTTGACAAATTGTAAAATTATAGAATAGTTTATTAGTATAAACTATAAATAGAAGGACTAAAAAATTTAATGATATTGCATCTTTAAACCAGTCAAACCAATCTGATAGTAAATTGAAATATTTGTAATGTATCAAATTATAAGATTCTTTCCATTATTTGGATAAATTTGACGCAAATTATTATAATTTGCCTTTTTTACTTTGATAGATGGGAAACTATTGATTTAGGGTGGATAATATGGTCGGTTCATTAATCCAGATAGTACTATTTAATATATTAAAAAAGTTCAACAGTAGAAAAAAAAAAGAATCTGGAAATTAATTAATAATGCAAACCGCTTGTTCAAAAGCTGAAATAATAAACAAAAAAGCACGATTTATTATTTCTTTTAATTTTCATTATTCATGGTTGTCATTTGTTTGGAATTATTTCAGAATATTTAAGTTTCTTATATAAAGTTTGTACTTAATAATGCTAAAGGAATAATTACATTGAATATGTAATTATAGTAAATATTCTCTTTTGTATTTACAATTTTCTCCCATAATTATAGGTATTTCTGTTATCCTTTGTAATCTAGCCTTATTAATAATAGTTTTCAATCACCCACATTCAGCGGTGATTCCCAATGCTCTCCTATGATTTCTAGAGTATTCTTACAGTATCGGCTATACGATCATAAACCTATTCTACGGCCGCGCCGATATTCGCATCGCCCGCGGACTCGTCCGCCGTCGTGAGAACTTATACCGTGCACTAGACGGTCCCCTCTAATGTCGATCTACGCATCTATACCCTTATCCTCTCTATAATTGTTGCAAACCTAATTCCGTAAAGCCTAATTTCTGCAAACCCTAACCCATGCGCACTTTTCATATGGCTGCTCCTACAACCGACTATCTCCTGTGACAACGATGATCAACATGGTTGCCGATTATCAAGTTAACCACAAATTATCTCTCCTGTGTCGTCCCAATCGAGCATAAAAAGCGGATTGCTTTGTTTTGATGGATTTTTTGGGCCGGTTGTTGGGAAATTTAGAGTTTTGATGAAAGTTCTAAAACACATGTAATAGGACCGGTCGGGACCTTTTAGGTATTGATGTTTTTAATACCGGTTATAAGATGATCGGTTGATAATTATTATATAGAACAATGATGTATAAGATAGGTCACATATTGAGGGGAACCTCAATATGTATAATCTAATCTAAAAGATCGAGAAGAACAAAAGATCGAGACGATCTTATAAAGTCGGATATGTCGAAGTCAGAACAAATTGCGAAGATCAGATAACTACCAAAAATGAAGACCTACTCATCGGGCGATCTTATAAAAGACAGTAGAATAATCGGATGGAAGTTATGGCGAAATTCACAAATTCGGGTTGATGTCACGAAGATGTCGGATTTAGTTAAGTACCAAAAGATGAAACGGTTTTTTGTACATAAGAACAAGATCTTACGTGTAGTTGAGCTATAAAGGATTTGAGTCTTGGTCACTAAAGAACAACTATCGGGTCTTGCAAATTCGTCGCGTCAAATGGTGATCTACGAATATCCCCAAAGTTAAAATTGGTAATTTTGATGTTTATCATTTAAATCATCGTGGTTGATCGGAAACAAGAAGAATGTCATACTTTAGTCAAATTTAAACAAACCTTTGACCTTGAAGATTATTTTTTCCTAAGTAACTAAGCAGTTCTTATGCATTTATCATCTGGTTGATGGAGGCCACTTAAATACTGGGAAAAGATTTTAAGTTGGAACAAACAGCAAATCTTTTGTCTTTTGAAGTTAAGTTAAAGTTTATTTAGACAACTATTCTAGGACTTCCGGTCATGCCGTTCGATTTTTAATACGTCAGGATCAAATCCTACATATCTCGATTTAAAATATGAGCCAAAAATTCAAATTGGACTCCAAATAACTCTTTGATTTGAGGGTCTATAAATATGGGATTACATAGGGATCTTTAGAACCTTTATAAATCTGTGCATTAAGTTTTTGATTAATTGCTTTACCTTATTGCACCTGACTCATCAAATACGTATAGTCAAATTTCGGATACGAACCTGACCTTGAAAGATTATTTTTTCTTGAAGTGTTAAATCTCATTTGTTCTTAAACGATGAATCTGCGCGATCGCAATCTTATCATCTAATTTTCCATTGATCGAATACTAGGAATCATTTCGCGAGTTGAAACAAACAACAAATCTTACCCAAAACCCCTGAATATCATTAGGTTAAGTTTGTTTTGAAAAAAACCTTTAGGGTTTATAGTTTCAAACACAAATTTACAGGATCGGTTGCCATCCTTGATTTTCCTAAATTTTCCATTGTGTAATGTAACCGGACCAACGATATACATAAGTCCGATTGGTTAAGTTGGATGATGGATGTGATAGGGAAGAAGAGTGGACATCATCGTCTATTAAAGAACCACTTTGGAATCCAATTTTTGTTAATTCTTAATTCTTGCGAGAAACTTAAAATCTGCATGGATGTTGAAGAGGAGCACCAAATCGATGGCCGGGCGGATAATCCATAGTCATGGACAAGATAAAAAAGAAAAGATATCACCGTTATAAATTGATTTTCAAGTATAAACTAAACCACTGTCAATTAAAGATATGATAGATACGGAAATCTGTTCGAGCGTAGATAAATAGACATCAATTCCAAAGAATCACCATTTCGATCCAAGCAAGTTGTAATAAGAACTTGGGGCGAAAATGTTTTGATTTAGACGCCCTCCCCTCTTGACTTACGCCTAAAAACCCGATATGGACCTACAGAGTATAAAGGTTGTGGTTCTTACTAAAAGATGAAGCCAATATCAACTGTTCTTGAGTCTTAAAACCTCATTGTGAGTCAATCTGATCGAAAAACCTTTTTCAGAAGGCAATTTGTTTTCAAACCACACCTGACATCATAATACGATTTGGGTTCAAAGGCGACGTGACAACTCAAAATTTTTCCATTGAACGTATCACGGAAATATTATAAGCAGGCAACCATCAGTTGATTTGCTAGGATGATGGAAGTTCTTGAAAAATCTAACATTTCAACAACCAATATTGTTGGATTTCATCGAATTATTATCAAGCAATGAGAGGAAGAGATAGGAGGATGTTGAAGGATCTCGAAAAAGGACGGATCGATGATCGAAGAATGATCATGAGAAATGGATCGATAACTGAAGATAAGAAAAAAGATCATCGGTCGATGAAAAATCCTGACATTGACTTATATCGAGAAGAAATTCTAATTAAGATAAGGCAAAAAGGCTCAAAGCTGGTGAATTCTCGGAATGTTACCGCAAATAAGAAGCCATGGATGGGTCGAGGCGAAGTTTCACCATGTGAAAACAACATTCAGTAGGAACTTGTGACACGACGCAAAATAAAAGACATCAATTACAAATCTTGCGCTATAGAGATAGAAAGCCATGGTTATGATACGTAATAAAGGATTCTTAAGATATTGCTAAGAGGATTCCAAGCTACTCATCACAGAAGATTTAAGTTTTGATAAAATCTAGCGAAAAGATGATTTCTACCACTTCGATGATCGATATTCTCAAAATCGATGATGAAAAGCTGTCTGACAATGAAAAGCTAAAGAACCCGGGTTAACCAATCAAAATTTAGCAGTTCCACTTTGCTAACTTTGATTAGCAAAATCTAACATTCAACTTCAAAGATTGTAGATTTTCTGACTCTATTTTGAGCAATTGCGGTTGATGATCTCTCTAAAGGACTTCGATGATGAACAACATCACGATAGTGGAACAAAGATAAGAAAATAGATTGAAAATGAAAGAAGAGACATTGTTAAGGAAAATGTTGTTACGATGGAGACGAACTAAAATCATTTGGCAATGATTCTGAACCGAATGATAAGCTTTGAAAAGGAAAGTTACGAAAGATAATTCTTTTCAATCGGAGAAACGGTCGTTCAAGAACTGCGGATCCCAATAAACAACAAGAAAGCCATGATTTTAAAATCTTACAAGCTAAGTTTAGGAAACTCTTGATTACATGAGATTGATGAAATTAATTGAGGATAGTTAGGGGTAAGAAATCTGAGTTTTCACGAAATCTTGATAACCGTTCGAGGATTTCTACCAACTATTTTGATGCGATATTCTAATAAGAAGAAATTGGGTATGGAAAACCAATCTAAGGTACATCCTCAAAACCTTAGCCCGTTCGGTTCATGAGTGTAATCAAACAAGTTTGACGTGCAGATACATTTTGAGCAAAATGATGATCTCCGATAAGGGAAAGACATAGTGGAACAAAATGTAAATAAAAAAGGAATCGACATTAGCAATGGACGATGGCAATTTAAACTAAAATCGCCGGAATCAGAAGATAAGCGAAGAACCCGTTCTTAACGAAGAGACCTCAATTCTTTGATCGGCCAAATTAGGTGTCGAAAAAGACAACTGTCGAAGGGAAATCTAATGATTTTAAAATCTAATCGAAATTTGATTTCTTGAGCTACATGAGATAAAAGAAATTAATTGAGGATAGTTCATTTATGCGAATACAGATATGAAATCTTTTAATGGTTAGGGATCTCGAACAAACTATTTTCTGATGTTGAAACCTAAGAAGGAATTGGGTATAGAAAACCCAAGTTAAAAAGACAAGCCCGTCAAAAATCCCAAAGTCTGATTCACTCAAGGCTCAACACAAATAATCATCTTTTGATCATAATGCATATGAAGAGATGTATGATTATGTAGACATTTATAAGGGGAGACCGTCGGGGCTTGATCTATCGATTACAATAAGGCCTTACATTTGTGAATATTGACTCTAACCCTACGCAACCCCAATCGAAAGAATTGCCTAAGCACGATTTGATTGGGGTTGGCGTGGGTTTTGGCCCGACAAAGAGGTGTACAAGCAGCTTCTCGAATTTTGTCGATAGTGGATGCTCAGAGCACATGTTAGAAGCAAACATCTCCTTAAGCTCTTTATCACGAATATGAAGGCCGATGTCTTTCTTTGGTTATGATAACTTTGGTTTTACGGAGGATTGAGAACCTTAGAGAATGATGATGTCTGATTCTTTGAGTCTTGTATCGAAGGTTTAAGCATAACTTTTGTTATCGGTTCACAATTCTGCGACAACCCGAATTGAGTGTTGAGTTCTCGGTGATCGATATCTTTATCAAAGAATCGAGCTCTTCGACATATCTTCGATAAGCGGATTCCGAAAGATCGGTTTATCGCAATGATTGGAGCAGGTTGTCCAAGAAATGCATGCTGATTATTAAGAGTTCCAAAAAGTAGCGGATTGGCTACAGCGCAAAAGAATATAGTCATCTGAACTTTAAAACTCTTAACAAGATAATGAGGATGTATTTGGTTGAGGACTTAGAATGAGGTATTCTCTGAGATCGGACATATAAATATGTCAAAATAAATAAGGTTAAAGCCTCATTCAAGGAATCCACGGACTGACGTCGATGATGTTACAAGCTGCTCCATATGGACTTATTTGGACTAGATTTTTGATCGGTCTCAGTGGGCGCAAATATACTACGGCTAATAAATGGATGATTATTCCAAGTTTACGGATTGTATTCTTGTATAAAAAGATGAGAGACAACAAAGATATTTGAAACTCAAAAACTACAAAGCGAAAGAGGTGTATCGATATAGTGAAAATCGGATGGGATAAAGGTACATAATTTCTGAACTCTTTTTATTCTTGATTTTTTGCACTAAGTTTGGTATCTGAAACAGCAGGGCATCCAATTTTGCAAAGCCTACAATGAGATGGTGTAGCGAGCGGAGAAAGCAGAACGCACTCAAGGAAGTTGCTGCGCACTATATTGTTGAACATACAACACCAAGCCGTTCTGGCGAAGCCATCAATATTGCATGCCACACTCGAACGGATCTTTCTCTGGTTAAAATTTCCTCTAAACATACATAGGCTGTGGAAGGCGAGAAAACCTCGTATTTCTCTTTTCATATTTTTTGGGTGCAAGTCATTAATACACAACAATGGGAAGAGTCGGGTTGAAGACTTGCAGGGCCGTCCGGATGGGGGTATATTCTTTAGGATATTCCTCATCAACCAAAGGCTTTTTAGGGTTTACTGCAGGCGAACCACTAGTTGTGGAAAAACACCTCATGTGATCTTTGATGAAACATCTTACGAGCAAGAGAAATGCCGACAACAAGAAATGCCCGGATCAGCCCCGGTGCACGGTGCCGCGAAAAATGGATGAGCTAAGTATCAAGGAAAAGGATCGAGAACCTGCGTAGCATGTATATTCGGATCGATGATTATTTGGTCAATCGGACCTGAGTCGTCTGTTGTCGATAAAAGCGAATGCAATTTGAGGCGATGTCAATGAACGCCGGTTCGGGGAACACTGAAGTTCCTACGAATGGAACATCGGCACATGATGAGTCCAACATAAATTTGAGACTTATCCATGTCAAGTGGATCATAATTACGCACCACTCCCAATCACTTTAGTAATGAACTCTTATCGGAAGGGATGATGTTCTCCCAAGTGGTGCAAATAAGAAAAAGAAGGACTTTAGGTAACCCGATCGTCCAACTTATCGATCATCGGAGACCCGTGCAGGGGAGTCAAAACTAGACATCAGTTGATGAAAGTGCCATGCTCTATTGTTGTTATCTTGTCTTTGAAGGAACCCGTGAAGTAGAGGAAGCTCTGAAGATGTAAACTGGATTCTAGCCATGCAAGAAGATGCAGAGCGATTTGAGAGGAATGGTTGGAAGCCCGGGTGGATGAGACCAACCCATCAAGATGTGATTAGCACAAAGTGGGTATTCAAGAACAAAGAGATGAGAATAATGTCATAACGGCGAAATAAAGCGAGACTTGTTGCTAAAGGGTTTATTCCTGATCGGAAGGAATTGATTATGATGAGACCTTTGCACGATCGCTTCGCAGGAGAAACCATTCCATTGTTTTGGCATATCTTGCCTGAGGGTTTATTATTGTATCGGATATGGATGTAAAGTGCATTCTTAAAAATGGGTACTAAATGATAAGTTTATGTTGAACAACCTCCGGGCTTTGAAAAAAGCGTCGGTGTCTTGGTTTAAGAAAAAGCTCTTTATAACTGAAACAAGCTCTCTCCGAGCTTGGTATATCTCTCTCTCGATTCTTGATGAAAGATGGTTTCACTAAAGGAATAGTGGGCCAGAACCTTGATTGAGAATAGAGATGGAGAAGATACGATGGTTGATTTATGTGAGCAGCGTCGTCTTCGGATCTCTGACAGTTTATGTGAAAAAATTGACGAAAATTTATCTGGGAAGTTGGATGTCCATGATGGAGTCCGGATGAGTTTAACTTACGGGTTTTACTAGTTAAAAAAGCAAAAGTACGGAAGGGATATTCATATGCCCGACGGAAGTACCTTCAGGAGTTTATTGGCTAAGTTTGGGTTCAGCGTAAAGGCTTGAAATTCTGTGATGGTGGATTCAAGATGGATCTAGAATGAGAATGGTCGAAAAAACTAATCGAGAAAAGAATATAGGGCTCTCATTGGATCTTTACTATACCGGCCTTAACCGGACGAGATATCACTTTTGCGGTAGGTGTATGTGCGGTTGAACAAATCGATGCAAAGCCACGCAGAGCGACTAAAGCGGTTCTTAAGTATCTGAAGGGGATAGTAAACCTTGGTTTATTTTACCCATCGGATGATAATCTAAACTTAGTGGGTATTACGATTACGATTATGAAGGTTCTTAGTGTGAGGAAATCAACCTCGGTGCATGTGCATCGTTTTAGGTAGTAAAAAATCTAAGTGGTTTTTCAAAAGCCGGACATCGATTCGCGACATCTACTCTGAAAGCGAGAATATATATAGGTTTTGCCGAGGAAAACATTGCTCCCAAGCTTACGTCGTCGTGGCGAGGATTATAACATTGTAGCTAGAGCGTGCCTATATTTACGTGGCGATAATGGAGTCTTTGCAATCCCCTCAGCTCGAATCTATTCTACATCTGAATCAAGCATGTGGATGTCGGGACATCATTTATAAGAGATCATGTTGAAAAGAAGAATCCCGAGAATGGAAAAGATCCATCTTGATAAGCGGAAAAATTGATATTTTAACCAAGTCACTAAGTTGAGATCGGTTGATTTATGCAATGGTACAGGGCTTGGATCTTGGAAAGCTTACCGAAATGTTTGGTGGGTGATCTCCGAGAACCCATTTGGATTAAAGAAGACTAACCAGTTAAGAGAATCGGTTGAGTTAGAATGTCTCAAGCGATCGAAGATCGATCAAAAAGAAGCGTGTAAGGAAAACTTTATCAGATTAAAAAGGCCGAAATAGTTTGTTTACTTTGTAAGTCGAATAATTTAATGTTCAACAAGCAAGTTACATAAGATTAAATATTCAATAGCATAAGAAGCGAAAATACACTACAATGGAATAATAGAATTTTTTCATTGATAAGACCACTGAGTTCGGATTTACATTACAAATTACAAGTAAAAAAGGACTGGGGTCGTCACGTAAACCATGTTGGCAAGTAGCTTCAACCTAGAAGGGAGGCTTTAAAGATTTTAAAGTTTGATGCTCATTTTCCCCACTTAACCTAAAAGGGGTGTGAGAGGCTTTAAGAAATAATCCTAAAGCCACCTCGAGCTTGGATTAGGAGGCGAGGCATTGATTTATAGATTTTCTAAGCGAGGCCCCCAGTCCCTAAAAACAATGGGCTCTCGGTTGTTAAATGGGACATAAGTGCCAAAAGATGTGGTCAAAAACCATATGGCCCAAATGTCACATGCAAATGTGGATTTAATGTCGATGATCAGATCATTATCGGATCAAAATCCTGGCTCAAACTCATGTTTTATGTCGGTGGAGTCTGTTGATGCTAATTCACAATATCTCGATAGGTACACAAGGTGCATACATTTAGGAGAAGTGTCTTCTCATTTTAGATATGAATCCAAGTCGCCTGGTGGTAGAAAACTTAAAATAATTGTATGTGTAATCTTGATGTGGCAAGCGATAATAAAGGACATAACGAGGGTTGAATTGAGAAAAATTTGAAATCATTTGAAAAGGGTTGAAGTTTTTTTGTGGAAGTTTCATAGGAAATAAAGGGTTCATTGGAGAAAACATAGATTATAAAATATAAATAAAGAAGATGAATGGTTTATGTTGTGTTGTTTGCCCTAAATTCCCGGATCTTTTTCTAGAAAAGCGGGGTATAGGTGCAAATTTAATTTTCTCAAAACCCTTAAAGAAATTTACCACCAAAGGGCGGCCGAAGTAGCAAAACCGTGATGATGATTGGATAAACTTCGGCGATTGATATCCCAAAGTCAGGACTATTATTCACGAATTTCAAATCATCTTTGACTTAGGATAGAATGAATCTCAGGATTTTTCAAGACTAAGTTTTGGCGGTAACATTATTCAGAAGCTTGTCTGAGTAGAATGGATCAGTTAGGTCAGCAAAATCCCCGATTAGATAAGAAATGATCAAATGAGGAAGATCGATTTATTATGATCTGCTCAAAAATCGAATAAATCGATCGATAATGTCGAAATAACGGTTGAAGGGGGCCTTCAAGAAATGTCGAAGAGACGAAGTGGAAGCGGATCGGTTAGAAAAGGGCAAATTATTAAATGATTTCATCAAAAGAAAAATCGCCCGTCAACAAATTCATGCAGAAAAAAGGACTTCAAATTAGTTTCCCTCCATCTTGGAGGATTACAATATCGATCAAAAATTCTTGGATCGCATTCTGTTTCTTTGTTTCTTTGCTTAAATATCACGATTGGCTGATGATTGAAATAATATTTGCCTTTTTCTTTTTGTTTACCATCACTTTTATGACATATCATTTTCTTGAAAGTATTTAATGTGGACATGGGATATATGTATTAAATATGCTACTAAATGTGTTTTTTTAATCAAAAGATGACCACTCACGGAATTTGGGCAAAATTATGTTAACTATATGGATTTGGCAACCAAAATTGTTGAAGACAAATTTGTCAGGTTTGGTGTTACCATGGGATCCGAGAATCCAATGGACGGTGGAACAAATTACGAGAAGGTGCGATCTCGAAAATCATCTTTACTCCTCACTACCAATCCAAAGAATCGAAAGATGTAAGGGCACTAGAATTCTTGAGGAATTTGAAAAGGTGGACCGCGGAAAATCCTCGAGACGATTTTCTTGATGAATGGAGAGATATCAATTTACAAATCTTTGATATAACTCATTATTCAACCTCGCCTAAAGGAAAAATCTCTCACACTCCTTCACAGATACAGTAAATCTTGATCGGGAATGAACTCTTAGAGAGAGGTCAGATAAAACACGGACAGCCGTGGGCTGTCGAGCCTATGTTGAAAAGGAAATACCGTTTGTTGTTTGACATTCTATCAAAAACAATCGCCGTTATCTCGCTTAAATTTGGATGGATTAACAAATTGTAAAATGTAAGTATACTGCTATTGTCGATGGAGCCAAAATATTGAACAACATGGTTTTTTAAGGCTATTACGCTCCAAGAACATGACAAGTTTGGAGTTAGTGAACAGCGAGGGTCGTTCATTCAAGAAGAGAATCAGCCAATCTACAACAAAAGGCTCGCGATCATTCTCAAGGACAAGATGCCCAATCTTTGAATGGGATCGAACGGATTTGAAGTCTACAAAGGCCTTTCTCTCAACCACAACTTTCCATCTATGGGACATCGGATGATGATGATATTTCAAAGACTTTCAAAGGGAAAAACAATGAGGAAGGCATTCGTTTGCAACCCGATGCTCCTCAAAAAAAGAAGATAAAACCGGTAAAAGGCTCCGGGGAGAAGAGGCAAAAGAAGGTAAACGAGGCCGTGCAGCTCTTTTACGGAATCTGAAATCCCAGATGAAAAAGGTACAGAATCCAACTTTGATCTGTGAATCCTGGCAGAAACATCGGTCGCCCGGAGCCTCACCAGAGTTGCCAAGAGCTACATGAGAACATAATCGAGAAGAAAGAGCAAAAGACCAGGCTTGATCTCGCCGCCTCAATCTCATGACGATTCACCACTCGAGACTTCTAGGCTACGAGCATATCTCTCATTCTCCTTCACATGCTTTCGCGAACACGAAAATTCACGAGTTCGCGAACCCGGTAAAATCCGCATAACTAACTTTGTAGGGCAGGATGCACATGCTGCTACAGAACCTCTGCTGATTCGGCCCGATCGGTCAACATCGACTGCGGACACCGCAGGAATTTTCTACATCTCATCCATCGGAATATGGCTTCATCCGAACAGTGATTCCCCGAAATAGATCATCCAAGACCATCACCGGAAAATGGTCGAATAAGAATTGAACCTTGATATTGATGAGTTGTATCCGGAGTTGGTAGCCCATCCTATTATTAGAGAGGAAGTAATGGAGATCCTCACTGGAAAGATCTCCGGTTGAAGAACTTCTCGATTTCATGATCATTATTGAGCGGATGGGAGTCTTTGATCGTTCATGATTTTGATTTTGACATGAAGAAATGCTGCTCGAGATAGGATCACCGGTGAATCGATAGCTAACTTTGAAGCGATCAAAGCTACGATCCACGAAGTTGGGAATAATTGAACAAGTTGAACCTGGAGGTCATTGCGAAACTCCTAAGGAAGATGATCTAAGAAAGATGATTCTATGAAGGATGTAGGAGTTACTTGCCGATGATGGTGGGCCCAAAGCTTTCTGATTCATGACCCGACCCTTTGGGCGCAAACAAGCTGAAATGATCGAGTGATGCAAATATTCTGCAACACATCACCATTGATCAACTTGGGAGATCGGATCGTGTTTTAAAGATCTTCTGAAAGAAGAAGTTGAGGGAGTTGGCTAATGAACTTAGCAAACACAATAGGCGTCGATCGAGGCAAATTGGCCTCAAAGAGATAACGGATCAACGTGAATTGGTATTTCCCAAATTGAAGAATCAAAAGATGTCGGTTCTCTCTAAACCGTGACAAACCTGGCTTCTTTGAATTTAGAAAAGACGGTTGACGACCAAGTTAGTTCGGGTTGATCAACAACAAGTTTCTCTTCTAATGGTCACATAAAAAGCTTGAAATGATGAAGAAAACTTTTATAAACTCATTCTTACCTCTCTCTTCGCTGTTGAATCTTAAGACCGAAATTTGGTCTCAAAGATTCAAAATCTATCTACTCAAGCTCAAGGTTTATTATCTTGAAGATCTTAATAAAAGGCCATATCGATTGGATTTGGATCTCGACTTTTCACCTCAATGCTCTTTTGATCAAACCAAAAAAGGAAGGACGGAGTTGAAAACAACTGACTTCATCAGCATCGAGAAGAATCGATTCGGGACGGTTGAATCTTATGTACGGAGACGCTGTAATCTGGTCTGTTTGCAATGAAATTTACGGGAAGACGGAGAAGTCAAAAGGCAAGAAAGTTGATTCTTGGTCTTTGACATCAAAAAACATACCCGAACACTCGCATTAAAGAGAGTCGCGGAAACAATTACGGGATCTGGTAGATAAACATAAGAACAAGAAACCGCTCTGGGAAAATGATTCTTTAAGAAGTCAATTAGTGAAGAAAAAAAAGAAAGCGTAAAAATCGCGCGAGGCGTAAGATCCAAAATAAATCTGGTCGAGGGAAGAAAGGCAAAGCTGGGAAAAATCTGGGCGGAACCTCGATTGCGGCAAGAGTTGATGAAATCATTCCTAAAACCGCCGCATATCGCGATAGGGTTCGAGAATGGAATAAGATCGAGTGAATAGACTTCGATGCTTTGATACGGATCTAGTACCACAAGAAGTATCACGGATCTTGAAATTTCTCAACCCGGTTGGAGAACAAGCACCAGTTTTCTAAAATATCTGAAAAATAAGGCGGAGTAATCAATGTGAAATATCTGCGTCAAAGAGTATGGACTTGATGGACTACTCAAAACAAGGCAGATATGGCTCATTTGGATGGTGACATTTCAAAGGTTCTATTTTGACATCTGAACAAAGCTCGCATAATCGATCCACACATATCAATGATGTCAAATGGAAGGCTATCTGGGATATTCAACATTCCTCAAGGATCAAGAGAAATGCTAGAGGGATATAAAGCCAAAGATTGAAGATCGGGAACTATTTAGGATCGGCAATTTAAACTCAAACTTTTACGATGTGACTTTTATGTCGATAAATCGATGAATGAAAAGTTTATTCTTTTTCGATCCTAAGACAAAATCTCATTGTCTTATCGATTATCGTTCTTTATTGTTTTTATATTTATCAATTGTGTTGGTTTCTCGTATGTTTGTTTTGGTTTCATCAAAAATGGGAAATTATTGGGAAATTTAGAGTTTTGATGGCCGGTTCTAAAACACATATAATAGGACCAACAGACTTGTTTGGTATTTGATATTTTTAATACGATTTATAAGATGACCGATTGATAATTATTATATAGAACAAGATGATGTATAAGATAGAGTCACATATTGAGGGGGGAACCTCAATATGTATAGGCTTTATCTAAAGATCGGAAGAACAAAAAGATCAATTTGAAGTCAGAAGCGGCCCGCGGAAGGCGAGGAAGATCGGAAGATCGACGATCTTTAAAAAGTCGGATAATCGGTGAAGTCATGAAACACAAATTCGTAAGACCAAGATCGATGACTACCAAAAGATCGTACTTCGAGGACCTACATCACCCAAGTCCATGGTTGAGCTAAGACAAGCGGCACGAGAAGATTCTATCGAGGTACCGATTGGCCGGCGATCAAAGTCACTTTCACACCAGTGTAATGGCGATGTTTTCACCAAATCATACGTTGTTGATCCTCAACAAGAAGAATGTCAACTTTAGTTGGTAGAACAAACATCAAAAGTTTTTTTGTTAACAAATAAGAACAAGAAAACGTATGAACGGAGTCGGCTAATCACGGATTTGGTGTTTTTGGTCAAACGCTATAAAAGACAACTATTTATGCTTTAAATATCTTTGATCCCCGGTACACGTCACATCAAATCCTACATATCTACCAAATATAGCTAGAAATTCAAATTGCTCTCCAACGGCTCTTTGATTTTGGGGGTCTATAAATATGGGATTACTCTTGGTGAAGAGCCGGAAATTATCAAGAGTTTCGTACTATAGCCAAATTTTCCGCGAAGACACAACCTTGAAGATTATTTTTTTTCTAAGTATTCATCCCATAGTTCTTAGCATGAAAATCTTATCCTCTAGTCATATTGGCTACTTAAATACTAGGAAAGATTTCAAAGTTGGAACAAACAACAAATCTTAACCAAAACCCAAAGTTAGGTTAAGTTTGTTTAGGAAGATTCCCGGATCTAGGGTTTCTAGTTACGATTTAAGGGATCGGTTGAGTGAGAGCTCTATAAATATTTGTTGGTGTAATGTGTTGGACTAACACAATAATCTAAGTCCATTGGTTAAGTTGGTTAAGTTGGTTAAGTTGGTGCCCTTGTGATAGGAAAAGAGTGGATGTGGGGATGGGTGTAGAACCACTATAAATCTTGTGTGCATTTACTTTTGATTAATTGCTTTACACTATTGCACAAACTTGATTAAATCTGCATACATATTCTGAGTTAGGATCAGCTAGCACAAGCTATTGATCCGATCGATTGACTCCATAGTCATCGATTAAAAAAGTTAAAACGGAAGGCGATTTATTTATAAAGCCCGGTTTTTCACGGGTATAAACTGGCTTCCGCTGTCAGTTAAAGCGATAAATACCGAATCGATCGCCCCTCGAACAATCGGTAAGTTGGATATCGATCCAAATTGATTCATTTGCACTCTGATCGAACAAAGCGCAATCACACAATCTGCCACGAAAAAAAGTTTTCTTAAGTCTATTCACCCCTCCCTCCTGACTTAAGCCCTCGCGAAAAACGGATTCGGGACCTCTGAGGTTTCATCGTGGCGCCCGTCACCCGACTATCACGACCGTCTCGGTGTTCAATCGATAAATCACCGCTATCGACGCGGAGGATGAAGGACATGAAACTTCTCGATTGTAGTGTACCGTCTCTCTTAGAAGATCTTGACCGGAGTTATTGACTCGACCACATCGCGGGATATATGGGTTACTTTCGGGCGTCTTCTCTTACATCTCGTGCCAACATCATCCCTTTGCATGATGTGATTCATCTTGTGGAGGAGTATGGTAAGAAATTTAAATTGTTGTGTGATCAATTGAATGTTATCAATCGTCCAGATGGATGAAAAACGGATAAAAGTCATTGATTTTTTGTGCGTCTCGGTGTCCAATTTGCTAGTTTCATGGACACTTCGCATGGCATTCTCTCCCATTCCTATTTTTTTGTGACTTGTTGAATCGAGCAAAGCTATATGATCTCATGCTTGAGCCATGGAAGGCTCATCTTCTCGAGCGCCTTCACTACCGATAGGGTCATTAAAAATCGGGGTCTTCCTGTGGTAGAGAAAGTTTAACGCAGGAACAAAAATTGTTCTGGTCATTCCTGTGGACGTGGGCGATCCAATGACCGTGGGTTTCTTTTGGTCATGGCGTGATCCAACTCTCATGGCTCATTCTCGAAATCGAGAATAATGGTAATGCTCGAACAACGGGGGTGTAGGACTTACATTCCACGTTGTCCAAATTTATTAATAGGGAACATTATGTAGACAAATGTCCCCAATTCCTCGGTCTTTCGTCCGTACTTTTTTCTACCCATTTAGCTCGGGCATTTCATTCATTTGCAATATCTCGGACTCTACTCCTGATTGGTACCTTGATTCGGGTGCTTATGCTCATATGACTAATCAACCGGCTGCACTGGATTCTTACGTGCCTTATTTCGATAACGGTTCAGTTATTGTTGGTAATGGCAATACTTTAAATATATCGCATGTTGGTTCTCGTAAATTGTCTACAGATGTTCAGCTCTTGGATATTCTGGTGGTACCTCATATCACCAAAACTCTCTTATTTACCAATAAATTAACCTCTGACCTTCTTGTTGATGTTATATTTTCTGATAAGTTTTTTGCGATTCAGAACTAGATGACAAAGAAAATTTTGGCTCAGGGAAGGTGTGATAAAGGTCTGTACTTGCTTGACAGGGGGATTTCAGCTTTGGTGGTAGCAATCCTGAATAAAGTATCAAAGGCTAGTTTTGATTTATGGCATTTACGCGTGGGGCATGTCCCATTTTCCATTATTTCATTATTGAATAAACTTGGTCATTTGTCTGTTACTTCAGTTTTGTCGAGTCCTAGTATTTGCTCCTCTTGTCAGTTTTGCCGAGTCCTAGTGTTTGCTCCTCAGTTCTCTCGTAAAATCAAGATTTTTCAAAGTGATGGTGGGACTGAATTTGTGAATTCGAGGGTATGTGATTTTATGTATCAGAATGGTATTCATCATTAGTTTTCTTGTCCTTACACTCCTCAGCAAAATGTTAGGGCTGAAAGAAAACACCGTCACATTTCTGGAACGGATTATCTATGTTATTTCATGCTCGTGCTCCCCGCTTCTCTATGGTTCGATGCCTTTGATACTGTTGTTTTTGTGATTAACAGGTTGCCCTCTCCACTTTTGCATGATACTTCTCTGTTTCAGCTCTTATTTGGCTATGTTTCGAATTATGCAAACTTTAAATCGTTTGGGTGTCGTGTGAATCCTTATCTTCGGAATTATGCTGCTCAAAGTTGGAACCCATGATCGTCCAAGTGTATTTTTTTTTGGCTATAGTAGCATTTACAAAAGCTTCCGTTGTTATGATCCCGATTCTTCTCGGATTTTCACCACTCGCTATGCGGTTTGATGAAGCAAACCTTTCCATTCTCTCGGACCCGCCCTCGGTCCCAATTTGATTTGGACATTTCCACATTTTGGATGCGAAGATTGCCCGTTCTTTGCTCCATCCGGCCCTTCGCCAAGCCGGCCTAACAGCGCCCCCAACACTTTGTGCGCATCGTCCTTACCGGACAAATCTGCGAGGCCCTTCTGCCGAACCTCTCTCCGCCGCTCCACCCAGGATCATCTCTCCGCCCCACGATCGGCCTTGCATGCTCCAATCGAGGTGTTGGGAAATTAGGGGGTGCCGGATCTATTAAAGTTGAATTTAAATACATATTTAAATTAATCAAATAATTACTAACATGAATTAATCTAAACAATTCAACATAATAATTAATAAGCAAATAAATAACATGCTTACAAGTAATTCAAAGTAAATCATAAGCATGTGGAATCTAGGAATTACGTAAATACTAACCTCTCGTCTTCCGTTGAGGCGATGGATCAACCCAAAGTGCCTTCTCAAATATGTCCCACGTCACTGAGCGAAATCCGGTGGGAGGATTATCAACGAACAATTTTAATTTTAAAGGAGAAAAAATAAAATATTTGGCCACCACCTTTTGTGGATTTCTAATTTTCCAACACATGAAAATTGCACTTTGGGGATGAAAAATCCATCCCCATTTATAGACTAGGGGGCGAAAATTTAGGTCAAGATTGGGCATTGGGAAATTTCCTTGTTTCTTCCTCAAGATACAATCTAGAATATATCCAATATACTTTATTTCCCAAAATATCTCCCAACAAAATTTCCTCCTCCTTTCTTGTTCAATATTTTCGAAAATATCACATGAAATAGGAAGAAATAAGATCTTTTTCCTTTCTTGAATTTATGGGATAAACTTGTATCTCAAGAATACTTATTCCGTAAGATCTTTCCAAGAAAATCAAGAAAAAAACTTTTTCTCTTTCCTACCCAAATTTTCAAAAATATTGTGGAAAAATAAACGAAAATATTTTCTTCTCCTTTTCATTAATTGGACTTTAGTTTGGGCTATTTGAGGGGCCTTTAGGATAATTAAGATTGGACCTTCAATGGGCTATGAAGCTTTAATATTTAGCCAAAATATTATTCAAGCACATTAATATTAATGTACTCCACTATAAAATTAATATTGAACTATCCATCTTAACCCATATTACGACTTCACAATAATATGGCTTCCGGTCATTATTTCCCGCGTTTAAGATTATCTTAGTTCACTAATTAATTAAGCCGTTGAATGCATGACTTTATATTAATTAATATATTTGTCCTTAGAGTAAAAACATTTCAACATTATTATCCATCTGGGAAATAAATTTCCACTTTGCAAGATTTGGTATGATAAAGATTCTCGAGTCCACCAAGAGGACAAATCAAGCAAGCCCGTACTTTTACGCGATTCTCCGTATTAAATCTTAGCAATCGTCATGTAATTAATAATATTGTCGAAGATCAAAGGTATCGAATCGCATTGATTCTCTTCCCATCATAAGTCAAAGCAATAGTTATTAATTTCACACTATCCTATTTAAGGAACGAAGATTAAGAAATAACGCACCACTTGAGGTCTAATTATTTTATATTGATGCCATGAATTTATCCTCCTGTGAGGTCCTTTTCAAACAGCGTCATAATGCACTAGTGTAATCCTTGGTCAAACACAAGCCAATCTGAGCCTTACACTTCAACCTTTCATGATGGGTTGTTCATTTCCATCTGGGTTGTGAATTTGTACTTAGTCACACGAACCGCGAATTTGATCTTACGTGATGCGGTATCACCAAATTAACTACAACGTAACATGTCTTGACTTTATCGAATGGGTATCAAAGAAATATATATAACATTCATTCATATTTAATGCAACATGTGATAAATAATTTATTTGATAAAATAAATAAGAAATTGGTTTGGTTATACAAAGTAAAAGTATACTTTTGATTATAACTCCAACACGAGTGCTGCCCGGCCCGTCCCTGCGATCAACATTGGCTCGCATCCCATGGTCACCAGGGCGCGTGCCAATGTTTTCAAGCTACGCTACCCTGTTGACATGGCCTCTACTGCCCTACTCTCTACTTTTGTTGCCACTTCCAGCCTCGTGGTTTCAAGTATCTTTGCAAAAGCATCCCGAGTGGTTTGTTCTTTATCTGAGAGGAAATTGACATTTTATTTCAAACAACACATGAGATTTGGTACCTCGTCCCCATGGTACAAACATTGTTGGTTGAAGTGGGTCTCTGCAGTACAAAGTTTCATCTTGATAGCACAATTGAGCGCCAAAAGCCCGTTTGGTTGCTCAAGGCTTTACACAGATTCCCGGCACTGATTTTCATCATACCTTTAGTCATGTTGTCAAGGTTGCGACTGTCCGGATTATCTTAGCACTCTTTATTCAAAGACATTGACCTCTCCATCGACTTGATGTCAAGAATGCTTTTTCTTAATGGCGTTCTTGACAAACTGTTATAGCTCGGCCCCGTGCTTCCAGATTCGGTTTCGATCATGTGTAAACTAAAAAAAGGCACTTTATTTGTCTCGTCAAGCTCCACTTGCCTAGTTTCAAAGGTTAAAGACGCGTCTTCACCGGCCTTGGTTTTCTTGAGTAGTAGTGACTCCTCTCTTTTCACTTCCCGCAGGTATTTCCATCATTTATTTATTACTTTATGTGGATGATATCATTATTCTTTGGGAATGATCCTTCTTTCAAACGCAAACTTCATCTCTCGTACCCCATCGTGAGTTTGCTTTATTAAGGATCTTGGGTGTCTTAATTATTTCCTTGGGCTTGAAGTCTAAATATACATCGGATGGTCTCTTTGTTGACGGTAAGTGTGCTCATGATATACTTGAACATGTTGATTTATTAGATGTTAACCACTGTCTCCACCCCTTTGGCATCGGAGTCCTCGCCATGTAGTGATTCTGTTTCATGATCCCAACTCTCTCTGGGTCTCTTGTTGGAGCTCTCCAATATTTGGCCATCACTCGTCGAGATCTTTCATATCTTTGTCGGCTCGATTAGTCGATTTCTTCACTCACCTCGCTCGGATGATCATTTTTTTTTAGCGATGAAGAAATTCTACGTTATGTGAAGATGCTTTATTCACTTATGGGCTTTTCTTCAAAAAGAACTCGAGTTTTTCTATCTTGGGGTATTTTGATGTGTATGCGGGCTCGGTGCATTGAGACCCCGTCGTTCAACCCATGAGGCGGGACGTACATAGGGGCCAAAGGGGTCACTAGGCCCCCCCGCCCCACTTGATTTTTTTTATATATATATATTTATAGTTAGAAATATACTTGTATGAGATGGTCTCATTGTTAGGCCAGTATAACTTGAATATTGTCGCTTTAATACTTTAGAAGGAAGGGTATTGATTTTTACTAATTTGTACCTGTCTCATATATGAGACCGCCTCATGCAAATTTTTTTATCTTATAAGTTATTTGTTGTTAACTTGATAAGGTTAGAATTTTTTTGCTAATGTTAAAGTGTGCCTTATTTTTCTATATAAATTTTCTTATTATCCTTGGTGGGGGAAGAGGGAGCGAAGATAAAGAAATATGTTAATTCGATTTTAAATATGTGTTTATAAATATATTTGACTTCGGTTAATATAAAAAAAAATTAGTCTAAATAATTTTTGAATATATATACAAAATTTGAAAGTGCATTTAATTATCACAAAAAAACTTCGTATGAGGCGGTGTACAACTTATCACAATCAACACCCACCCCCCAAAATTTGAAAGCGTCAATCGCGCAAATTACATTTTATCTCATCGTGAGGCGGTCTCACGCTTTATTATAAATTGGGCCCCCTCGAAAAATTCACCGGTCCGTCCTGGTTTCATCTATGGGTACTCTATCCTCGTTGGGGGAAACCTTGTTTCTTGGAGTGCCAAGAAACAACCAATTGTTGGTCGTTCTAGTTGTGAGTCCCGATATCGTCTTTATGGCTAATCTTGAATGAAATCGGTTTGGAGTTCTGAATTTGCTACCACGAAATCCGATCTCTTATCCATCTCGGCCTATTCTCGCGTGTAGTAATAAGAGTGTTATTTTTACGAGTCAAAATCCGTTGGCACACAAGAGGGCCAAGCATATTGATCTCGACTATCACTTTGTTAAATGAGCTCGTTTCTCGGGCAAGCTAGCCACTCTTTTTTGTTCCCTAACATCTTGGGTTGGTGACATTTTTCACGAAGAGTTTACCCCATCCACCTTGAGAGTTTTCTACGTTCCAAGCTTTGCTTATGCGCATCCCACGCAACAGCTTGAAGGGGGGTAATAAGGCTAAGGAATAATTACTTTGACTATGTAATTATAGTAAATATTCTCTGTTGTATTTACATTTATTTTCTCCCATAATTATGGGTCTTTCTATTGTATCCTTTGTAATCTAGCCTTAATAGTTTTTCGATCACCATATTCAACTATGATTCTCAATCTTTCTCCTATGATTTCTAACTATTCTTTAAGTACTTTCTTATATTTTTTTTTATATTTATGAATTCACAATCTTATATGGATAATAGTATATGTTAGAGAAAATATCATCTTTAGTCTTATAACTTTGGACGATTTCATTTTTTAGTCACTTGTAATTTTTTACTTTTCAATTTTAGATTTGAATGTGTCAATTTCAATTCTTTTTTCTAAAATTTTAAATCACAGATAAATAAGTATGTCTTGTTCACATAACACTTTAAAATTGAGATTTTTTAATTTTTTTTCATTTTCTGCCAATGGGCGCCACGTAAAAAAAAAAAGATAAATTTTGAAGTGTCAAAAGCCCATGCTTTTATTACTAGCGAGATATTAAAGTTTTAACAAAAAATATTGAAATTAACACATTTAGAACTAAAATTTCAGAATTAAAAATAAAATCGTCCAAAATTACAAGACTTAAGCTAATATTTTTTTCATACATGTTATATACTCTTCTAGAAAATGTTAAATAAATAATACATTGATTGAACTTTCAGTTAAACTGATAGTATATGGAATGAACGGTTCAGAATGGCATGCCAATCAATGTTGATAGCCCATATAATTTTTAAACTTATAATGATTACTGAAGATGAGTTAATAGGCTCGATGTTCGTAATGTTACATTTATTTGACTTTATTATAAATATTTATACTCCTTCATCCAAGATTCTTGAGAACAACTTACGTTTTTGCTTTCGTGTTTTTAGCGAAAGCAAATTGTTTATTAAAGTATTTGAAATAATAAAGTGAGCTTTTTAAGGTGAGGTATGATAGTTTTTCCCTCCTCTATCATCTGCATTTCTTAAAATTGTTTTATCATTTAAATATCTTAATAAAAAAACTCATTTCATTAAAACACGAAATAAAAAAGAATGGCTTTCAAGTCATTCTAGGACGGAGGGAGTATCATATTATTCCCTTCCGTCGAAAAAAAAATTGTACTCATTATTTTGGCACGAATTTTAAAAAAAATAGATAAAATAAAAAGTAATGCAAGATATTATGAGGTTCATTTATGAATAAGTAATATTTGTAAATTGACAATTTAAGTAAATTTAAGTGATGATTGAAGGGTGAAGGGTGAAGAAAGAAAATAAGCATATTTTTAGTGGACGAAAATATAAGAAAAGGAAACACACTTTTTATGAGCGAATAAATATGTTTTTAATTAGGTAAATACGACCATAGAGACTAGGATGAATATCTCGTATCCGAAAACTAGCAATTTGTCATGTTAGTCCTCCAAGACCTAAATAACTCAATTTTCTATCATTGTGTTTACTGATTAGTTCGATCTAAAACTTGAGATATCATTTGATTATCGAATTCAACTATTCCAAACATAAAAAATTTAAAAATTTATAATTTAATCTGAAACCAAATAACATATATCATTTTTTTAAAAAAATTAATATAAAATGTAACAACCAGCGTAAAATTGTCAGTTTTCGGCCGAACCTTACTATTTTGGGCTGGATAATAGGTTATAAACATTGTAAATGGGCTTTAACTAGTGCCTTTTGGAAACAAAATAATTGTCGAGTAATCCGCACCCCCTTTATTAGGAGATACACCCAATTCTATCATGAAATACCAATTTTATCCTTGTTTAAAAGACCTGAATCCTATCTTTCCTTTTCTAAATTGACGCCCTGTTTCTTCAAATCTGCAGTCCGCCCACCGCCGCACTGTTCATTATCGGCTCATCGCACACACACCGCACCGTCCACCGCCGCGTTCACGCTGCGCCATGCCGTCCTCCTACTCCGCGCTCGGATCTTCGAAAGAAGTAGAAGGAAAAAAAACATGATAACAGGTGCTAAAATAGTTATATGATGTTCCTTTAATTTGTTATATCAGCATTCAAATCATAAGAATTAGCTAAGTTAAGAATCAATAGTATTGCTGCAAAACAAAATTACATGTACGACTCATCATTTTTAAGAAAACAAACCAGATCTATTTCTTTTTTCGGATGATTTTTTCCTGGGAAAGTGATGAC
This sequence comes from Stenogyne calaminthoides, assembly GCA_037126765.1. Taxonomy (NCBI): domain Eukaryota; kingdom Viridiplantae; phylum Streptophyta; class Magnoliopsida; order Lamiales; family Lamiaceae; genus Stenogyne; species Stenogyne calaminthoides. Next base: position 47,710,386 of record JBBCBC010000005.1, read on the forward strand.
GGCGGGATGCAGCGATACGGTAACGCGTGAGGCGGCGGCAATTTAAACGGCGGGATGCGGCACTGCTGTGACTGGTGGTCAAAAAAAGGGTAGTATGGGATTTCACAAAAAAAATTACATTTAGAGGGGGGTGTATCTCCTAATAAAGGGGACCCACCCACAAAAATAAATAAAATAAGATGGCTAGATAGGCTTTGGAAAAAAATAAAATCTACAGAAAATAGAAAGAGGGTAACAATTAAGATTTATAATTTATTTCTTAAAATAAAAAAAGACTCAGTGATGAATAAAAGCATGGCTACCTCAATTCATAACAAGTAAACTAGCAAAAGCCATAGATTACAAATTCAATGCCTAATTATATGGCAATTGTAAAAGTTACAATCTTCCAAAAATGCAAGAATATGAACCAGAATCATCACCATTACTTCTTCAACAGCTTCTCCTTCATCCTCTCCACCGCGCTTCTCAGAGTCGCTTCGTCTTTGCAGAAAAGTAAACCTCACAAGATTCTTCCCTCTTCTGGATTTAAATAGAACACACACTCGTAGGAATCGCAACCCCCCAACTTCTTTGATCAGATACTCACAGAAAGCAGCGTCGTTTTCCTGCCCAAACGGGGTGTGATCCACAATCACAAAAGTAGGTCCCACTAGACGGGTAAACTGTGAAACCAACAGACTTCAAACCCTCAACTAGGATAGCCTTCTTGGCCCGTAATCCCTTCTCAATTCTTCGTTAGTAAGATTCAGGGGCTCGGAGAGCTGCAGAGGCAGCATGCTGCATTGGAGTAGAAGTAGCAAAAGTGAGGTAGGCGTCGCGCTTGCCTCACACCCCATATCAAGTGGGCGGCGCTATGGCCCACCCGATTTTCCAGCCTGTTAATGAGAACGTCTTCCCCAAAAATTAAGGGTAGCATGCGTTCATACATACCGGGAAGAGAAGCAATGGAGATATGGTCCATTTCAAAAGCTAACTTATCGTAAACTTCATCAGAAAACACCAAAATGTCATTCTCTATGCAAAGATTGGCGATGGTGTTGAGTTCTTCTAATGTGAACATTTTCCCGTGGGGTTGTGCGGAGTGTTCATGAGGATAGCACGGGTATTTTTTTTTAGACAACGGACTTTAGTTAAATCAATTGGGATAGAAAAATTGGGGGGCTTTAATGTGATGGACTTTATTTTGGCACCAGCCATGGATAGGGTAGCTTCATAGGAGTCATAGAATGGCGCAAAAAATGCGACTTCGTCCCGGGGTTTATCAAGCCCAATATTGTTGCAGCTATGGCTTCTGTGCAACCTGAGGTGATGGTAACTTCTCTTTGGGGTCCACCACAAGTCCCGTCTTTTCTTGAAACGGTCAGCAACAGCTGAGTTCAAATCGAAACTCCGTATCCACGAGCATATTGATTCTTACCTTCCCTAATGGCTTGAATAGCTGCATCTTTGACGAAATCTGGACCGTCGAAATTGGGAAAGCCCTGCCGAGATTAATAGCACCGTGCTTGATGGCTAAGCTACTCATTTGCGTGAAGATAGTTGTTTTGAACTTCTCCAAACGTTTTGCAACCTAAAAGAAGACAATTGATAATATCACAAACAGAGACTAGGGCTGCAACAAACAACTATGAAGAACTCTAGACTACATCAGAAACTGAGGTGATGTTTATTTCAGGATTTTCTAGATCGGGGTTTGTTCGTTAAAGCTTGTCCTGTTCTGTTTTGGGATTTAATATCCAATTTTCAAAAATTCAATCCTCATCCACACCTAAAAATGCATACTCATAAATGCGCACTTGATTTGACATAAAGTTTCTCCAACAAGAATATAATAAAATTACATTACCACTCTTATGCACTTGATTTGATTTAGTTGGTCTCCCATGAACAAGTTTCATAGTATGAAATTGGATTAATACATTTTATACAACAACAATATAATAATACCAAATCACCCATTATTACACACTTGATTTGTCATACAGATCATAGAATCCTATTCAAAATCCCAAAACAAACATAGTCAAAGCAATATGTAGATGTATTCTATAGCACTTAATGAAAATAATAATGATAATCAAAACCTAACAGTTAAGCTTTTACTCATTAGCTGATCTGATATTAACAATCTTCAATCAGTCTATGCATGTCCCATAGACTGCTAATTCAAACAAATCCACCTATGAACTAGTCACTAAATCCTGAAAAGTAAAAACTGTAAAATGCTCCAACCATCTACTCATTGCACCGAAAAGATCTTTATGTAACATATGTCATATGTGGATTCCAATTGTAGAACTATTTTATGCACCTCTCAATTGATATAATTAAGAAGAAAGGGGTCTATAAGAATTTGGTCATCTCAAATTTCTAATGTCGCACAAATCTCGCACTTTCATTCTGAGTTCAAAGCTTCGATTACTTCTACCACAAAACCCCAAATTTCCAGATTCAGTTTGAACTCAAAATTCCAACCATTAACAACCCACACACAAAAAATCAAATCATCATAATCAAAATACACAAAAGGATCAAAACATTCAAATCAAACAAAAAAGAAGCAAAAACAAACCTGGATAGGTCGAGGGGCCACGTTCTGGGTTGATTCGTCCTGAGTTGAAACGGACTCTTTCTGAGTCGACACGGCAGTGAAAATTCCGGAAGCCATGATCGGCTGAGTTGTCGAACTGCAATAGATGCTATTTTTTCCAGAAATGCCAAAATTAATTCCGGAATATTTGGAAAGGGTTTGTGAAAGATTTAGGGGTTTGAGTATATAGGGCTTGAGCATCTCCTGAGGTGATGTCCAGATACAATGGCTTGAAGAATTATAAGGAAATGGAAAACGAGTGGTGTGAAGCATGAGTGTGGAATGTGAATACTTTCTTGAATTAGGGATTTTAGTTGAATATCATACATTAGAGTGTGGTACCTTATAGGTAAGTGCACATCAATGTTGTACTTAAAAAAAAAATTGTACTTAGGTATGTTTGTTTACAGTTTTGAGGGATTTGAAATTTTATAGATTTAGAAAAATTTGGTATAAAGTAAAAAAAAAAAGTATTTTTGTTTTATATATATTTGGGAGTATGAATTTTGTAGAATTCAATAAAGTAAATTTTTTAAAAAGTAAATGTTAGAAAGAATATTATATTATAAAAAGTAAAGAAATGATTAATCATTATGTAATGATTGATTATATATATATATATATATATATATAATAAAAGTAAAAAAAGGAGAAAAGAGTATGAGTTGGATAGATAATAATAATTGAAAAATATGTGATAAATGATTGATAGTGTATTTTTGAAATTGTGTTTGAAAAAAGATAAGATATGTGATTATAATGTATTATAGAGTTGAGTTTTTGGAAAATTTAAAATCACTATATCGAAATCACGATAAACAAATGAAATTTGGGATTTGAAATTCAAAAAGTCGACTACTCAAATCATAAACAAACAAGACCTTAATGTGTTAAGTATACAGTTAGGGGTTGTTTGTTTCTAGTTTTAAGAAATGAGGTTTTGAAATAAAGTAAAATGTATAATAGGATTTTGTATATCTTTGGAAGTATAAACTTTGTAGGATTTAATAGGGTATAATTTTAAAAAAGTATGTGATAAATTATTTATTATGTATTGAAAATTGTGTGTAAATTAGGGTAGATAGTATGTAAAAAGTAGAAAAAGATGAGAGAGAGTGTTAGGTTATGTGGATTATAAAAATTATGAAATAAAAAAATTATATGTAAACTTGATTAAATGCGTGAGGCCGAATACAACTTAGTACAATTAAAACACATTCCTCCTAAAGTGTTAAAAAGCGTCGATGTCCAAAAATTATTACACTCTGCATCATCATTGAGGCGATTCTCATGAAAGTCTGTCTCAAAATTAAAAGCGTGTGCGATATATGATTAATTGTGTTTTGAAAAAGTGAAGTAGATATATAATATGTATTATAAAGTAGAATTTTAAAAATTTAAAATTATATATCCAAATCGAATAAATAAACAAACATAGACATAATAAGTGTGAATGGAATTTATCATTATAATAATTCAAAAAAAAAAAGAATTTTTCATTATATCATTATTACGCGTTAGGAGTATATGATATGGTGTTTATTATTGGCCCTTATTTCAAGTAATTTTGATACATTAATAAGAAAAATGTTTTTAATATCATCCAATTATTGTTATATATTATGCTTTTTTGCTATAGTTATGAGTATAAATTATAGACTAGAATTATTGTTATAACCTCGGATACACGTCTTAATGAAATACTAGCCATCATCATATATGGGGCCAAATACATAGAAATTAATAAGGCCCAGAGACATATTGGCCCAATAGGCCTTCACCGCAAAAACCCAATTGAAAATAAAAGGCCTTTTTTCACAAACCAGAACGGTGAACCGGTTAAAAACTATTATATATAACCGGTTGAGTTGAACCATTCAAAAACAGTTCAACCAGGAAATAACCATTTTCTTCTTCTTCTTTTTTAAATTAAATTATTAATTTATATTAAATATTTAAAATTTAAAATTTATATTCAAAATAAATGTATGAGGTGGGACAAAATTTATAAAATATGAAAAAAGTTATAAAATATATATTTAAATTTTTGGTATAATTTTATTTTGTAACTAAACATAAAGCCCTACTTTTTGTCATAGGTTCAATCACCGGTTCCGAATAAAACATTGGGTAAAACCCTACTTTTTACATTTTTTAATACTCAGAGTCAGCTACTTGTCACTCTAAGGTCTCACCTACCGGCGCCGCTTCTCTTTCTTACCAGGTGATCATTCATTTCTATTAATTATTTACAGCAGTAATTTTCTTAATTGCTACAATAATATTTTATTTAGAAGTAAATGAGATGTCTTAATTGCTACAGTAACCCTAAATTTTACTATAATAATTCATCTTACACTTGCATATATTTGAGATGTACATGTTGATAATAATATAATAAATAAACATATAAAATGAAAAAGTAACAAAAAATCTGTTAACTGTTGATCCAAATTAGTATTTTTTTAACTAATTTTGACTATTTAGGTAACAAATCTAGTAGGGTTCGAAAAAAAAAGGGGGGTAACAAATCTAGTTTCTTTAACAATTATTACCTTGGAAGATTTGTAATAGAAATTAGAGACACTCTTGTGTGAGACGGTCTGATAGATGAGACGGGTATCACACTTGACCTATTTTTCTAAAAAAATAGCCGCATTGTAATAATAGGATGAAAACCCGCTTATACCCTTAATAGGCGAATGAAAGCCAAGGTGGCCTTTGCAAAGATTAATGGGCCAAATGAAGGCCAAAGGCGACCTACACGAGGAAGAGAAATTGCAAACGGAAAACCACGAAAATTGTAGCAAAAATTGATCTTGGCGGGGACAAATTGCGAGATAGTAGCACCAAGGTGATTCTATTTAGTTCTTAAGTTAATTGTTTGAATCGATTTGACTTGCATGATATTTATGTGTTTGGATCGAGTTTTTTGTTGTTATGAATTTTGTTTTGAATTGAATTTGATTTCCATTACTTTGGAATCTTGTTGTAGCCATCAATTAAGTCCAACATTGGGTTTTTTTTTCAATTGATTGATGAAGTGATAATCCAGTTTTAGGGGATGAATTGGGAGTAACAACTTTATAATGTTATGTAAAATTGATTGGGTTAAGCTAATTCAACATAACATGATTACGATTATGAACTAGAGATGATCGAAAAGAATAAATTAGTTTTTCTTTTCCCATTTGCAAAACAGGAAAGCTAATCGTATTTTTCTTTTATATGGTCATTATAAAAAATCTCATCTAGTATCAAAAATATATTGTCAAGAGTATCAAAAATCTCATCCGAATATCAAATATATTCATGAGTATCAATAATGTTTATGTTTATCAAAATATAAATTTGGTCGATGATTCATATTGCATACTAAAATCCACAAGATATTGAATATCTGACAAGAATCTTTTATTATTGTACAATGTATAAAAAGTATCAAAAATACCACACGAATTATCAAATATTAAGTCGAGTATCAGAACTTATATGTAACTTTGCTACTTTTAGGTTAGAATAAGTTAATTTTTATCAGTTTTTCCATTTGAATTTTTATCGTGAATTTTTATCATTCTAGATCCTGCACGTTCGACCACAAAGGCAGAAAAAAAAGGATAAAAGGACACATTCGAAAAAACATGAAGAAAAGAACATCAATTGCATCAAATGAGATTGCTACCCAATTGCATCAAATGAGATTGGTAGCAAGACTCTCAATGTTCTATTATTCTAGTTTATTTGTTTTTTTTTCCTAATTTTCGTACTTGAAAAGATTTTGCTATTTGTTAGAGTATCAAGACTTTCATCTAGAGTATCAAATATCTAGTCGGAGAACTATATGTTTATCAAAGGGATACAACTCGGGACGAAAATCATGTTGCATATTTAAAAGCGCTTAATGTTGTGTTTAATCTTAGTGATATTTTGAACATCTAAACATGAATCTCTTATTATTGTCACGAGTATTAGAGTATCAAAATTCCCATCTGCGGTACCCATATATATGGTCAAGAGTATCAAAACCTTATATGTTTATCAAAAAGGAAGGATATAATTCGGTCGATGAGTCACACAATATTAAATTGTATAGTGATACCTATTTTGAATATCTTGATAAGAATCTCTTATTATTGTACAATGTATAAGAGTATCAAAAATACAACTTGGAGTATCAAATATTAAGTCATGAGTATCGAAACATATATGTTTTATCAAAGTATCTTTCGACGAAAATATACATTTCATGTTATTATCATAGTTCCTACGAAAAAATTAGTAATAAATGTTCTCATTTAAGTCACTTATTATGGTACCGAGTTTTAGAGTATCAGTAATCCAATCAGAAATATTATATATGATATTGGAAGTATCAGTTTATATAGTATAGTCTATAATCAACCATACCTCAATGAAATCACTTTTGATGGAAAAAAAACACCAATAAACCATGACTAAGCATTCACCAATAATCCAGTAAGTAATAATTCAATACACCAAAATAAATCACCTCTAAAAAGTTCACATATTTTCTCATTGAATGCTGAGATTACAATCTGATCTATGACAATCGATTAATTAATTGCAGCTAGTAACTCAAAAAGTACTTTACACATCAATGCAAAATCATGATTTCTTCTTCTTCTTCTTGTTCCTCTTGAGCTACGCTTCCACCTCCATTAACCAAGACTTCTTTAATTTCTTCCTCACTATCAGGTGAAATATATCAGAATTACTTTTGGCATCATAATCGAACAGAAAATTGCTACATCAACTAAAAGCAAGCATTAAGTTAAATATAGTTACATATTGTTTGCTGAAGTATCAGATAGTACAGCTAAAGTATCACATATCTTTGTCTAGAGTATCACAAGAAAAATTATGAAACCTCTTTCTTACCTTTTAACATGTGGTTTTTGCTTTTTTTCTTTAGCAGGTTTGTCTTTAATTTCTTCCTCACTACAAAAATTAGGAATACCAAGAATATTAGGTGAGAAGTATCGGAGTTACTTTTGGCATCATAATCGAACAGAAAATTGCTACATCAACTAAAAGTAAGCATTAAGTTCAATACAGTTACAATCCCATGTTTTGGATCACTTGCTCAATAAACTTAGCACCCCATATCTAAATACCAGTATTCCTTCATAAACATTCAACGAATTATTTAACAAAGGAACTACCAATTCAATGAATAATTAAATTAGTGTTGCCATTATATAGTTCAAATGGTATAGAGCAAAGATTGGATGAGGCAAAATGGTAACCATGATATTACTGGTAAAAAAATAAGAAACTACTGTCTTAGAATTTATTCTCCTGCGTTGCAAGTAAGTTTCTAGTAGATAAAACCATATGAAATATTAGAATTATTAGCAGAAGTTGCTTACTTCAAAAATTTAGAGGAATAATAAAAAATAATGGTGGAGATAAAAAAGAGGATTCACTTACTCTCTATAAGGCAAACATACTGCAAAATGTCTCTTCCTTTATCTCTCAATCTGAAAAATCAGCAGTATGCCACACACAAGACTTGTGCTTTAGTATCTTTCCATTGGTTACCTTCTTGTCCAATCTATACAAACTTTAATTTCTTACCAATGGAAAACTATTGAACATCAAATGGTGAATAGAAATGTAATGTTTCGTTTCATCCATTGCAACATTTCATTTAGACACAGACAAATAACATTTCCAGCAGCAACATTAATTTACTAAATTAATGGTATAAATGATACAAGGACACATAAACATTCAAGAGCTCCTCGCTCTACAAGTAGCATAAGCAGATTTTATTGCACAATCTGAACCAAATGTTCCAAAACTCACAAAATTCAAAATTCTGGCATAAGGGCAGCGAAGCATCAGACCTCACCGTCGTGCCTTTGTCGCGCTCGTCGATCTGACCGCACCCGTTCTCTACATGACCTTGCTAATCAAAATAATAAACTTTGTCATATCGTAAAAAGACTTTCAAGTAGTAAAATCCCCAATATCATCAATTTTCAAATAAAATTCATGACAAGAACTGAATTTAGTTTCATCTGGATATCTAGTAGAGGTTAGAATGAGAAGCTAAAAGGATACCCAACAGTTAGCTATGTCATGTGCCTGGTGTAGAAGGAACTATGATAATTGATTATTTTAGGGAATTATCGTAATTGGTTACCGTTTAAAAAAAATAACATCATTGTCCCTATTTTAAAGCAGGGCTTGTCATGTACACATTCTTACGAAAACTTTCGTAATTAATCAAAAAGATTTGAATGGATTTGCTCCAGCGGAGCATTCTATTGAAAGTTATCGAGATCGTTTCACACATCTCATTCATTCATAAATTAAACCACTCAAAATTTTCAAGTGAAAACCAACTTTTAGTATGACTATACAAACAAAGGAAAAAATAGACAATCAAATAGGCAGGGAATTTGTGTGCAAATTGAAACATAGATTAATGTACCATAAGTAATGCACAAAAGTACTATAAACAAAAAATTTTGCAGCCATAGTCGACACAATTACATCCCTAAACAACTCGGAATGGCTAAAAACAGATCGAATATGAACAACTCAAAATTGGAGCAACAAACAATAACAAGTGTGAGTACCTAAAAAACGATCGTCAACCGCGAAAGAAGGCAGCGTTGAACGAAAGATACATCGTTGGGAGAAAATTACAGTGGCGCGATGGAGACCACATGCGGCGGTCGTGAGTGGCGCAAAGGAGAACTTGCACGTAAAGTATGAGACCCATCTCATGTATGAGATCGTCTCATACAAGTTTTTGTCTAGAAATTATCAAATTTAGTAGTTAACAAATTTAATTTTTTAAACTAATTTTATTAATGAAGCTTATTTAACCAGATTCGTTATTTCTCGAGGAAATGAGATTTTACTGTGAATAAATCATTAACAAAATTGTTTGAATGCATAGTGCAAAAAAAAAAAGAAAATTATCATTCTCTTTTTTTCCTTGACAATATGCATTGTCTTAAAATGACAGGAAAATAATATTTATGTTCTCCACTGCTTTTGGGATATGGAAAATATTATGGCAAGAATTTTATGTGGGTTCATTAATAGGCCTTGTGAATATCATAATTTTTGCTATTTTTGTGGTAATTGTTTATTACAAATTTAAAATAGATACAGATGGAGGAAAAGAAGGCTGAAGAGGATACTGGAAAACGGGATGTTGGGAAAGAGGGTGTGAGTATGATGAAATGCGTTATTTCAAAGTAAGTTTTGATTTAAATTATTTTTGTTAAAGTATAAGACAATTTAAGTACATTTCATAACTGATATTGTAAATTAGCGACTTGATGATGTTAAAATATTAGTTTTGCAGCACTAGCATTCAAAAAAAAAATTGTATAATCACATCATAACATTTTGCATGTGCATTATCTTAGAAAAAATTAACATATTTTAAATCATGCCCTAAAAAAAGTTTAATCTAGTATTACTTTCAAATATAGGTTTTTAAATGAAAGTTAAAAAAAAAGGAAAATATCCCTTTTGTTAAACAGAAAATTAAGGTTTTACTCATAATAAATATTAAAACAAACTACTCCCTCCGTCCCGAATTCGAAATCACGTTTACTTTTTGCACGGAGTTTAATGGAAGAATTGTTTATTATTATTAGTTGCTTTTTATGGAGGGTGTAAAGGGTAAAATAATGACATTGATGTAAATAAAAGAGAATAAAGTTGACTTTAGTATGCAAAAAGTAATGATATTGAGTGTAATTTTTTAGATGTTTAGGGGTAAAGTTTAAAGTAGTGGAGTTGTTTTATTTTTCATTTTAGGAAATGTGACTTGAATTCGGGCGGGACCTTTAGGACAATGTGATTTTGAATTCGGGACGAAGGAAGTACATTATATATATGAAGCACACTTGTGTCAAATGTTCTCACAATAAGACTGAACATAATTTGAGCAAACTCCTTAGCACATTGAAAATGGTGGATGTTGATTTGTACTAATTTATACCGGTCTCATATATGAGTTTGTCCCATATAAATTTTCGTCAATAAATATTGCTCCCTCTGTCCCCCAAAATTTTTTGTCAATAAATATTACTCTCTCCGTCCCCCAAAAAATATCTTCGTAAGGTTGAAAAGTTATTTTCTTGAAAGATAAATTAAGTATGTCTATAAAAATAGTTTTTTTCATCTTCATCGTCCAACTATTACTTAATTACTCAAATTATTATTATATTTTACTCACAATCAATTAGGCTTCATTTGGATGGATGGATTTGAAATTCATGGATTTCATACACTAATTATAACTCTCAAATGAATTTATAAATATTTAGATTTATGAGTTTAGGGAAGAGAGTGAAGGGGGAAAAGGGAGGGAATGAGTAGAGATGAAAAATTTCAATGGTAAGTTTTAATGAAGATTTAAAATCCCCGATTTTTTAAACTAAACTACCAAATTTAAGTATTTGTAAATCCATTTTGAAAAATGATGATTTGTGTGAAATCCATATATTTTAAATTCATTCATCCATTCAAATGGAGTCTTATGTTATTCATAAATGGACTTAATCTACCTTTTCGTAAAATCTATTTCGACCCTCTAAGCATACCTTTTGGCGATGGAGGGAGTATGTCTTTATATTAATTATTATTATTATTTCAGATGCCAAAGCCCATTTCTGAAGCTAGCAATTAGCGATTTGGTTGCAACAAGTATGGGAGTAGATGAAGAATCCATTTCAAGTTTCAAGGCAAAATTCACCACTTTAACCACCTTCAACAACTTAATACTTGGTTTCGTTGCTTGCAAATATCAAAACAACCTTCCAACAAACCTTCCACAAGATGAAAAGAACCTTCCAGAAACTTCCGACTGACTCAATCACACAACTAGAAGAAAGAATCAACTTCCCTATTAGAAGGTTCTTTGGCTAAAAATTCTTCAATAGAAACGAGAATGGAAAATGAATTTACGATTATGATGGTCCATGAGAACAAAACACGATTATCCACATCCCCATGTCTAAATAAAAGAAACCATTGCCCCATTTTGATTTTACTAAATATTTTCCTACAATCATTCTCCTATTCTGCAACGAACAACCATACACGTTAGCATAGAGGGAAAAGGAATTTTCATTACCATTTGAAGAATTTGAACCAAACCCCAACTAAATACGTATACTATCGTGTGTGAAAATTTATCCAAACCTAAGTTATTGAAACGGGAAGAGTATTTATCTCAGCATGCCCAACAAGGGGCACTCTCGTGCATATCATGTAGAAATTTTTTGACACTGCATCTAATGAATACGATAAACTGCAAATAAAGCGATGAGTGTAGATAGCATCTATAAAACCATAAGTAAAACGATGTGTGTAGTTATTGCGGCAATGATCAGCAGTGGGAAATTATGAACAAGAAACGACCAAGTTGTATTACACAGGATGGGATGAAGTGGTCAAAAAAAAAAAATACCGACCCTTAATCCCACAAACATCTTAAAATACCCTTTTTCCTTATATACACCCCACCCCTCCTAACAATAACCATCATTCCAATCACATATATCTTATAAGCCAACTATCATTTTAATAAATAAACCCTTCACTCATCAACCATTACCTGCTGCAGCACAGACGAGCCAAGCACCTCGTCCCTCAGCCCATTACTCAAAATACGAACTAATGTACAATCTGGCCACAATGTCGAGGGGCCCGTCATCCCCACCTATAGCATGCAAAGCCACGGGAATGGTTGATAGGACTCGCAAGGTGAGAGGAAAGAAAGCAGGTCCATGATTCACGCCTGAAATTTCACCACCCGTCTGTGACTCGCTGTCAAAATCTCCAGGAGATTCTGTGTTCAGATCGGGTGGAGAAACGATCAAAGCAGCTTCATCGATTGTCCTGCACTTGCCTGGACTACCTTTTTTGCTCGAGCGTTTGTATGTAGATTGACTGAGTACTAGGGTTGATGTATTTTCGAGCCACTCCGCTGTTAGGCCATCAACTTAAATAAAGTAGTATATCGTCGCTCAATCTGCAGAAAATTAGTTGGTTAGACCTTGACTTAGTTTTTCATATAAATTAGCATCAAGATGAAACTTACAGCGAGCTTGGTAGCGATATATAGACATAAATCTTGGCCCGAGGCCCAAGACTCTGGCCTCGAATATAGTATCTGCAAAACAAAAAGATCAAAGAGGCCCTTCAGATAGCCATCAAGATACCACATGTTTGTTCAAATAAAAAGTCAAATAGTTACCAAATCAGCAAATTCATATATCAATTTCACAAGGCATAACATACATTCAATCCAAAGTTGCAATCGAACTTCTTAAACTTTACTTGAAAAAACAACTTTTTTAGTTCAAAAGAGATCCAGAGAAGACGTCAACCAGTAATAGAAGGTAGAGTATATCTCCTCTGAATCAAGTTCACGTGAGCTCACTTCTTCAAAGTAAATACTTTTCAACAAATGCTTGATTTTATGTGTTATCCTTCTCAAAATCACTCCACTGTCATACTTAGTATGCTAAACAGGATTCCAGAGTTACAATAAAACTTCCGGAAACCAACTTTATAGAAGTATGTGTAGAAAATAGACCAACCTCTTTCCTTTTGAGCAAAGCCCACATGTAGAGCTTCTCAGTTGCATCCTTCACGTGTCTGATAGCCAGCTTTCTCTCATTACAATAAGCAGCCACATTAGCAAGATTTTCAGTGCCCGGAACCTTATATTTCGATGCTGCTGCAGACAAAACTTCTTGAGCTTCAGACGTTTCTATTTCATCTTTCTCAAAGCACATACCAGTAAAGCATCTCCTTAAACTAACTTCTCCAGTAACACTACTCGATACTTTTTTCCTGTTTAAGTAAATATCTTCAGCTTCTAGAGCTGCAGACAACGTGCGATGCACCAAGATATCAGGGTATCGTCTCAAAGGGCTCGTAAAATGTGTGTACAGAGGAACCGCAAGTGCATAATGACCAAGGTTACTACCGTCTTTTGACTCTCCACTGCAGAAGTACGTAGCCAGCTGCATCGGTCTAGCAGCATAAGACATCAAAATATCGAGTAAAATCGAATCGTTCTTAAGTTCCACTCTGATTTGCTCCAAGGAATTATGGAGGTTAGCAGATGAAGAAATATTCAAGTTAAGACCATGTTTGTTACAGAAGGCTTCGAATTTTCTAAGTTTCCTAGCATTAGGCTCAGGATGCCTTCTTAATAGAGCATTAGATGGATAAGTTCTAGTAATCACTTCTGCAGCTGTTCTATTAGCCAAAAGCATGAATTCCTCCACAAGAAAATTGGAGTTTTGCCTCCCAGATTTGAGAGAGAGGGCCCCACTTTCAAATCTACTTTTCCTCAAAAGCTTTGAAATTTCATAAAGCTGATTCACGGATTTGATAACATCACACCATTCAAATTGACCATATAACTTAGAATCTTGAATATCAAACGAACCATCTATAATGTCTTGAGCATGCTCGTAAGAGAGCTTGCAACAAGATCGTATGATGGTGCGCCCGACCCAACGGTCCAAAACTTCACCCTCAGAATTTATGTCCCAAAATATAGAAAAGGCAAGTCTATCCACGCCCGGATTAAGGGATGCTACATTATCTGAAAGCATCGGGGGAAGCATTGGTAATTTCTGCAGAAATAAGTAGACACTAGTTGACCGAATTTGGGCATCAAGGTCTATAGCTGTATCGGGCAGCACAAAATAGGAAACATCAGCTATGTGAACCCCCACCCTAAAATTACCATTCAGCAGTTTGCTCACTGATAATGCATCATCAAGATCGGTAGCAGTCGAAGGGTCTATGGTGAAAATACACAGGTTTCTCAAGTCTATTCTACTTCTCGATTCTTCAGGCGGTATTTCCCAGGGCGTCTTTGGAAGAAAAGAAAGTACTTCGGAAGAAAAATCAGAAGCATCGATTGCATTCTCATATAAAATTGCAGATATCTGTGCTTCAACATCACTACCTCTTCCGAAAACATGAACCACACGGGCCGTTGGAATATGACATTCTTCAGCCCAATCAACTACTTTTGCGGCCACTAGATCAGACTCGATCGTTAAATCACCAGCATCCAAACGGTTCCTTATGCTCATCGGTAGGTTTCTCAGAGGTACCATCATTTTGGTAAATTTGGGATCAGTTGGGGTCAACAAAATGTACCCATTATCCGAGCTATGTTTGTTCTTCCTTGAGTTCTTTTTTCTGCTCTCTTTGCTGTAAATCCACTGCTTTACGCTCAAAAACCCAACAATACTCTCGCGCTTAATGGATCTTTCGATGACTGCCACAACCATACCGGTTGGTCGTTTTGATGGAAGTAAACTTATTAAGGCACAAAACTTTTCCAATGAAATCCTTGAATCATAGAGAGAATTAGATATAGTTGTTTGACAACCAGAGACATCACCATCATCCAAAACTGCATTCTCATTACTATGGGATGCAGAATTATCTGTAGTTTCATTCGATCCTTTCATTCTAGGCCACAATGATGGCGAATCAACGACAATAGCAACAGTGTCTCCATCAATCTATAACAAGCTTAAGTTAGAAAATTGAAAATAGAGCTAAAGTGTTAAATATGTGGTCGAAAATGAAGCAATAGAAATATGTTGTCATGCATTTATGTAAAAGTACTTGCAAACATCACTCCTGAAGAAACTTAATACATGCATATACACAACACAGAGGTGATACAATTCATGTTAAGGTGCATGCACAGAGGTGCCCATGCAGCCAGGATAATAACTATCTCATGCAAGTAACAGTGCATAACACATTCCCACCTTTAGCCCACACAATGGTGCAGTTTTAATGGGTGCATAATAAAAAAAAAAAAATGCTATGTCTGCCATATGAAATTTGTTTGATTTTCAAGCCACCAAGATTCTACATTCCAAGACAAACCAACAACCCAGTACAAATTTCATTGGAAACCTTAAGGGTATGTCTGATTGGGATTTCAAAATCTAAATACAGTTATACTAATTCTAGAATCCGGTTTTAGAACCCAATAAATCTTATCCTACACATACCATACTATCTCCATCACTCTCCCAAATGACCCATTACTGCAAATACGAAATTTTTTTATTCAAGCTTTCTTTTATTTATCACTTTTCACACAATTTTTCTCACTTTTACAACTTCCAATAATACACACTAACCATTACACAATCATTCAATCATTACAATTACAACCAAAAATAATAAAATAATACAATATCACACACTCTTATACATCAATTTTACATAAAGTTAAATCCTACCCTTCTTAAACCTCAAAACAAACACACACCATTACCATTTATCAAATGTGCTAAAAGTGAGCCTCCTTAACGTATGAAACTACAGTTTAGTTGCATAGATAAGGTAGGGAAGGAATGTCAAAGGTGCTAAAGATGAAAGTGCTGCTTACAACACAATTAAGTTCAAATATGTCATATCTATAGCATAATTCACTTTCAATAAAAGAAACGCAACTTGTTGATCAAGAAGTAAACAATACACATCCATTAAAAAGAAGTTAATAACTTAATAAGTCAAATTATTAGATTGGAGACACAGATTAATTGAAGGAATTATATGCAAGCTAGTTTCAAACACTCAAAAATTAATAATCGAACTGTGAGACACTTACAGCTCTATTTTGTGCCACCACTCCGTTAATCAGAATATCAGTTTGGACCCCGTCAATTTTGCAGTAAGCCTAAAATAAAAAAAGTCTCGAGGGCTTACATTTAATATACAACATACAACTGATGAATAGATAATAAGTTACTCCACACACCTCGAGTCTGTTATAAGGATTGACACGAAATACTGCTCTCAATAGCTCGCCTTTCTGTACATGGACAAAGAATGACATTATAACAGAAACTCCAGTAATACTATGATATTTTGCTTCACAAATATCCCATAAGTTATTAAAAATTAAGCTCACCTCTAAGCCTTTATTAATTGCATGTGGAGACCAATGAGGAGGATAAAATTTTCGACGAGCCAGACAATCAACCGGCTGGGGAACCATCAAGAGTTCAACGGGCTCTTCGTTGGCAACCGGTTCAGGGACTAAATTGGAAAATAATGAATCCTTACTCTCACTGGGAAATGATTGCAAAATTTGTAGATTTCCATCCATAGTTTGTTCATTTAAATGCATCGAGGACATCAAGCTGACAGTCTCATCAGAATATTCATTGGGAAGTTGATGATGCCCATTTGGCACCATACCATATGATGTGGTTTCAACACCCAGTGAGCTTGAAGCATCTGTGCATAATTCACTCGCAGAAGTACAAGCTGCATAGTATCCAAGTGTCATAAACATCAAAGCCAGCAACACAAAGAGGAAACAAGAGATCTCTTTGTACAAATCAATCTATACGTATAAAGAGCTAAGGGAAACATGCATAATCACCTTATAAGAACATAATATCAAGAATCTCAGTACAGAATGAGAATAATCCAGCACAACAATTCTATAGAACATTTCCAAAACCACTGAAGCAGTATCTACTATAAACAAGTTGCAGCTAACCGGACTATGCTAGATTCATGTACACGATGAACGAATGATACAAAAATACCTAAAATCTTGTTTCTATACAGAGCAATCTCAGTGCATATAATTTGCTACAATTCATGTTCGGATTTAAATCGAAGATTTCCATTCAATGCTCATGAGAATTCAATCAATTTATCTTGTTAGATCCCAAAAACACAAAATCCTGAAAACCTAATACCTAATCACAAACACGGCATAAAACCTACACTGAACATCAACTGTAAATTACCCAAAATTGAAAGAAATAACACATTACCAGACAAAATTTGCTTAGATTTCCTCGGCCGACGCTTCTTCTTCTTGTTCTCTTTCAAATCATTCTCGACAAAAAAATTCTTCAGTGTGAGTAGAAACCCCGCTCGATTCAGCAATCCAACTCCCCATAATCTCCAAATCACCAAAAATCAATAAAATAACTACGAAAATCTACACCAAATTTTCAATAAATGAAAATCGAAAGGAGATCTTGCGCTTTATATAAAAAATTTCACGGAAGAACCCAGGAAAAACGAAGAAGGATTAATAAAAAGGGAGAGAAATTTGTGAGGGTTAGGTATGAGTAGCGCATGTACTCATATCAGACAGAGAAACAAAGGGGATAGATACATCGTTTTTGTATGTATAGTTGAAGAGAGAGAAAGAGACGTAATAATTGGTCGGCGAAGCGAAGCGCCGACTTTTCTTCTGCTTTTGATTCCTCTGTCTTTCCCTTTTCCTTTCTTTTTTCCGTTTCAATGCCTCTTTTTTCCCTTTTTTTTTTTTTTTTTATTGCTTTATTTTTTATTGTATTTCCCTCTTTAGTAGGTAATTGATAATTATATTTTGACTTTATTTTACAATTAGAGAGGGTCATATATACGTTCGGTCTGTGTACATCATTCGCGGTCGTTTTAGAATTGTGCGAATTATTATATTAAAAAAGTATAATTTATATAATTACTTGCACTTTTCAATATAAATAAATTGCACTTTTCATTATAAAAAAATGCGTTTGAATCATTTTTTTCTAACTTAACCCATCTGATACAAAGGCCTAGCCTTACAATTAATGCTAAATTTATTTGTCTCAACGTCGTCGTTTGTTCGTGAGATAGGTCTGAATAGATGATCTAATATTAAGAAATGGATTATTTGGTTTGCTGGACATGTTGGCCTAAGATACAAATTTAGCCGCCGTGTGATCCTTAAGGGGATAGTATCTTGTGGCTCTTGCAAAAACATCGTCGTTTATAAGACATTTTAAAAACATCTGATTTTTATATTGAAAAATACAACTTATTTACACGTAAAAGTCTGTTTGTTAATATGAGAAACGTAGTTAAATGCTTCTTCTATTTGGAATAATTGCGGCGTTTACTATTTTATATAATTTCAGACGCTTTTAAAATCTATTTATGAGTCTTGACGGTCTTGTAGAGTCTTTGCGTGACACCCACTCGATCCCAAATGGAGGAGGTGGGACAAAACTTGTCCCAAATGCAATATAATTATTATGTTCTCGTTTTTATTAGATTTACAAAAATAAATTGAAATTGTTTTAATTCAATTTAAAGCATTTATGTGCATATCCACTTAATTTCTCAATTCAAACACAGCTTAATCGTATCAGAACTAATTCATTCAGTTATGCAACGCAAACGTGCCCGGAGTATATAATATTGCATCAATTTTTTATTTTTTTTTTGGTGGTTGGGGGAATATAATTTCAACTTTAACATGTTCATGGAAATTAACACTTTAATGAAAACAAGTTGCAATTTCTGGTGATAAATAAAGTACAAAAAATATTAAATATGAGTATTAATTAAGTAAAATAAGAATCAGCAAAATCTTGATGCAATAAATTTAAATTTTGTATACGTTCAATACATTCAAGAACTCCAGATTTTTTTCTTTATTTTATGACGGAAAAAATTTCTTTATTTATTAACACTCAACTTATGAAATTCTATCTTTTGCTTTTTTTAAGAAAGGAATAAGTACGGTGTACGAAAATAAATCTAGATTAATTATCATAGAATGAGTCTAATGTACATACAATTGCACTGTATACTCATAGTACTTTTAAAATCATTCAACTTATTATGCTGAAATATATAAGTTATTTATACTGAATCGCACAATTATCTTTTCATATTAATAGTTGCACAATTCATTGTAAATAAATTGCAACTTTAAAGGTGTGTTTTGAAACACTAAAAACAGCTTTTAGAAGCATTTATTTTCAAAAACTGAAAAATAAAATGCTTCTAGAAGTTATTTTTAGTATTTCAAAACACATCCTAAATATAACAAGTTGCATAATCTTAAATTACACTGTGAATGCACGGTGCACCTAAATGCATATAAAACTTAGTCATTGGAGTGGTCTCATGTGCACCCGAGTGCACCGTGCACTCATAGTGCATTTTAGAAGCATGCAATTATACAAAATAGAAACATGCAACTATTCCAAATAGAAGCATGTAACTATGTTCTCATATTAACAATTGCATTTTTCTGTATAAATAAGTCCACTTTTCAGCATAAAAATTACATGCTTCTAAAATGCACTATGAGTGCACGGTATATACAAGACCTAGACTAGCCATTGTCATATAAGTAATCAAATTATGACAAAGAAGAATACAAGTATCATTAGGACAAAAAATTATAAAAAGCCAGTCTGTTTTCTCAAAATATAATAAATTTATATTTAGGGTTTTTAGGATACCGAGAGGATTGACCATAAAATCTCTACAGTAAATGTGCAAATCAAATGTGCAAATTCTAAGAAACAGCAACCTGTCCCTTAAGAAAAGGGAAAAAAAAAAGCAATAACCTCAAAATTCAAAAAATTTAAACCTAACCTTGAAAAATTATGCAAGAGGTATAATTCTCCATTATATAATTTTATAATATAATACCTAACGGAAAATGCAAAGTGGATTCAATTGTTGATTACTTGCAAGGGCCCTAATTTATAAGATACAAACAGAGATGATACTACATCTTGATGAAATACATAAAATCTCAAAACATCTACAAAACCCGATTCCACTGATTTCATCGAAATGACCAATTTGCCACTTCCGCTCTAAACCATGCTCAGAACAAAGTAAGGTGGATTTAAAGCTCAATGCAACTACAAAAATAAGATTGAAAAAAGACAAGGAGGGAAGGAGCTTCATGAATCCATAGGACTTTCCTCGATAAAATTAGTATCGTAGGAGGAGACCTCAAATTCAAAGTCACGATCCTCATTTTCCATAGTTTTGCCATACCGAAAGCTTTTAGTTCCCATAGTGATGAAAGGCATTAAACCAAAAGCACGAGCAGTCTTGATCTCACGTGCAATCTTCCTCTGCGCCTTGGCACTTATTCCAGTCTGAAAGAAAAACGAGCATCGAGGTCATAGAATCATTATAAGGGTACTTAGGTGGTGTTTGCAAACTCCACAAAGTGAAGCATAGTCACCCTTTTTTTTTAAAAAAAAGACAAACTTTTGAAAGCAAAGTGATTCTTGAAGTTATTTGTAGAGTTTGAAAACACACCCTAAAAGACATTTTACCTACCTGGCTTCTCTTGATAATGATACCAGCCTCGGTGATGAAGTTTGCGAGGAATTTCACATTCTGGATAGTTCACAGACGAAGTCAGAATAACCAAATCCGAATTGAGAAATAGGGAATGACAATCATCTCTTGTAGCTAGCAGAAAGATATGATAATATGATATGAATTTACTTGAACAGTCATTCTAGTACAGTACCAATTATTAATGTTTTTAGCAGAAAAAAAAAGGACAAGACTAGAAAGAATCAACATAAAACACTGAGCCAAATGCTTAAGATTATTGGAGATGGTTAACAAAAGGCTAAAAAAAAAGTTTCTCAAGAAGTTTCAAATTCAGCTGAAATAAGAGTTGTATGCATTTTCAACTCTTTAGAATATTTAATGGGACAAGAGACTTGGTTTGAAAATAAGTACATGACTTTTAGAAGAAATACATTAGTCAAGTAAAATATAATGAGATAGTGCCTCTTAATATATACATGCGTGCACACACACAGGCACTAATGGCAATTGGCAACCAGCATTGAAGGGTTTCCTAAAATATGGGCTTTCACCACCTCAATACAAATACACATGCACATACACAAAATTCTCATAAGAATTAATATTTAAAAATTATAATAAGCGCACCCTGAAATCAGCTTTTTTCAAGGACTTCTTTTTGTCGATGTTTCAAACTCAAATCTTTTCACTGGCTTACGTGCTGCAGGCTTTCTCAGGTCTAGGTCCTGTACATATCAAACAAAACATGAGTATCACATTGAAGAATGGATAAGCAACTCAATATCTTATCGGAAACCTGCAAATCATATTGAATTGAATGAGACCAAACAGATAACCTGAACACCCCCCAACACACGCCTACACACACAACATCCATATACTCATGGAATCAAGAAAACAAAAAGTAAATTTGGAGTACATAGTCTTACTGTAGTAATAAACCATTTTCCAATCAGTGATGTTAGAAAATTTGACAAGAATATTGTGGCTTTTTTGCTCTCATTTCAAGAAGTAGGCATTTAAGTTGACAAGCAATTATCGAGGTGTTGGCCATAAATACTGTTAAACACAAAGTCCAGCTCAATTTGAGAGTGATACATAACTCTTAGGTGATGTTTTGTTTTGGGTTTATAAAACCAGGTTTTGGATTTATAAATCTAAATCTGGTTCTATAAAACCACCACAACACCTATAAACCTACTATTACATTTTCCAATATAATCAATTCTCTCTCTTTACATATTAATATATTTAAATCGTAACTTTATAGCATCCAATCATTAAAATCACACCCAACAACAATATAATAATAAAACATCATTCACTCTTACACATTGATTTGACATAAAGTTAGATCTCACCCTAGTCAAAATTCCAAAACAAACAAGGAAAAATTACAACTAGATACAAGATTTGAATACAAGTAACAACCAGATACAAAGTGCAGTAAAGTACGACAACAAACAAACCTTACTATTTATAAGGATTTCAAAATCCCCTAGATTTCAACCAAAACAAACATCACCTTAAGGAACCAAATCTTGGATTACGTAACTAAAGACCATGTCAAAAGGAATTATAGCATAAGTAAAACTTAGGAAGCATCACTTCAAGTACATTCAATAACAAACTTTAATCATACATGAGTATGAAAACATAGTGGGGGTGGGTTGCGGGAGGGGCGGGAGAGCTTTTACCACAAGAAGCAAACTAGAAAAGAACATAATGTTTTATTGACACAATGGACACATTTTTCACATGAAAGATTGCACCGCAGTGGATTTTAATTATAAAATTATCCTCTAATGATTAAACCTGACAAACTCTCCCCAACAATAAATGCCCAGATGCCTAATTCTTAAACAACAAAATACTGCATGAAATTAGAGTTGCAGTTCTGGATAGTTGAAAGCTTCCCAATAACAAACAGCTAATTATCTCCTCATTATATCCATTACATACAAAGATAATCGTCTGGACAAGTAGTCAAGTTTCACAAAGCAAATAAAGTAAATTACATGAATCAGTATATATGAGTATGCTCAGTCACAATGCTAAAGCAGATGACACAAAGTTGTACATTATAATGTAGTACCTTGGTATCATAAGTCCCCCCAGAATTGAAGTTATAATCTGGCCTGAAAGAATAATCCTCACTAGTTACTTCAAGCGGATCAAAGTCAAAGTAGGAGGCCGCCTTCTTTAATTTATATTCCATTCCATCAATCAACGAATTGTAATTCTCATCTAGACCATTCATGCCACCAGATCTGTTTCCCATATTAAACGACCCAAATTTCTCAGCCTTCCCAAGCTTCTCGTAAAATGAATTCATATCAGAAAATCCCCCATTCCCAAAGTTCCCATTGCCTGAACTCCTCTGACCAAAAATCCTATCACTAGAACTCCTCTGTTCAGAATTTTCATCCCCAGAATTCCTTTGCTCAGAATCATTGATGGGTCCTGATGAGTTTACGTTATCCCAGTCTTCAGAAACTGTAAAAATAGAAAGCTTCACATTTAGATAATCAATGGGATATAAAGATTCCATGTTTCCATGAATCAATCAACAAAACCTAAACTGATCCTACAGCAAACACTTTGTTAAGATAGAAAAATGCAAAATATGGCGATAGAAAAAGTATTATACAAAAATCATGTTTCTAGGGCTCCATATTAACCTTGGATTACATAAACGAGATAGTAATTACACACTTTTTTGTTTACAGAAAAGAGCATGAAAATGCTTACATAAACATGATTGTTTAACATTTTCTTCATCGCTACATTCAGCAACACAAACAATCCATCAATTCATATTTAAACTGATCTTCACAAATTAAAACCATCTACAACCAATAATAGTCGCATAAACGAATTAAAGCATAAAACCAAATAAAATTGAAGAATTATTCACCTGAATTAGCAGAAAAAACCCGAATTACATGAGGGCTTTTAAATCGACGAGACAAAACACCGTTCGAAAACCACAGTGCACTTCGAATCATTTTCATTTTCCTGCAAATCATGAAAATTGAAAAATATGAAAAAGAAAAACTTAAAATCAATGAGGGGGATGGAAATTTCATAATAATCACCTTATACGATTACAGGTAGAAGAGGTGGGAGGCAGGGTTTAAGGGTTGAACGATTCAGCAGCTCAAATGTGACCCGGTGAATGCGAAACGCATCTCGACCCGACCCGTATTCCATGGG
The DNA here is from genome assembly GCA_037126765.1 of Stenogyne calaminthoides. NCBI lineage: Eukaryota > Viridiplantae > Streptophyta > Magnoliopsida > Lamiales > Lamiaceae > Stenogyne > Stenogyne calaminthoides. Next base: position 47,734,345 of record JBBCBC010000005.1, read on the forward strand.
CAGTGTTATTTTGTAGATTTATTGGGCTGGGCCTTGGGCCCAATGCTCTTTCTGGAGTAATAAAGTAATTATCAATTACTATTATTTATTGAGTGAGTAACTTTTAAGTCCATTTGACCACCTAAAACAACTCTTAGGTTCACCATTTTTTAAAAATATTCTTAGGTCTATAACTCTAGTTTAAAAGACTAATTTACCCTTATTTTAACTTACCCTTATTTTTTTGTTCAGCATTCTTTTCTTTCATTTTAAAATTGCAGAATTATGTATAGTTTCAATCCAAACAACACGGCTCAATTTCTGATTGTGTGTTTTTTTAAACTTTTATCTCACCAAAATTACTAGCAATTTACCCCAAAAAAATTACAGAATTTTAAATATTAAAATTTAAAAAAATCAGAAATTTATATATCTAAAATATAAAAATTTACAATCTCAAAATTTACAGATCCTCATTTTTTTATTACGACATGAACATGTTCATCAGAACATGAATATGTTCATCCAAAACACGCGAACAGGTTCATCTTCGGTTCATGTGCATCTCCGATTTTCAGATCATCATCCTCATAAATTAACAAACTCATATCTTTATAAATACATCTTCAAATCTTCAAAAAGCTTCCATGAAGAATAAGTATACATCTGCAATTTCTGCATACACTGAAAATCATCACAGAATCTCTAATATAACAAAAATTGTCGACAATTGAATTACACATTCTGCACGAAATTACATGTACCAAAGAAAACGCAGAACATAGTATGCACTTCAGATAACACTATAAACATTGCAACAATGGATAAATAACCATAGAAAGGAAACCCCCAATAACCAAAAATTAACAAATCCAGAAATTAGCAAATCGAAAACCAAAAATCAACGCAACAAGAGCCCCACAACATTGTGACCCACCTGAGACACCAAACCCATCGGAATCGCTTGACAGAAGCCACGAACACGAACACGACACAACCAAATCGCGAAACACAAACACAGAACTCAAAAATGATAACACGAACCAAGTGAACAGCAAAACACCCAACCGAAGAACGTACATAGTAAATCGGAGCCGGAGTCGCCGCGTGAGGCGGCGCTACATTCTAACAAAACTCTAGTTTGCAGCGACGCGAGAGCTTCGTCGTCCGCCGTCGTTCATCGATTTTTTCTCTCCACGCCGTTGTCCGCCGCCTCCACCCTCATCCCCACCACCATCCGCCGCCTCCCGCTCACCCCCACCACTATCCGCCGGACAATTTGATTTCTCTCTACACCAAAAAAAGCCCCAAATTAAGAGAAACCCTAAATCTGAACAAAAAATCAGAAAAATCTCAAATTAACCTCAAACAAATAAGAATCTCACCATATCGCACCTTCATGTGGTCGCTTCAAGATCCGTCGTGGGTCGCTTCAAGATCCGCTGCGACTCGGTGTGCAGCTGGGTACAAATAAGTGAGGCAGCGCACGGAGGCGCGGCTCCACACTCGTGGTCGTAGCCCATTCCAGAACCACCGGCTCCACTTTGTAGAGAGATATTTGGGGATGGTGGAGGGTTGGGACGAGAGAGAGAGAGCAAATTTGAGAAGGAGAGAATGAAATATCAAGTTTGAATTGTGAATTTCTATTAATTTATGCAGTAAGTTTGTAGCAAGGGTAGGAGAGTAAAATCAAATACAATTTTGGACCTACTACTAATTTTTAAAAAGGTATGGACCTATGGGTATTGTTGAGTCTAGAGATGGACCTAGGAGTAATTAATTTTTATTTATTTAGTTCGATTTAGTTCTTATTGCACTTTGTTTTGGATTTTAAATCTAAATTTTATAGCTAACTGCACATAATAAATACTAATTTAGATAAAACTAAAGTTTTAATTATGTGTCATCAACGTTTAACATAAAATAATAAATTGTTAAATGAGACCAAAACACGAGTTTCATTTTTGGAGAATTTTTTGGACATATTATATATTTCTTTTCTCAGACTTGTCCGTAATGCAATTTTATTTCGATGATTTAATATATCGGTGTTAATTTATTTTATCTGTATAAATTGAATAAATATCGAACCATAAATATGGTTGGAATTTTAAGGGTGAATTGTTTTACTAGTAGACCTTGTCGAATTTAACTAGTTAACATTTTTTTTTCAATATTGGGAACAAAATCAGTTAGTTGGTATAATATTATTATGCATGTAATAGGTTTAATTCAAAAAAACAATATAAATAAGATTTAAAATACAATATCAAAATTTATTCATATTTATTCACTACTACACATTTGAGCTTTGAGAGCTCCACTTGGAAAGCCCTTTTTAAAGAGCTCTCCAAAATGCATTGGAGAGAATATGTTTAATTAAAAAAATAAATTAATTAAAAAGCGGTTCTAAACTGCTTCCAAGAGAGAGTTCTAAACCCGCCTGCAAGCTCCAAGAGAGAGCGGTTGATAACCGCTTCTGAAGACCCTCTATTTTTAGAATGCGGTTGAGAACCGCCTTAAGAGAGACGAGTTCTCGAACATTTCTGAAGGGATGGATTCTCGGCAGCCATATATAGCCAGCCCCGCCCCATCGCGTTTTTAATTTCTAATTTACACACCGATATTCCTTCATCTCTCTCACGATCCAAAACCCTAGCCTTCTCCATTTTTTTAGGCGACCGCCACATCCCTCCCTCCATTGTCGCACGCACGCATCGCCCTCTTCCTCCCCTAAGTCAGACGCGTATGCGCCCTCCACCACCTCCTCCCTCCACTACCGGTCGTGGTCGCGTCACACCTCCACCTCACCCGTAAAATTAAGCCCATCTCCTCCCTACTGCCCTGTATATACTTTTCTTCATAGGTAATTTAATTATTGTATTTTAATTATATATATATATGTATGTGTGTATATATATATGTGTATATATATATTTATATATATATATATATATATTAAATATATATATGGTAGGATATATATAGTCATGTTAATTAGCTAGATTAATTAATTGGTTTGTTGTTTTTTTTTTGAATATTAGATTGTTTAATTTAGTTTAATTGTTGTTATATGTTAATTGTTTTTTATATAGATTAATTGTTGTTATATGTTTAATTGTTGTTATAGATTAATTAATTGGTTTGTTGGTTTGTTGTTGTTTTTTGTTATATGTTTGAATATATATAGTCACGTTAGAATTAATTGTTGTTTGATTAGATTGTGGTTAATTGGTTGTCAATTTGTGTGTTTGTTTCACTCAAAAGTATTAGTTGTTTGATTTAAATGTATTAGTTGTTTCATTTAAAAGTATTAGGTGTTTCATTAAAAGGTAATATTAGTTGTTTCATAAAAAAAGTATTAGGTGTTTCATTGATAGGTATTAGTTATTTCATTCAAAGGTATTAGGTGTTTATTCAAAGGTATTAGTTGTTTTATTAATAAAAAAAGTATTAGATGTTTCATTTAAAAGGTATTAGTTATTTCATTAAAAGGTATTAGTTGTTTTATAATAAGATATTAGGTGTTTCATTCAAAGGTATTAGTTGTTTCTTTTAAAAAGTATTAGGCGTTTCATTCAAAGGTATTAGTTGATTCATTCAAAAGTATTGTTGTTAGTATGTGATTAATGTTGGTTTAATTATATTGTTGTTAGTAGCTTGGATTAATTGTTGTTAGTACGTGGCTTGAATTAATTTTTGTGTGTTTCAAATGAATAAGATGATTAATGATATATGGTACATTAGAAAATTAAAATGAATGTAGATTAAGTATAGTTAGGTATGCTTTTAGGTTTAATATTTTTAGATACATTGTCTTGAGAAAAATCTTCATATTGTATTAATTCTATAGGCATTTGTAGCTAGTTCTATATGGATCGAAAGTGGGTTCGAAGCGGATCGATTATCAGATGGGTATAGGAATGGGGTGGAAGAATCTTGTAATCGTGCAATTAGACACTGCACCGACCCTCGGTACATTCCATGTCCGTGTTGGAAATGTATGAATGGAAAAACCGTTAGTGATCGAGAAAGTCTGTTTGACCACTTGATGATTCACGGTATTGATAAAACACATACCGTTTGGACATATCATGGTGAGAGAAGAGATGGATGTAGCTCAAGCAACCTAGAAACCCGACTTTAGGTTTGAAGATCTGATGGATCTTGGATATTTTTTCGATGATGTCTGCATTGTTGATACATCGAGTGGGGATGACGATGATCTGCGAGATCACCCTTATATGTCGAGAGAAGTTAAGGGATTCTGTTTGGATTACCACTTTGTGGCCCGGTGTAAGAAAGCAACAAAAAACCGTCATTTGTGTTGATTGTTCAACCTAAAATCAACAACTCACCGGTTGTCCCATGAGTGCTTTACAAGTATCTTTGAAGCGATTAGTGGTCTCTTTGCTGATGGAAATGTCTTGCCTAAGAGAGCATATGATCTTAAACAAATGCTCAAGTCCATCGGGTTAACACATCGGAAAAATTCATGCTTGTCCGGGTGATTGTATCTTATTTGAAAGGAGTATGCCGACCTCGATGAATGTCCCAGTGTGGGCTAAAGCGATATAAGAAAAATAAATCTCCGCGAAGGTGATGTGGTATTTTCCAATAATACCAAGATTCGAGGAGAATGTATAGTAGCGGCTTGTGGATCTTTAGAAATTTAACTTAGCATCATGATGATAGGATCAAAGATGGAATCTTTAAGACACCTGTTTGATTTACCCCTGGAAGACATTCGATGTCGGGCATCCGAGAATTTGGCACCGAAACCGCGACACTTGCGTCTTGCACTCTCAATTGACGGAATGAATTTGTTCGGTATCCAAAGTACCAACCACAGTACATGGCCAGTGATTCAGTTAGTTTATAATCTTTCACCCGAGTTGTGCATGAAGCGCACTTACATGATGTTGTCTATGTTGATATCAGGACCCAAACAACCTTGTAATGATATAGATGTATATCTGGCTCTTTTGATTGAGGACTTGAAGCTCCTGTGGGATGAGGGTGTCGATGTGTATGATGCTTGTAGAAAGGAGAATTTCAAGTTGAATGCCATGTTGTTTGGAACTATCAATGACTTTCCCGCTTACGGGAATCTATCTAGATATAGTGTGAAGGGGGCCGATGCATGTACTTGTTGTACCAAGAAGACACATCACATTCGATTGAGTCATTGTAGGAAGACCGTTTATATGGGACATAGGAGGTGGTTGGACCCAACACATAAGTACATAACAATGGCCGATGCATTCGATGGCCTGTCGAGGGCAATTGAAGCACCACGTTTATTATCGGGGTTTAGATGTATTGAATGAGATGAAGAATATCGACACTGCGATGCGGAAATATCGTGCAAAAGAGTGTCCCCACTAGCGGTTGGAAGAAGGAATCAATTTTCTTTCAATTGCCCTATTGGAAAAAAGTTGTATGTTAGACACTTCATTGATCTAATGCACGTTGAGAAGAACGTTTGTGCCAACTTGCTCAACACTCTCCTAGGCGATAAGAAGTCCAATGATGGTTACAATGCAAGAATGGATATGATTGATATGGGAATAAGAGCAATTAAAACACATTACCTAGAAAAGGGGTCAACCGTTCTTACCTCTTCTTTGCGCACACACCTTATCCAAGAATGAGAAAAATAGTTACTTCGGGCGCTAAAGGATGTGAAGGTTCGGAGGGTTATTAAATCCAACCTCTGAGAGACTTGTGTCGATGATGGCGTGAGGCGATGAATCTGAAATCGCATGACTATCATATCATCATGGAAACTTTCTTGCCCATTGCAATCGTTCTATCTTGCCTAAAAATGTCGCGATAACCATAACAAAATTATGTTGGTTCTTCAAGGCAATGAGTAGCAAGGTCATAGATCCTAGAAAATTGATTGGTTTTCAAAAGACAGATTGTGGGGACGCTCTGTGAGCTTGAGATGTATTTTCCTCCATCATTTTTTTGATATAATGGTTCACCTAATCGCTTTGTTCATTTGGTACACGAGACAAGGATGTGTGGCCTGCTTTCGTATCACGATACATGTATGGTGTAGAGATATATATGAAAGTGCTCAAAGGATATGTGATGAATATGTCAAGGCGGGAGGGATGCATTGCGAACGCTATTTATTTAAAAAAGAAGCGTTCAGTCTTGATCGTCGAATTCATTCGAATGTCGATGCAATTGGACTTCCAATTACTCGGTACACCAATAGGATGGATGGTGAAGTCCTTCTACCGGTGGTCAATCTGTAAAGTATTAGTATGGAGGAACTAACACGGATGCACTTGTCGTCTTCCACAACACGGTCGACGCGTCTTTCCTTTTATTGACACGCACATCCAAGCACTTGTTGAGACATTTCCCACCGAGAGATAGATCATGGATTGAAGTTGAGCACAATCGCCGCGTTTGTTGGTAGTTCAATGGTTATGTGGCAAATATGTTGTCACGAGATAAAAAATCGATGAATGAAAGATTAAGTGGTTATCTAGAATGTCGATAGACATGTGAATTCGTCTGAGTGTTATCTTATTAACGGATACACATTTTATACGAGAGATCATGATGCCACAAGTATCAATGCGAATATAGTGGGGTGTCCATTCTCTTTGCTGCGGGGATCAATCGAATACTACTTACTTTGGAATGATTGTCAACATTTGGGACTCGACTATGTTATTCACCGACAACCAATCTTCGAGTGCAGTTGGGTGAGGATCCCTTACGGGGTCCAAGTTGAAAGATCTGGGTTCGTACTCGTTGATTTGAAGAATGTGGGATCTGAAAATGACCCTTACATAATGGCGATCAAGCTCAACAAATTTTCTATGTCCCCGACCCAGTTAATAAGAAATGATCCATCGTGGTTCTGTCAAACAAATTTAACACTAGTTACCAAATTAGCGACCACGTCGATGAAGATGTTGACATTATCGATGATCCTTTTCAGAACTTCACTCATTTTGTACCCTCTTTCGATGATCTTGCAAATTCACGCCCGTACCAGAGAATAATTGTCGATGTGGATGAATATGACAATCCGGATCTTGTTAACATTCATGGTCATGAACGAGAAAAGTCAACCAAAAAATGAAAAAGAAACAAAAGTGCTAAAAAAGAAATGGACGACTTTATTGATTGTGTTTGCTTCTGCTTTATTAAATGTTGTTTCTTTTGCTTTATTGAATGTTATTTCTCCTGCTTACTTAAATATTGTTTGTTTTTTGTTTATTAAATGTTGTTTTTCTGTTTTACAGGATCATGTCTTATCTGCCATATCCGGGAGATGATGGTGATGATTATGATGGAGATCATGGTGGAGATTATGATGGAGATCATGGTGATGATGATCGACATCATACTGATGATTTGGATCGGGGTGACACTTATGCTTCCACCACTAGCAGCTCTGGGGATAAGCGTAGCAGAGGTATAGTCACGATGTCTTCTGTTAAGAGGGCTCGTAGCAAGGGGAAACAAGTGCAGATAATTTTATTAGAATTGAACAGTTGAAATTGTAATTATATGATTGATCGTTGAATCTAATTAAATAATATGTTATTGCGGTTATCATTCAATGAATATGGGCGCACAATCAATAAATAAGCAGTGAGACGTTGTCTTTCTACCTTGGAGCTGCAGTTAGGCGTATAATCCCTATTGTGCTGCCATCCAAGGACTGGCGTAGCGACAAACTCACTTCTTTGAAAGAAAGATTATGGGATGAACTTTCGGTATGTTAATTATATATATGGTTATTGAAAGTTGTTGTATGATTACTAAATTTACTACATTGATATGTTATATCGTCTGAGTACATTTCTCGACCTTGATCATTCAAAGAAGAAACAAATATTATCGCAAGTGGAGTATTGGCCAAGAATTTTTGGGCTTGGCTGAGAAGTCAAACACGAAATCCGGATACTGGTCTTTACTCGGCTAGTCCGCCCGAGGCCTATCAGAATTGCCCGTCGGTGGCCCCATCTTTTTTTGGGAAGAGTTTGTCGCGACAATCTATGGCTGATGAGTTCGGGTAAAATTGATAAATATCATTTAATGTCCTATGTTTTTTCGGTGTTTATCGTATTTCTATTAAACTGTAGCTACTAAGTGAGAAAAATCGCAAACAAGCCAAATCGATGGAGGCGCGATATCGTGGCTCGAACAAAGGGTATGCACGCATAAGAGAAAATTTGGTAAGATCAAATCCTAACATTTTATTTTGTTTATATATTTACTTTTAATATATCTAATAAGGGGACACGTTAATGACTATCGTGAAAAAGAAGAAAAAAAAAAAGTTTGGAGAGTCGACTTGTTGTTACCCGTTTAGAGTTATTTCAAACTACCGAAAAGGCTCGAGGCGGGAATATTCCCGATTCCAGTGCACAACGTATAATCGAAGAAGGGGTAAGTTATGCATTAATTTGTCTTTGAATTACAAACTATTATTTCTAAACAAATGATTAAATAATAATCTTTTGTAATTCGGAAGCGTTTATCTCAGACCATGACGCCCAAGACATCCGGGCTTTTGTCGATGCCGATGATCTACTTGGGCCGGGCTTTAAGTCGTCAGGAGCATCCCGGCCACTTACGAAGTGTTGGATATGGCGTCACGAAGTCATCATTGGCCATGTTACCTGGTCTTCAAGCCATGAATATTGTGAGTATACTTTCGGAACAGGTTGCCCAGATGGCTAAAGAGTTGGAACAGATGAGGTCTGAGAGACGCTCACATCACGGAATGTCCTCTAGTGGAGCAAGCTGTGAAAATAGTGTCGCTGATGCTATATTTTCGACTAATGCTAGGGACGATTTTATTGAGGCACTTCGAAATGACGTCCTTGAGTATCGAGATGTGTATCACATTTATTTTAATTAAAGACTAGTATATATATTAAAATTTTCTAACTAAATATCTTATTCGAACAGTCACCGACCTCATGTTACCTTTATTTGGAGAATCCTACTCGGTTAGTGGCTACAAGAACGTTGCTCAATAACTCCGATGTAGTTATTCATGGTAGTCCCATCACTCCTTGTTTCGTGAGGGTCACACTCGAAGTACCCACAATCGGAGAAGAGGATTCACCGGTGCCTAAACCAATTGATGAAGTTGTCACCGTCGGAACAGCGGTCGGGCACTTCATCGAATGGCCGATCAACTTGGTATCTCTGACCATGAAGGTAAATTTAATATATGTTATTAAAGTTCATTATCTTATTTGTCGTTCTAAATAATGTTGCAAATTGATTGTAGAAATTATCGACACCACAAAAGCCTAAACAGAAATCAAAGGGTGTCGCATGACCACTCGGAGGGAGACAATGACCAGAGACTCCACTATTGGTGATCGCAGACTTGGTTATCCCTTGCACCGAGACTTAGATCACGTACATATAATACGGTGCAAGTGATAGTGGAGTCCTCGACTTCGATATGATCACATTCCTATGAATGCTTCTTGTCGTGAATTCTATTGAAGAATACATCGCTCGGGAGCATGTGATCGAAGTCGTGAATCGACCGGTGGTTGAGTGCTGACGAGCATAGCCTTATACCTCGGTATGTGTTTACTAATTAATTCTCGGTGTTTACTTTCTATATAGTTTACTTTTCAAATTAAATATTAATTAGTGTATATATGTTGGTTAAAGATATTTGGGTGAGGTATATCTCTCCGAGAGATCCTCGAGCATGTGGAATGTATTCCTTCGTCTCCCCCAAGTGTCTTGCTCAATGGGAGATATGGGCAACAACCATGGAGTGGTTAGTTTCTCATATCTTTGAGTTATCTTGACAGAGATCATCTCATTTTTGGCCAACAAATGTGGGGTGAGTACAATAAACATTTCATTAAAATTTATATTCATAATATATATGATATTTGCACATATGCTAAATTCTTTATTAATTTTAATATTCTTAATATAATATAGGAATCATTGGGTGTTGGTCGCCATAAATATGATCACATTAAATGTGTATTTTATGGATCCAAATTTAACGAATGGGTTGACTTCAAATCGACTTTCTTTACTTCGTACATGGAAAGCGTAAGTTCATTTTTAATATTATAATATAATAATTTGTTTTACTTATTAAAATTATGCATATTTAATCTAACTTTATTTTCTAATTCTAATAATAATAGTGTGATGACCCAATATAGGAGTCGCCCCCTAATCAAGGCTCAAGAGCTAAATTCAATAAAGTGAAATTTGGAATAATGTTAAGGTAAATATAATTTATTAAATTATCAAATTAATATAAAATAATTATAATTGTAATACGTGATTATATTGCTAATCAACAGTCACCGAGGCAACGAGATAGTGATCAATTGGGAAATTTTGTGTGATGTTATATTGAAGATATAATACGCGACTTCTCAAACCATGTTTCTATCAACGTAAGTCAATTTATCAATTTATTTAAATTATTATTAATTGAATAAAAATTCATACTATATATCTAACTATATTGATTAATTGATCGTTGTTTTGCGGTTTGTCTATGATCGTCCCCACAAGTCTTACTCCAAACAAAGAATGATCAAATGGAAAATGGATTGGACAGGTACCTTTACAATCGATTCTTGGATAATTATAGATAGATTGGGATAACTTTTGATAGCATATTACTTATATATATATATTTTTGTATTGATATGCATGTTTTAATTTGTTGTATTTGGACGATTAATATTTATTTCATGATGTGTATGCATTAATTTATTAATTTATTTGATGTTTTGGTATTGGACAATTAATTATCATGTGGTGTAAAATATGATTTTTTTAGTTTTGGTTTTGGTTTTTATATAAACGATTTTTAAAATTTAAATTAAATTAAAATATATATATATATATATATATATTGGACAATGATTAAAACAAAATCCAAAGTGTATTTATATATATTTAAAAAAATTAAAAAAGGGGTTAGACAACGGTTACAAACCGCTTTCTTAGCTTAATCGCTTGGAATGCAGTTAAAAACCGCTTTCTTAGGGCAATGCGGTTAAAAACCGCTCTCAAAGTGCAATATCTTGGAGAGTGGTTTTTATCAGATTTCCAAGCTTGGAGAGTCACATTTCTTGGAGATGTTATAACCGCTCCAAGCTCATTTTTAAAAGCTCTCCAAGTCCAAGATTCTTGCAAAGATCAACTAAACCATCTTGTGATCTTTGTGTTTACAATCAACATATTCTCTCTTCTTGTTACATGCACAAATGTGCATATAACTAAAAAATATATATATATATATTACATTTAATACATTATTTTTAATACTCTATCAAATATATTTTACTTGGTAGAATTATATGACTAAGACTTAAGGGCACTTCGGTGCGCCCTTTGAATTTTTCAAATCCCTGTAACAAGGACATTCATCTTTGTTTCCGGAAGTTCCGGATGGAACACAACTACATTTTTTGCAGCATATTCCGCAGTATTTGAGGCACCGGTCTTGCCGCCTTGCTTTCGAGCATCGAACAACACATTTTGACTCGCACAAGTCCGATTCGACATCATTTTCCGCCGTAGTGGTTGTTGCTAGTAAGGTTGAGATAATGAGAAGAAAGGTGGCCATAGCAAGAGCGGTCTTTGTCACCATCTGCTTCATTCTCGAGCTAAAATAAAATAATACTTATATACTAAAACCATTAAATGAAATTCAAAATACTTGAGATTAATTGATGAACATGCAACTTCATTAATTATATTGAATATAACACGGGATGCAATTGCACAATAATTAACTAATTAAGGCAAGACATGATAATTTAAACAAAATGGAAAAGAAGTGAGACATATTGTTTTTAAATTTATATTTATAAAGATTCAAATAGGAGTATATTTTAACGAGTAACACGCACCCCTAAATTATGATTTTAACATTAAACAATACTCAATTAAACGAAGAATCAAATGCAAATTAAGTACCTGAAGTTTGTAAAATTGGAAAAAAAGCCTAAGAAACTGCGTTGAAACTTGAGAAAGAGAATTAATGAGAGAGATGATGATGAAGAAAGTTAAGAGGTGTTTAATTTATATTGAATATAATACGACATGCAATTGCACAATAACTAACAAATTAAGGCAAGACAAGACAAAGTAATTAAACAAATGGAAACGAGATCAGATCATGTAAATTAAAGAAAATTCAAAGAGCATAAACAGAAAGTATCGGTCAAAATTTTGCAAAAAAGGAAAATAAATTAATTACAAGAGCTCAATCACATTCGACTTGATTTAATTGATACTACCATTTTGTGAATTTATACTATTTATAAAAATTCAAATAGGAGTATATTTTAACGAATAATATATTCATAAAATCGAATCAATTGGTTCACATGCACCACTAATTATGATTTTAATATTAAACAATATTATATGAAAAAACGAATCAAGTGAAAATTGGAAAACTTACTAATAGGAACATTTCAGAATTACAACTTACTAATATGTATAAAATAATTGCATATGCGTATGTATATTTGTACTTTTGATGTATAACTTTAACTGTATATGCAATTCATAATAGTAAATTGATCCTATATTTTATATTTATTAGTAATTTTTCCATGAAAATTAAGTACCTGAAGTTTCCAATATTAAGAAAAAATAACCTAAGAAACTGCGTTGTAACTTGAGAAAGAAAAATGACGTTGAGAAAAGTTAAGAGGTATTTAATTTATAGAGAATTTATAAAAAATTTGGTAATTGATTCTCTCATTGCAACGTAAGCTTTAACAGTGTTGCCTTTGCTTAGAAACAATAATAAACTAAAACAACTATGAAATGAAACTGAACATTCTCAATCTCCACATATTCTTCCTTATTTGTCTAGCTTCTTCTCTCCATACTTCTTTCTTAATTTATGTTTAAAAACAAAATGCATCTAATTAATTTTTATTTTTAAAGATTCCTAAAGTATTTTGAAAAGTCTTTTAAAATGGATAAATATTGTATGCACCAGGTACACCGTTCACTTCGTAATGTAATATAAAATTATGCAATCTGTTGCATTGAAATATGCAGCTTGTTTATACTGAATTGTGCAACTATAAATATGAGAAATAAGTTGCACGATTCAGTGTAAACGAGTTGTATATCTCAGTACAACAAGTTGCATGATTCTAAAATATACTATTGGTGCTCATGAAACTCACTCTTTGAAAATATCAACCTTTATTTTAAAAGATTCTTAAAGTATTAAAATAAGATTTCACGAGATCATGATTTTCTTAATACTCCATGGAAGCCTTTAGATGATATTTGTTTTGAGTTTTGAAATTTAAAATCGATTCTATTTCAAAATTTTGGAATCTGGTTTTAAAAACTAAACCATCACTATAATATTTATAAATCTATTATTATATTTTTCGATACAAGCAATTCTCTCTCCTTATATTTTAATATATTCATATAATCTAATTATTTGAATCACAATTAATAATAATATAATAATAGAATTACATTTTCTCTTACACATTGATTTAATATAAAATCAAATTTCTTATGAAATTTATAGTTATTGCATAAGAGTGAATTACATAATACACCTCTTCAAAAAAAATTGAATAATCCACATTTTGATCGATTTGATTTCCTTTTCCACTTTTTGTATTCCATTAATATTTTATTCTACTGAAATTTTAACACAAAATTTAGAATATATTGAATGCCGAATGCATCTCGACCCTACCCATCCGGGTCATATTCCATGGCCAGTGTTATTTTTGCAGATTTATTGGGCTGGGCCTTGGGCCCAATGCTCTTTCTGAATTTGCACCCATTACTAATTTTCTAGGAATGTTGGGTATTAACATATAATAAAGTAATTATCAATTACTAGTATTATTTATTTAGTTAGATTTAGTTCTTATTGCACGTTGTTTTGGATTTTTAATTTAAATTTTATAGCTTATTGCACATAATAAATATAATTTATATAAAACTAAAGTTTTAATTATGTGTCATCAACGTTTAACATAAAAAAATAAATTGTTAAATGAGACTAAAACACGAATTTCATTTTTTGAGGATTTTTGGATATATTATTATATTTATTTTCTCAGACTTATTCATAATGTAGATTTATATCAATGAAGTTCATATTTAAAAACAATATCAAAATTTATTCATATTTATTCTTGCAAAGATCAACTAAACCATCTTGTGATCTCTGTGTTTACAATCAACATATTCTCTCTTCTTGTTACATGCACATAGAAAATATATATTACATTTAATACATCATTTCCAATACTCCATCAACTACGGTTTATCGGGTAGAATTATATGCCTTAGACTTAAGGGCACTTGGGTGCGCCCTTAGAATTTTTCAAGTCCCTGTAACAAGGACACTCGTCTTCATTTCCGTAAGTTCCTGATGGAACACAATTACATTTTTCGCAGCATATTCCGCAGTATTTGAGGCATCGGTCTTGTCGCCCTGCTTTTGAGCACCGAACGGCACATTTTGAGTCGCACAAGTCCAATCCTACATCATTTTCCGCCACCGTGATTGTTTCTAGTAAGGTGGAGACAATGAGGAGAAAGGTGACCATAACAAGAGCGGTCTTTGTCACCATCGGCTTCATTCTCGAGCTAAAATAAAATAATACTTATATTTAAACCATGGTATGAAATTCAAATTACTTGAGATTGATCAACGTGCAACTTCATTAATTATATTGAATATAACACAAGATGCAATTGCACAATAATTAACAAATTAAGGCAAGACAAGATAATTTAAACAAAATGGAAAAGACGAGAGACATGTTTTAAAATTTATATTTCATGAAAATTCAAATAGGATCGGAGTATATTTTAACGAGTAACATGCACCCCTATTTATGATCTTAGCATTAAACAATACTCAATTATAAAACGAAGAATCAAATGCAAATTAAGCACCTGAAGTTTGTAAAATTGAAAAAAAAAAAAGTAAGAAACTGCGTTGAAATTTTGAGAAAGAGAATTGATGGAGAAATGACGATGAAGAAAGTTAAGAGGTGTTTAATTTATACTGAATAAAAATATTACATGCAATTGCACAATAATTAACAAATTAAGGCAAGACAAGACAAGACAAAGTAATTAAATAAAATTGGAAAGGAGATCAAATCAGGTAAATTCAAGAAAATTCAAAGAGCATAAACAGAAAGTATCGGTCAAAATTTTGCAAAAAAAGGAAAATAAATTAATTACAAGTGCTCAATCACATTCGACTTGATTTAATTGATACCATTTTGTGAATTTATATTTTATAAAAATTCAAATAGGAGTATATAATTTTAACGAGTAATATATATATTCATGAAATCGAGTCAATTATTTCACCTATTCCATAATTGATGTTCGTATTTCATAATATGGATGGATGACATGTGGGATAATAAAAAATATCCAACTGACCACCATACCCTGAATCCATGTATTAAAAATCTAAAAGGGTGAAACACTAATGAAATACGAAAAGTGGAACATGAGAATCGAACCGAAAAAAAATTGCGAGACTTATTACTATATACATTTCAGGATTACAATTTACTAATATGTATACAAAATGATTGCATACATGTATGTATATTTACACTTTTCTGTACAATTTTGATTGTATATGCAATTCATTTTACATATATTAATAAATTGATCCCAAATTTTAAACCTATTAGTAATTTTTCTATAAAAATTAAGTACCTGAAGTTTGCGGTATTAAGAAAAAATAGCCTAAGAAACTGCGTTGCAACTTGAGAAAGAGAAAAGTTAAGAGTTGTTTAATTTATAGAGAATTTATAAAAGTTTGGTAATTGATTCTCTCATTGCAACGTAAGCGTTAACTGTGTTGTTTTTGCTTAGAAACAATAATAAACTAAAATAGCCATGAAATGAAACTGAACATTCTCAACCTCCACATATTCTTCCTCATTTTTCTAGCTTCTTCTCTACATACTCCTTTCTTAATTTATGTTTAAAAACTAAATGCATCTTATTATTTTTTATTTCTAAAAATTCCTAAAGTATTTTGAAAAGTCTTTGAAGTTGGATAAGTCTTGTATGCATCAGGTGCACCGTGAATTTCATAGTGTATTATAAAATTATGCAACTTGTTGTATTGAAATATGCAATTTATTTTCACTGAACCGTGTAACTATTAATATGAAAAATAAATTGCACGGTTCAGTGTAAATAAGTTGTATATTTTAGTGCAACAAATTGCACTCTATAAAAGTTGGGATGAATCATCGAAAATCTATAGAATGGTCATGTGTTATTCAAAAAATCAGAAACATATTAAGGTGCTGGGAGGAAAAGAAGATCTCAATAGGGGGCAGAATCACTTTGCTAAACTCAGTGCTATCATCATTACCTACATACTACCTTTCTTTCTACATTATTCTTAAAAAAATCTTGAGCGAGATTGTGCGTTTACAAAGAAATTTCCTTTGGGGAGGCGGGAAGAGCGCAAAAAAAATTGCATGGGTTGAGTGGAAAGTCATTTGTAAATCGAAAGACAAAGGGGTTTTGGGGGTTAGAGATTTGAAGTTGTTTAATAAAGCGTTAGTGGGGAAATGGATGTGGCGGTTTTTGAATGAGAGGGACACTGGAAGAATTTATGGATGAGAGTGGTGGAGTTAAAATATGGGAGAGAGTGGGGGAAGGGGTAAGGAGATAATAGTGGAGGGAGTTAGGCGGAGGTGGTCAAATTGGTGGAAAGATATTGTGAGCATTACTCAAGGGGTTGAGGGAGAATGGCTTAGAGAGAGGGTTTTGAGGGTGGTAGGTGAGGGAGAGGATACTTTGTTTTGGGAGGATAGATGGGTTGAGGGGAGTCTTTGCAGCAAAAATTTCCAAGAATTTTCCAGATTAATGAGGATAAAGGGGAAAGAGTGAGTTCATTAGGAAACTTGGTGGGAGAGACGTGGGAGTGGAGATAGAACTGGAGAAGAAATCTTTTTGATCATGAATGTGACATGTTTGATACTTCTTCATCTCTTGAATTAACAGG
This sequence comes from Stenogyne calaminthoides, assembly GCA_037126765.1. NCBI lineage: Eukaryota > Viridiplantae > Streptophyta > Magnoliopsida > Lamiales > Lamiaceae > Stenogyne > Stenogyne calaminthoides. The sequence goes on from JBBCBC010000005.1 coordinate 47,751,374, forward strand.
TTTCCTTTGAAAAGAGGAAGTAGAGACTCATGGACGTGGAATGACGACCCCAACAGCCAATACTCGACGAAGCAAGCTTATGCTACCCTCTCAAATCAGATTGAGAACCATCACCTCAATGCTGTTTTGGAGATAGGCTTCAAGCTCATATGGAACAAATTCACTCCGGTAAAGATCATAGCTCATGCTTGGCGTGTGTTATGGGATAGGCTACCTACAAGACTCAATCTACAGAGGGGGAATATCATTCCCTCAAAATGGTGACATTCGATGCCCCTTGTGCAAGGAGAAAGATGAAAACGAAAATTACATTTTTTTTAATGGGATTTCTCATACAAGATTTGGATAAAGTGTTTCAGATGGCTCGATATCTCGATTGTTCTTCATCATAAACACATCTACAACCTATTGGGTCATTGTTGAATCCTTAGAGGCAAGACAGGTAAACAAATTGTTGCATCTATTTGATATTGTGTGATCTGGGCGATATGGAAATGAAGAAATAATTTAATTTTCAATGACACCGATTTTTCAGTTTTGAAAATTGTTGATGATATCAAAGATAGACTTTGGAAGTTGGTTTATATGAAAGGGCCGAGATGTTTTAATTTCTCTTATAGAAGATGGTTAGCAAATCCTAGAATGATTCTAGAATGTTAAATTGTAATTTTTTAGTTTTATTGTTTGGTATTCCTTATATGGTTATACCCCCTTTAATAAAAATCCCTTTTTTGTTGTTCAAAAAAGAAAAAAAAAAGAATTCCGCAAACTTATTCATTCTACGTATTTCTGGCTACACTACTTTTTTGTGTTTGTTGGTTAGGGACTACTTTTATGGACAATTCTCTTGCAAAATCTTGCAATGTTAGTTATATGTCTATATCGTCTCGTATTTCATTTTATATTAATGTATACAATTGGTTATAAACATTATGGTGTCAAGTGTAAGCTATTTAAGTAATCATTTTTCTACAATTAATATTTTTATCCTTTCCGTCCTAATTTTGATTGATTATTTTCCTTAATTGAACTTTCTAATTTTAATTGATCGTTTCCTAAAATGGAAATAAAACAATTTTCTTAACTTAAAAATATCGCATACAAACATCTCTTATTTACACTGCATGCCACTAAAATGATATTCATACCCCTCCACCAAACGTACTTTACATTATATAAAGTTAAAAAGACATTCATATCCCTTCAACAACACCACTTTACACTATTTAACACTAATAAACAATATTTTTATTAAAACTCATGTCATTTACAAATGGACCAAACAAAAATAGGATGGAGAGAGTATTTGGATCGAACTACTCGGATAGAGAAGAATAATTTATAATATTTTAATATATATGAAACTTAAAATCTCGCCCTCATTATGTACAAAAACTATCATTCTTATATATAAAATTATTACTATTTAAAAATATAAAATATTATTTTAAATAATAATAATTTTTATACATAACAACGATATTGAAAAAATAAAGTTAACCGTGAATTGAAGTTCACACAAAGGTTTTATCCTTATTAAAATGTCCTTGATCATATGATGATATTTGCTTTTAAAATTCATTCACTGGATTTGCAATTGTACACCCCATACTTTGCCCTTAATTAATTTCTTTTGCATTTCACTATTTTCATTTCAAATTATTAATAATTATTATAAATATAAATTAGTAAAACTTAAGAAAATTAATATAAATATCAAGTCCAAATCCCAACCTGGCTATATACCATCTCGGCACTTATCAACAGCCTCCCATTTTTTCAAGTAAGGTAGTTTATTTTTTTTCTTGCTATATTTTTCTTTCTTTTAATTTTCTCTTGGTTTGATTTTGGCGTAATTTTTGGGTTAAATTTCTTGGGTTATAAGTTTAATTTTGACGCATGCCATTTGTGTGTTTGTATTAAATATATATCTGCAACACCTATTTAGCTATAGGGGAACAATGTTTAATTTAAGATGGTAACTCAGGGGTGTTTGTGTTTTAAGGACAATAATTATGCGGGTTTGGAAATGTTAGATAATACTTCATATATTTAAAACTTATAAATATAAGATAATATATTTATAATTTGCAAATATAGGATAATATATTATATAACTTGTACATATAGGATAATAAGTTTAAAAAATCTGTAAATGTACAATCGAGCCCAAATAAGCCCAAATGCTCAATTGTCCTACATTTAATTTTAAAACATATTGTCATATATTTACATATTTTAAAACATATATATTGTCCTACATTTCCAAATTCGTAAAATTATTGTTAAAAAAATAATTTTCCCTTAGCTATACTACACCAAATAAATCAATTGCAAAATTATTTTTTTCATATTTTATTTAAAATTTATAATGTGTATATATATTTTTTGCATTGTTACTCGAATAATATCCCACATAAAATGCAACCATTATCCACACAAACCAATGCAAATTCCCAGATTTATTCCCCCACAAAAATCGGTATACGGATAAACCATATAATCATTCCCATCCATAGATCCGAATATCAATCCCCTATTAACCCCTCACAGTTCCGCCGCCTCGCCGCCGCATTCTCAATTTCCGATTCCTTTTCACACCGATTTTAATTTAATTCGATTCGATTCGATTAATGGCGGAAATTGAGAGATCGATCGGGACGGTGAAGTGGTTCAGCGGCCAAAAGGGGTTCGGATTCGTCTCGCCGGACGACGGCGGCGAGGATCTGTTCGTCCACCAGACGGAGATCCAATCGGAGGGGTTTCGTACCCTCCGGGAGGGCCAGCGGGTCGAATTCAAGGTCGATAGTAGGGAGGACGGCCGGAGCAAAGCCGTAGACGTCGTAATTCTCGTCAGATATTATAACTCCGGCGGCCGCGGCGGAGGTCGCGGTTTCGGTAGGGGCGGCGGTGGCAGGGGAGGGAGGTTCGGCGGCAGCCGCCGTGGGGGAGATGGAGTCGAGTGCTACAATTGCGGCAGGATAGGACACTTGGCTAGGGATTGTTATCGGCGTGGTGAGGGAGATGGTGGTGGTTATGAAGCGTATCCGCGCCGCGGCGGCGGTGGCGGGAGGGGTCGTGGCGGAGGCGGTGGTGGGAAAGAATGTTACAATTGTGGGGAAGAAGGGCATTTTGCTAGGGATTGCCCTGTTGCTCAGCAAAATTGATTATTTTTAGTGTTAGATTTATGTGCATTTTTTTTTATATATGGTGGAAAGTGGAAACTAAGCAATTTGCTTAATATTTAACCTGGTGTGAATTTTTTACTTTTTCTTTTTTTTTTTTTTTGGAAGGGAAAAAAGGTAATGAGGTAAGTATGATCATCTAATTTTCTTGTTTTTCCATGATAAGTTCTCCGTTTATACACTTACCTCCATTCTTTTGAATTCTCCATTATTAATGTCTTTTGAATTGAACTTGTGTGTATTTTTTTCAACAGCATTAGTTTTTTAATTAAAATGTATTAATTATTTTATTAAAAGGTATTAATTATTTTATTAAAAAATATCAGTCCTTTAATTAAAGGTATTAGTTGTTTATTTAAAATGTATTAGTTGCTTCATTAAAAAGTATTTATTATTTTACTATAAAGTATTAATTACATGACAAGTGCACGGAAATATTGATTTATATATGACAAATATTTCGGTTAACACGAGTTTAAGATGAACTCAATTTTCTTAATACTATTTTTACATACAAAATATTATTATTGTTATATATAAAAATTATCATTCTTATATATTTTTTTATAATATCATTGTTATTTGAGTGAGTCGTATGCTTGGCCGGTCTTGACCATCTTTACTAACAAATCGATTTAAGCGTCTTAACTATACAAAATAGAAACATGCAACTATTCCAAACAAAAAACGTGCGATTATGTTACCATATTAATATTTAGACTTTTCTCGAGTAAATAAGTCGACTTTTTCTATGTAAATAAGTTGCGATTTTTCAACATAACAAATCAGACGCTTAAAAATACACTACGAAACAGAATATACAGATGCATATAAAACCTAACCTTGTTATTTATAAAAAAAAATATTATTATTATACATGAAAAAAAAAAAATCAATCTTATGTCAAAAAATTATTCGTACGTGAAAAACAAACATCTTTCACATAAACCAATTCAACACACAATCCCGACGACTTATTATTATTAAAAATTAATATCCGGAAATCTCAAATTCTTGAATCCATATAAACCCACTCAAATCTGTACATTAGTTTTACGCGTTTTAACAAAAAGAATAACAAAAACTACTCTAATTTTGTAGATGCTACACTCTAAATTCTGTAATTGAACATCTTTAAAGTGGTGCAGCATCAACAAAATTGACATGATCCTTTTATCTTGGACCAGAAACTTGTTGTGAAGAAACATAAGAATACACATTAGACACACTCACATTGCTACTAATATGTGAAACATTTGCATCTGGATATGCAATCACACCATTGAATCTCCCAGTTTCTTCCGCCACGGAAGCCTCCACGAATCGTCGCCCGTAAAATCGCAAGAAGTTGAGCGACCCGATTCTCGGATCCCCCGCGGGCACCTCCCCTTCCAACATCCCGACAATGCTAGCCATGCTCGGCCTCAAATTCGGCTCCTCGTGGACGCAACACAACGCCACGCGCACCAACTTCTCCACGTCCTCGGTCGACACTCTCCCCGTCAATCTCGCGTCCACGAGCTCCAGATACCTTCTCTGCTCGTGCATCTCTAGAGCGAAAAGAGGAAAGTACACGAGCTCGTGGACGGACACGGACGAGGAGTTCCCGCCGCTGACACTGTCCTCGTCCAGCTGGCTGTGACTCCTCGTTCGTGTCACGCAATTCTTGCGTCCGCTCACGAGCTCGAGCAACACCATCCCGTAACTGTAAACGTCGGTTTTGTCGAGATCGCTGAACTTGTTAACCACTCGGGAGCGAGATACCCGCGGGTGCCTCTCATCGTGGTGAACTGACTCGACTCCTCTCGATTCAAAAGCTTCGATAGCCCAAAATCGGATATCTTCGCTTGGAAATGGTCGTGGAGAAGTATGTTTTCGGGCTTGACGTCACAATGTATGATCTTTTGATCACAACCATTGTGCAAATATGCAAGCCCTCTTGCTGCACCAAGTGCAATCTCAACTCTTTCTCCCCATTCCAAAACTGGCCCATTGCCAAACAAGGTCTTATCCAAAGACCCTCTATTCATATACTCATAAACCAACAACCATTGTCTTCTTTGAGTGCAAAAGCCTTTCAACTTCACAAGATTCACATGATGAATGTTTCCAATCACACCAATCTCAGTGCAAAAATCCTTCTTACCTCTACTACCTATATTCATAATCCTCTTCACAGCAACAAGTGTTTTATCAGGCAACATACCTTTGTACACCGTCCCAAAACCGCCCGTCCCTATCTTTGTCTTGAAATTCTCCGTGGCCGTCTCAAGCTCTTCATAGTCGAACCTCAAGGGCAGGCCCGGGATTGAGAACTCGAGGTCATCGTAGCCCCTCTTTCCATTCTCCATCTTCTTGCGACTCCATCTTCTCCACAAGAGAATTGCAATCGCCAGTACGAAAGCGACTCCACCCAGTGGTAGTAGCACCAAGGCCATGGTGGGAAACCCCGCCCCATCGTCAAAACCACCGTACCCCTGAGGTGGAGCTCTAACGACGGTTTTGACATATCCCAGTCGACCCGTACTCGTCGTTTTTAACATCATCGACCCTAACGAATCTTCGATTTTGTAACAAGAACTAGAGGAGTTATCATGGAAAAACGCCAAACAAGCACAATCTTGTGAGCATAGATCTTGACATTGTGATGCATTCACACCATATTTAGAAGGTTGTGTGAAATCATTAGCAAAGTAATCCACAATTGAACCAAGTTGCACGTAAGAAAGCTTTGAAGAATCATAGGTATGATTCTTACCACTTGATGAATTGCACGAATCAGGCAATGATAAAGAATTATCAGCAACAACACAACTTGTCTTGTTATTCGACGACGCCCGAAAACCAACGGGACAAGTACACGCGGGACTATCTGGCGAAACCCCCTTCGCGCACAACCCGATCTTCCCACAAATAAACGGTATACGACACTCATCAATGAGCCCCAAAAAGTCCCGTTTCTGAGCCGTGCCAGAGTAGCTCATGACCACGAATTGCCCCGAGGGGTCAAGATTGACCACTCGGAATTTAGAAAAAGGCAAACTCACCTGAATCACGACGGTCGATCCACCCCCACCGAAAAGAAACAACCCCGTCTCGTTTACCGCCAAGAACTCCACCGCGGAAAACGAGTTCACGAACGCGGTGGGGTCCATCGACAGCTTCCAATAACTCAAATTCTTCCAGATCAGCACAGCATCAGAACCACTCAAATCAAGCTCATAATCGCCCCTCGAAAAATCATCACTCGACACGCTACTCACAAGTAGCGTGTCGACAAAAAGCCTCTGTCCGATCACAATCGTGTCTGATGGTACACGAAAACTTTCCCACAGAGTCCCGTTCGACTTATCGAGCAACTTTAGGTTACCTAACTCCGTTAACTGCATAGAATAAATAGGTGAGCCGAACGGCGGAGTGGACCATTTTAACCTCCCGTCCTCCCCGTTTATACGGACCCCGCCTTCCGTCAACACCATGCTCCCTAAATTCGAGACAGGGGAATCACGGTTAGCGGAAAAAACAACGGCGTTAGATTCGACGTGGATCACACACAAGTAGAATCTTGATTGTTGAGCTCCAGGGTTGAACATGGAAGCTTTGAACGTCCCATTTTTGGAAACTAAGAATGTTCCAGAATTATACACGAATTTGAGATGTGTAGCTGTGAAATTTGTGTACACAAATTCTGTGTAAGTAATGGAATATGCAGGAAAGATGAAAACAGAGAAAACAGAGGAAAAAACAGAGAGAAGAATTAGCAAGAAAGCCATGAATGGAATGAAATGATGAAATAATGAACATAACAATATTGCAGGCAAAATTAATATGGAACATTTCAATCTCTGACTTTGTGCACACCTCTTTCATCATCCAGCATTGACTAAAAAAAAAAAAATCGATTATTTCTGTAAATTATCTTTTCGTATTTAAATAATGCAACAATGATTGATGATCTGAAAAAAAAATGGAGGTATGAACTGGGGGGCATGAATTTCGGCGAGGTGTGAACATGCATCATTTAATTTACAAAAACTGCAACATGTCACGCTGTATTAATTAGGTGCGTGAATTTATTTAATTAATTGGTTCTATTATTGTAATATTTATTGCACAATCTCAAGCGCTTACTTTGAATGATATTACATCACAGCTCATCAACATCATAATTTCTTTATCCTGTTTCCATTTTTATTTCATTTCATGTTTTTTTTCTTAAATAGGGACCGAATTTAATTAATTTGTTTAAGTAAAGCTTAATAATTTGCTCAGATTTTGTCGTATATTTTAATTTTATTAAAATAGGCTCCTAGTAAAATGTATGGCTGTTAATTTGAGTCCCAACCAGATTCTTGTTTTTTGAACTTTGATAAACATTCTTGGAAAAATTATGAAATTTGATAAATATTCTTCTCCTACTATATATTTACTTCATATACTTTTTACGTATAAATTTCTGTTTCTTGAATTTTATTCTCTACTCTTTTTTCTCCTGTATCTTTTGTTCTCTTTATGAACAAAGAAAGGGCAGAGTCATAGGGGTGAAAGCCAAAAACACGTAAAAAAATAAAAGCAAAGCTTTATGTAGGCAATTTCACATAAAATCAATTTGTATTTTTTTTTATATATTTCTAAATGGTATTAATGTAAAATAAAAGCTTTGAAAAATGTAAAATACTGTAAAGGGACAAAAACTAAGCACCCTAAAGATTCGAACAACAATAAATGTGTCTTTGAATTTGAAGGATGTCAAATTCTAATCGTCACCAAAATTGTACCTTTAAAATAAAATGGCAAAAATTAATAAAAATAGAGGTGTATGCCAATCTTGACACAAGCAACGTCTGACTTGGAATAAATCTGATGTCACATTTTATATATACTTAACATAATTAATTTATCAAATAAAATATTTAATTACAAACAGAGACTATTAAGTGAGTTTGAATAGCAAATGATCATATAACTTTACCTCAAATAAATTTAGTCTCATAAGTTTTTTTATCGTCGATTTAGTACCAATAACTTTAACTGTTTAATTTTAATCTCAAATAGATCGAAACAACATCGTTTTGCCGTTTCAATTTTGGGCTCTCGGATGGATGTTCCGACTGGACTGTCACATGTATTTTTAAATATGTTTGACTAATTTTTTAAGTTTTTTATTTTTATTTTAATTATACGATTGAAATTTCAGCTTGTTAGAAAAAATAAAATCCACGTAGCAACCCAGTCACAACATCCACCGAAAAACCCCAAATTGAAATAGTAAAAGAACGTTATTCCGATCGATTTGGGTTTAAAATTGGACATTGTCAAAATTACTGGGACTAAATCGACGATAAAAAAACTTATGAGACTAAATCTATTTTAGAGCAAATTATGAGTCCATTTGTGATTCAAATCACATTAAATTAACATATTATGACATGGATATTAAGTAACAAAATGGTAAAAAGCATACATGTAAATTTTTTAATAAGATTAGAATCTAGAAACTAGAATGAAACACACTAAGGAAAAGAATCATTCTAAACCTTTTTCACAAAGATATCTTTTCAATTATTATTTTTTAGTCCTTCTCTTTACTCTATAATTAAATCAATAGATACAGTTTTTAACCATCATATATATTGCTACATGGTCCCTGCAAACCATCACAAATTCCAATATTAGGGAGCTATTAATCCAAATATGGCAGGCCTCAATAATCTTCATTTTCCAGTTTATTTGGTTCTACTTCTCCTAATTACAGGTATTATTATTGTATATTTCCACATCAATAAATAAAATAACAAAAAGCATTATTTCCATCAAGAGTTTCAGTTTCGTCATTCATCACTACATGTCATTTGTATAGAAACATGTTACAATATCATAACTAGATATGTATATATGGTATGCAATTATTAACATCCAAGATTGAAATAAATATATGGGGCAGTAGAAATAGAATAATGAATTTCTATAGGAGATTTAGATGTTAATTTTTGCGTTAATTGTCGAAATCAAGTACACGTTTCAATTCCAGATCAGCCAATGTATATTATATGTAAATAAAAAAATTAATATAAAACAGTTGAAAAAGTCTTGTGTGAATCGGTTTTACTGCACAACTCGATCGTTTTCATTTTTTTTGCATTTTTCACTACAATATTAGTTGTTTCAATAAATGATACTCCCTCCGTCCCATTCTTACCGGTGGGTTATTGTGTGTCCGGGTTTAAAAAAAAAGAAGATAAAGTGTTGGGGGTAGAAATAGTTGTTTATTAGTATTTTATGTGATGAAGTGATGAATACTTTGGGGTAGAAAGAGTTGTTTATTAGTATTTTATGTGATAAAGTGATAAAGTAGGTATTTTCATTTAAGGAAGTTTGTAGTTAAGATTGTGACACCCAAAATGAAAAGAATACAGTTAAGATTGAGACGGATGAAATATTAGTTTGATAATATTAGTTTTTTCACTAAAAGACATTAGTTTGATAGTATCAATTGTTTAAGTATAAGTTGTTTACCAATAAAGTATCAGTTGCAAATTAGGTGCACTGTAAGACCAGATCAATTCATCTGTATCATTTTTTCATATTCCAAAATTATTTCACTTTTTGAATTTTTAACTCGTGGACTCATGATTATAGTGGTGTCATTAATTTAGACAACCAAACATAAAATGAAACACTATTTTTGAAACAAACGATATCGTGCAATGTAAAACTGGTTTACATATGACTAACTCATTTTTCTTGAACATATATCAGGGGCAAAATTGTCCTCGTGCGCAAGAGTTTTCACCATAGTAAACTACTGCAAGCAAACAATCTGGCCGGCCGTATTCCCCGGCGACAACTTCGCCGGCGGCGGCTTCACTCTCAAAACCGGCGAAAGCCGCATCTTCACTGCCCCGGTCAGCTGGTCGGGCCGGATCTGGGCCCGAACCGGCTGCACCTTCGACCGAACCGGAAACGGCTCATGCGAGACCGGTTCGTGCGGCTCGGCCCTCAAGTGCACCGCTTCGGGAAAAACGCCGGCATCACTCGCGGAGTTCACGCTGGCGGCGAAGGACTTCTACGACGTCAGCCTCGTCGACGGCTTCAACTTGCCCATGACGGTTAAGCCATTGAACGGCAGGGGAGGGAATTGCAGCGCCGCCGGCTGCGACGGGGACCTCCGGCAGACCTGCCCGAAGGAACTGGCGGTGAGGGGCGGCGGAGGGAGGGTGGTGGGGTGCCGGAGCGCGTGTGACGTGTTTGACACGGATGAGTATTGTTGCAGGGGTAATTATGGGAATCCATCGACTTGTCAACCGACTACTTATTCGAAGGAGTTTAAGCGGGCTTGCCCGACAGCTTATAGCTATGCGTATGATGATCCTACGAGTATTTTTACGTGCTTGGGGACAGATTATGTTGTTTCCTTTTGTTCGTCGAGGTAATATTTTTGGGATTGATTCTTGGGGACGGATTATGTTGTTTTGTGATACTAAATTTGAAAACTACAATAAAAATTTATAAATGTATCATGTCACATGCATCTCACATAAGTTTTTGTGTAATTTCAAAAGAAAGAAAACATTCTATTGGTGAATCTCTCTCTCTCTCTCCTTTTTTTTTTTTTTTTTGGCCATACAAAGTCTACTTGAATTTTGATTTGAAAATTGTCATTGATTTTGGGATGAAATATCTGCAGGAAGCAAAATGTGTGTACATATCATAACAAAAAATTGGTATGTGGTGGAGCAAATGGATTGAGGGCAAGAGGAGGGAAATGGTGGATGGTTATTCTTACATTAATGATCAAAACTGCTCTTTGGAATATTTGTTGAACACTTGAAATTACATATGTTGTCTCAATCTGCAGCTTTTGAGAGCTTTAAGGTTAGCCATTTCAATCAACATGTCAAGAAACCAAGAGTTCATGCTTACATTTTTGGTTATCATGACAACATCATATATAGTTTACATAAATGTTAAAAACAAATTTAAGATCCCATCTTCTACTGCAATTTTTGCGCGCATGTTTTACCTTATAGTTACGACCATCATTAGCTCGTATTTTACCAAATGCGTTACAATCAAGAATACGGCAAAATCATCGCCCCAAAATGTTCTCACTTATGTTTACAAGTTACACTGTCACATAAAAATTTATCCCAAAGTTTAAAAATGTGGTTTCATCTTCAACAAGATTAAAAGCGGGATCAATGTGAGTTCTAATTGGCTATAATTCTACCACTATTGTATACCCAAAAAGAAAGCAAATAACAATTACCTATCTCCGGCCACTCGGAGCCTTCTCCTTCTTCAAATTAGCAAGTTCTTCGACAAGTTTCTTCTCTTCACCGCTCACTCGTTTCGGTATCTCAACTTGCACTTTAACCAACTGGTCACCCCTCATGTTCCTTTTGTTCAGCACCGGCACGCCTTTCTTCGCCATAACTAAAGTTGTCCCTGGTTGGGTACCCGCCGGAATTTTAAGATCAACCATCCCGTCCACCGTTGGCACCTTCATCGTCGTTCCTAAAATTGCATCTATATAAGAAACTTTGCACATATAGAGAATGTTAGTGTCGTCTCGTTTCAGAACAGGGTCAGGAAGAACATCTATCATGACGAAAAGATCCCCGGGTGGGCCCCCTCTCCGTCCGGCGTTCCCTTCTGAACGTACCCTCAAACGGCTCCCGGCATCCACACCTGCTGGAACTTTCAAGCTAATGCGCTTCGACTTCCTTACTCGGCCATCACCCCCACACGTACCGCACGGGGTGGATATTTCTCCGGACCCACCACAAGTTGAACACGTCACCACTTGTTGGAAGACCCCTAGTGGGGTCCGAGCTGATGAGACGACTTGCCCTTGACCGCCGCATGTGTTGCATTTAGATGGGGTTGTCCCAGGTTTTGCCCCTGATCCATCACAGGTGTTGCAGCTCTCGAGACGAGCTATTTCGATCTCTTTCTCGATGCCAAAAACTGCTTCTTTGAAATTCAGGACGAGATTGTACACCTGGTCTTCACCTTCTGTGGCTCGATTGCGAGACCCTCTCCCTCCCATGCCTCCCATGCCGCCACCCATGCCTCCCATGCCTTCGAATAAGGACTCGAATATATCGAATGCATTGCCAAAATCCTGTCAATGGTAAGAGCAGCTGATGTTAGAACACACTTGCAGTAAGAAAAAACTACGTTCCTCATTATCTGCTATCCATACTGGTGTCCCCCTTTTCCACCAATACCCCTAATAAATACTAACCATCTTGTTGTAATTACAAGCTTTTAATTCATCTAATAGTACTAAATAAGGGTATGATGGTATTTTTTATATCCTAATTAATGACGAATCGGTTTATGTCGATGGATAAAATCAGACAGATAATTGCAAATGGAGGTGGTATTAAGTGAATAATGTGTTTCATTTATATTAATATAGTTTTTATTCCTCTGCTTCAATGATTTTTTATTTCCAATAGCAGTGCAAGGACTCACCCCCATGCCCGCGCCAGCGCCTTTAAGCCCATCCTCCCCATACTTGTCATAAATCGAACGTTTCTCATCATCTGATAAAACCTGTCAAAAGAGCTTTAATTTAGCAAATTAAGCATGCTGTATATGGAATGTGAAGTAAACTAAGTATGTATAAGGATACCTCGTAAGCATTACTAATGTCCTTAAACTTTTGTTCGGCCCCAGGTTCTCTGCATTTCGTATAATGTTATTAGAATAATACTTCAAAGTTTTCACAGAAAAGGCATAACTTTAAAGAGTTCGTATCTTTTCCACCACAACAATGGTATTGTGCAGACTCTTCTATTCATGTACTTGCATTTATTTTAATAGATGGTGAGGTTCTTACCAAATATTTTTGAAAGAGCAATAGTAATGCTTTTCAATATCAATTTCAAAAAAACTTTGATTCTCACTCTAGAATAAGGTAAGGTGAAAGGAAATAATCTGAGATAATCCAAGAAAATAAACCACCATTCGATCCAAGATACAGATCTTAACAAAAAGCTGAATCAAAGGTTGGGCATCTCTTATTGCATAAGATCTAGAGTAATATCCAAAAGGACAGTTATCTCTTATTATATTTCATCAATACATTTATTTATGTGCTTATTCTTCCTTGAAAAGGTTCCAGAAAATGCCAACCGTAAGGTTTGTGCCCCCATATGTTTGAAATAAAAGATGACTGAACATCAAAGGAAAGATAGAAAAATTACCCAAAAGCTAGATATAAATCAAAGGTGAATTAGGACTTACTTGTTCACATCTGGATGATAGCTCCTGGCAAGCTTCCGGTATGCTGAAAAGGAAAGTTAAACAAATGAAAGATCCATCAAACCTTCATCAATCAAGGATTGATTACATATGTGGCGAACGGTGAAAAAAATTTTGCAGTCAAAAGTTAGGAGATTCACAACTAAAAATTTAATATGCTTAGTGGGCCTCGATGCAAATAGACTAATTGGAACATGTATTAATCAGATAAAATTAACTTAAGATGGGCCCCAACTTTTCCAGACTTACACTACCGATTCGTGCACAGAGTTCAAGTATTAATCATTAATGAGAATGAGGACAGGCAATCGAGAGGAAAATGGGCAAAGAACGTTACCGAATGTCAATTTCAAAAGGAAAATAATCCTGATGCTGTATAAATATATTCAGAAAAATAGCAAATCAACAAGAACACAGGGAAACAGGCCTAAAAGGAGAACACAATAAGGAGGAAGGTATGTAAAGATACTCTCTGCACAATATCTAAAAGGCAATTAAAAAAAACAAGTCAAATGCCAATACTAGATTTCCCACTAAGAGAAAATGCAAAAGTTTGGTAACAAGCTAAAATAACTAAAACAGGTTGTTAATTGATTCGTTGATTCATTTAAGAGATAATTGATGCACTATGGAGGTTCGGAAATACAGATAAGTATTCGTTAAATGAGTTCAGTTAGACATGCCATAGCATTGGGATGTGATATTTAATCAATATAATGTGCTTTCCTATGAAGTCAAAGTTTAGGTACAAACATTGCCCAAGACAAAGAAGCCTAATAGTTAAGAAGTCAATATTCACCACTTTTGATCTCTGACTTGCTCGCGTTTCTAGACACCCCAAGCACAGAATAGAAATCCTGTACAAAAAATAATAATTTGCTCATCAAATTGTACGACAAAATAGTGATAAACCTATTGTTAATATTTTCTCTGCAGAAAGGAAAAATGTAACAAAGAAGTCGCAGTTGGCCACTGAGAGCATTAATTTGGTTCTGTGACTTCTGTCCCTTTCGATCTTTTTGTGTGTCTGGGGTGGGGTATGGGGAGAGGTGTAGGAGGTGGTGTGCTCTGCTTTACAAACAAGATGTAAAACAAATTCTAGACAACAGAAACCAAATAAAGTCATCAAATATCTTACTTTGCTAGCTCTAACAACAAGGCGAGCTCCTCTTCTCTGGCATGACTTGTTGACGGGCGTTGAACAGAAAAGTTCATTTAAAGGTTTCTGGGAGAAAAATGTTGAACTTGGAGATGCCAATGATGCGATCCTTTTAGGTGAACTGTGCACAAGAAGTAACAAGATAAAGGAAGATCCTATGACAAAAATTAACAACTTTTTGTGCAACTTTAAGAAATGAGAGAATGAATTCAGCCACGTAATTGATACTACATCAAATGAAAAAACAGTAGAGAGAGACAATAAAATGCTAAAAGAAGGGAGGCAACAAAATGTTGAGAGAAACAAGGCAACCCCCCAGAAAATAAAACACGTTTACATGGACGCACAATTTATGGCAAAAAGAGTAACATACACGTGTACACAAGCAGAGAGAAAGAGAGATTAGACAAAACATAAATGTGTAAAAAAAAAAAATGCTGCTAATAAAGTAATTAAGTAAATAGCATCCTGTCGAGTGCCCATAAATGCATAGAGAAACATTAGCTGAGAAAGAAAAACAAGATTCATGAATAGTCAAGGAAAGGCACATCTGGCATCTGCAAACATTCAAAGAACAGTAATAAACCATGTTAATTCAATATTTCATATCAATTTAAGACGGCATTAGTTCATTACTTCAATATACAAAGTAGCTGACAAATTAACTTTAAACAACTGATATTCTACTAATTAGCCATATCCTATAATCTATCTTTACTGTTTCTGACAAACCTAAACATATCACAAAATGAGTAAAAGCTACAACAAAAAAGAAACACACTTAGCTCCATATATCAAATAAAAGCATCAACAAACAAACAAACATTTAAGTGCAACATCGAACAAAACATGAGCATCATGAACTATAGACAAACCGAACACACTCACCAATGAACGGATGTTGAGAGTCTATCCGAAACAGAGGATCTTAGCATGAACTCAGGCTGAACCCTCCACCAGGTCACCCGTGTACTTCCACAAGATATGATTGCCATCCAATCCCTGCTCATTGACAAAAATGATTTTTTTTTTTTTGATAAAACAAACAAACACATACCAACAATAAATAAGAGAAATCACAACTTCAAGCAAAACTCCTAAACTAGAATCACAACACAGTAGAAGCAAAGCAATACACTCTAGTCACCTCATAATTATTTTCTTCCTTAAGTTCTAAGCAATTCCCCAAGTCATTAAAGACAAGGGTTACATCTTGCAAGTATTTCTTCAAGGAACCGTACAAAATTCCAATTTCTCAAAATGCAAACTCAATCACGCATTCTCCAGCTCAGATTTCTACATAACATAAACGCTCAAACATTTTTGAAACCTAAAATTAAACAATTTGACCCCCACCGCATAGACTATTCCTGCAAGATCTCTCAAAATTTCCGCCACTTTCATCTTCTACCACGAACTCTGAGTGCAACCGTGTGGTAATTGCGGAAAATAGAGATTTCATGAGTGAGAAATTATACCTTTAAAAAGCTTGGACCTAAGAATTGGAGGCTAGAACGTAGGACACTTGGAGATAACCAGAAGCTTGTAGAGAGAAAGAGGGGTTAACAGAAATGGAGCTTCAGCGTAGGGATTTGAGCTTCCCGTTTTCTTATATACCAAACGGGTCGGGTTATTCGGTTCGAATGGATAGGTTTCACGGATCTATCTCAACCCAAACTCTTCTAACAATCGGGTCGAATCTAACAATCGGGTTATTAAGATATGAAATACTCCTCATTAGTTATTAGTCTATGAGAAATAATTATAATAGAAATGTTAATATTAATATAAAAAATATGAGTGTAGAACAATTGTACAGTACAATTTATGCCCAATTAATATTCTTATAGTAAAATTATTATTAAAGTTTAGTGAATGAACGAATATCTATTATTGAAAGCTCCCGTTCTCTTATCTTGGTCTCCCAATTGGGGCTAACTTTCAAAAATTTGAAGCGTGGAAACCACTAGTAGATCATTTTCGACAAAAATTATTGGGGTGGAAAAGGAAAAATTTGTCTCTTGAAGGTATAATAACTCTATTGAATTCGGTTCTCTCAGCATTACCAGTGTACTACCTCTCGTTCTATAAAGTCCCGGAGTGCGTTATTGAAACTTTTTTAAATGCAAATAATTCTTAAACCTAGCTTAAATATGAATTTCTAAAAAAATCTACACTAAAAAGTACTTAGAAAAATAAAAAGTATCACTTAAAGACATATGGTGAAAGAAAAATGCTCAAAAGCTTAAACCCTAGAAAACTCTCCACTTCCCTCCTGCCTTTCTCCTACTGTCGAATTCCTTCTGCCCTTCAATCCACTGCTCTCCTCTGTTTTTAATGTTGCTGAATGGTTGCCAAATAGGTGCTCAAGAATTGTCTCAGCTATAGCAACTTTAACCCTTTCTTTCTTCAATAAATTCACTCAGCAGTCTGCTTCCTTTTTATGAATTCTGGTGGCTGATGTGATAAGCAAATGGGCCACCATTCTATAGTGGTGTGCAAAATACTGTGCAGACCGTAAAATCGAATCGAAATTTGAAATTCGGTCCGAATTTCGATTTATGGTTTGGAAAACATAATTTTTTATATTTCGGTTCGGTATACGGTTTTTACTAGTAAAAAACCGATTAAATCGAACAGAACCGAACCGAAATTAAAAAAAAAATTCGAAAATATTTTTTTAATTTTTTTCGAAAATATATATATTTTTATATTTTTTTAAAAAATATTATTATGATTTTTAAGCTATAAAATAACTATTGTAGTGATACTTAAAATGTGGGTTGTGGAGGCTAGCTTTTAGAACCTATTAATCTAGGTTGCACGGATACGGGTACGATACGGTGCGGGTACTGGGACATGGATTTTTAAAAATAATTGGGTAAAATACGGCCTGGGTACGATTATAATTTTTAAAATTATTTTATATTTTTATTATATATATAAATATTTTCACAATTTTTTTTTTAAAAAATATGTGTCTTTGTAACTTATGCAATTTTTAACATCTAAACAAATATAAAATTAAAATGAGATGAACATCGTAATAAAATATGTGAATGACTAAGGGTTTGACAGTGATGTGACCATGTGAGCAATAGAGAGTCAATATTTTGTTACTATTTGTGGGCTAATTTGAGTTAATTTAATATAAAATAAATTTAAATTTCAAAGCAAAAAATAAATAAATTGTACAAATTTGACCCCACGTGTACCCTATGCGTGTCCGACACGGTACCCAAAATTATTATTAATATTTTTAATTGGGACACGCCACGTGGCGTATCGGGTGAGTATCCCACCCGTATCCGCGTACCCAAGTACCCACGAAGTATCCGACACTGCATTATTCAAAAATTCCGAGTACCCATGCATCCTAGCTACTAATGCTTAACCTTTTCGAATTGTTTTTAGCTTTTGAAAACTAATGGATTAATGCTTAGATTATTTTATATATTTTTTTTTACCGTAGTTCATGAAAAAATTGTTCGTTTTTTGTCATTGCTTTTGAAAATTTTAAAAAAAATTAAAAAATTTTGGTTTTTGGACCAAACCGAACCAAAATATTTTGGTCTCGAACCGTTCGGTTTTTACAAATATGGTTTGGTTTTGGTTTGGTTCATAAATTTTGATTTATATTTTGATTTTTTATATTACGGTCGGTTCGGCGCTTTTAATGGTTCAACCCTCTTCTCAAACATCCTTTTAAATCAGACCAGTTTTGCACCACTTCTTGCTCGTTTTCACCCGTTTCCTAACATTTTATCACATTCTCAAATAAACGGGATTAGTAGCACTTATCGTTGAAAATGAGCTCAAATCACATCAAATAAGACACACAAAATGACCATAAAACAAGCAATTATGACCCTCATCAGTTTTTCACATGGTTCGAAATTCTTGATTTCTTGGAAATGTGGAACTGTATATGCAGGTGTAAACACAAATTTCGTGAATTTAATATAAAAACACGAAAGTGAAATTACAAGTTGAATTTCTTTGAATTTGAAGCTGGAATATTGCGGATTGCAATCTCTAATTTAATTCCTCTGATTCTTCCCTTCGAACGTTGACTTTAACTCGGATGACTTTTGGAGAAATCCTCGCCTCGATCTTGTCTGAGGTTGAATTTGTGGATTTGAACGTCGATTCAAGGACTATATGTCTTGTTTTGATTCAAACGTGGCTTTTGAAGATTTTCTGGACAAACGTCTATGAACTTGATGATGAACGTCTTTGAATCTTCGAGAGTTTGGGAGGAAGATCTTCGAATCTTTGAGAAGAGAAAAGTTTGATCGGAGGGTTTACCAGCTTGATCTCTGATCGGATGTCGTTTCTGGATGACTCGCACAAAGAATGCTCGTGAATCTTCATGAAGCTTTAAGAAGAAACGTCTGATCGGAGGGCTTAGCAGCTTGATCTCTGATCGGATGTCGTTTTCGGAGGACTTGCACGAAGAACTCTTGAAGCCGATGAAGAACGTCTTCAAATCTTCGTAGATAATTCTGAAGTCTTGAATCTTATGTTGTTGTTGTTGCTTTGATGTCTTTGTGTGTTTGTGTGTTGTTGTGAATGAGGAGGATCCCTATTTATAGATGTAGAATAGGGTTTTAGGTCTTGACTTAATAGGCTTTGTCTGGTGGACCGGAAGGTTCTAGAACTTTCTAGAAATACCTGATAGACTTGTAGGTTTTGGGTTGGACTTGATTTGTTTTATTGGACTTTTAGAAGCCCAACTTCACTTATTGGACTTTAGAGGCTCAATCTTCACTTATTGGACTTTAGAAGCCCAATTTGATTTATTGGACTTTAGAGACCCAATTTAATTTATTAGACTTTAGAGGCCAAATTCAATTTATTGGACTTTTGACGCCCAACACAATTTGATTTATTGGACTTTTGAGGCCCAATACGATTTATTGGACCGTGTGACTTGAACTGGACATAATTAATTTAATGGGTCGAAGACGCCATTAATTAATTTATTTTAAGAATTGACTTTATTTATATTTCCAATAATAAATTTAATTAACACGTAATTTCCACGTGTCGCTTTTCAATTGGGTGCAATTTTAATTTGCTTACAAATGCCCTTGTGCTTTGTTTCACGGTCGTTTTTGGACTTGGAGTGAACAAAACACAAAATTTATTCACTGTCATTTATGGACTTGGAGTGAATGAACCACAAATTTTATTTCAGTTCCTTCATTTAAGTTTTGAATTCGAAGAATTTGCACAAGTTTAATTGTCTCGACGAATTTTAATTGATTGAGACCAACTAAGTTTGTTTAGTCCTAACAATTATTTCGCATGTGAAGAAGTATGAAATGTGTGCTAAAACGTGTTTTTCTTTGTTGCGTTTTATTCTTGTTTAGTCCTAATTTGATACGGTGCCGTTTTCATTTCTATGCTTAGTCAGAGACGGTTACCGTATCTCATCATATAAATAGGGCTATGAACTGTATTTTTCATTGTGGAAAATAAAATGAAAACTATCTGAGCTTTAGGCGATTTGCCGAGCTCGCACTACAAAATTGCTTCCGTTTTAGATTTCTACATGGTATCGTGAGCGGTACGATCCTGGATCGATTTGTTGATTAATTACTGGTTCCTATTTTTTTCCCCAATCGAAAGCGTAGATCGTCATTGCTCCGAGAAAAAAATAACAATTGGACTGTTCTTAATGCTGATGATTCCAACTCGCATCAGAAATTAACGATTCCAGGTGATCCATATTATCTACATGGCGCAGACCACCCAGGTTTGATTTTAGTCCCTCATCAACTCACTGGTGTTGGTAATTTTCTATCATGGAAGAGATCTATGTCTATTGCTCTAGCAGGAAAAACAAAATTGCAGTTCATTAATGGCAAATGTCCAAAACCTAGTGATGATAATGAATTTTTAGCTGTTTGGGAAAAGGTTGATTCAGTGGTTTTGTCATGGATTTTAAACTGTTTGTCTAAGGAGCTATATGATACTTTTGTTCATACTAAGACATCTAAAGAGCTATGGGATACTATCTGTAGACGATATGGTGAGAACAATGGTCCTTTAAAATATAAAATCAAGCGAGAAATTAGAACTTTAACACAAGGAAATAGCTCTGTGGTTGAATATTTCAATAAGTTCACTAAGTTGTGGGATGAATTAGCTTGTATTGTACCTGTAAGGCATTGTGATTGTGAGATAGGAAAAGAAGCAGCGAAGGATCATATGGAGGATCAGGTTACACAGATGTTAATGGGGCTGAATGATAGCTATGATAATTTGAAAAATCAGATAATGCTTATGGAACCTTTGCCATCATTGGACAAAGTGTATTCCATGTTGCTTACTGCAGAAAGATAGAGGACAGTGAACATTAGTTTTGCTGATAGTATTGAGTCTTCAGCTCTGGTAGCTAAAACACATGGAGGTTCTGCAAGGGGTAATGATAACTGGGGAAGAAATAGAGGTGGTAAGCCTTTTGTGAAGTTTACTAGAGAAGAGAAGGCAAAGTTGTTCTGCCAACATTGTTCTGGAACCGGACATGAAGAAAGTACTTGTTTCAAAATACATGGAGTGCCTGATTGGTATAAGGAGATGAAAGGAAGTAAGACTAAAAATTATGCTAACATGATTGATTCAAAAAATGTTGCTAGCTACAGGTCAGATGTAGAGGAGAGACAACCATCTGGAGCAATTGATGTTAATGCTCTATGGATGCAATTGCAAGAGCTGAAAAAATATGTGAGAGAAGGATGGTGCAGGTGCAACTAATGATTATGCACAGTTTGTGAGCTTCTCAGGTAAGCAAACTGATAAGGATTCTTTACATTTTGCTTTGCCCTTAGTAACAGACCAGAATAAAGATATTTGGATTATAGACACTGGAGCAAGTAGGCACATGTGTACTAATCTAAAATTGATGAAGAGTTTGACACCACTTAAAGGGAAGGTGAATGTGTGTTTGCCTGACGGTACTGTTAAGGAAGTTCAATATTCAGGGAAAGTGCATATTACTAAGGATATTATACTGACAGATGTTCTCTATATACCATCTTTTCAGTATAATCTATTGTCTGTCACTCAATTGTGCACATCTTCTAAGCTGAAGTGTTTGTTTCTATCCACATGTTGTTACAGACAGGACCACAGGAGTGATTTGCAAGTGGGGAAGGGTGAGTTGATTGGCAATCTCTATGTGCTGACAACTGGATCACATGATTCTTCTGTTACTCATTCCTGTAATTTTTCTTTAGAGCTTTGGCATAAAGCTCTTGGACATGCATCTTATTCTACTATGAAACATTTGGGCTTTTGCATTCAGATTGTAATGAAAATAATGCTAAGTTGTTGCAATCATGTGATGTATGTTTTAGAGCAAAGCAACATAGACTACCATTTGGGCAGAGTTCAATTAATACAAGCAATTGTTTTGATATCATTCATATTGATATTTGGTGTCCTTGCAAGGAACAATGCATGACTAATACTCCTTATTTCCTCACTATAGTAGATGACTATAGTCGAGGTACTTGGGTGTTTCTTATGAAGCAGAAGTCAAAAGCAGTTAAAGTGATCAGAAATTTTGTGTTAATGGTGAAAACACAATTTAACTTACAAGTGAAGAAGATACGTAGTGATAATGGAATGGAGTTTGTGGGTAGAGAATGTTCAGATTTCTTCCATTCTCAAGGAATTCTGCATGAAAAATCTTGTGTGTACTCTCCCAACAAAATGGAGTTGTAGAGAGGAAACACAGACACTTGTTGGAGATAGCTAGGGCAGTAATGTTTCAAGCTCATATGCCATTGTCTTTTTGGCCTTATTCAGTGCTTCTTGCAGCTTTTGTGATTAATAGACTGCCTAGCTCGGTGTTGAAGTGGAAGTCTCCTTTTTGAGGTTTTATTCCAGAGGAAGCCAGACTATACCCGACTGAAACCATTTGGTTGCTTAGCATATGCTACAAAACTTTCTCCTTTGAAATCTAAATTTACTTCAAGAACTCATAGATGTGTTTTCTTGGGGTATATTTCTGGAATGAAAGGATATCAGTTGTTTGATTTGGAGACTAAACAAGTTCTGATTTCGAGAGATGTGAAGTTTCTTGAAACAATTTTTCCTTTTTCTGAAGAAAAATCTGTTGTCCCAGTTGATTCATCATCCTCTGTCCATCCCCAGCAGACTGATGATGTGCTTTCAAATTTGAATGCCCCATCTGAATCTTCAGGTATTCCCGTGATAAGGAGAACTAACAGAGTCACTCAGAAACCTGTTTGGATGAGTGATTATTATTGTGAAGAAATAACAAATCATCTCTCTGTTTCTTCACTCTCTACCTCCAAAAAGACTGATAATGGGAAGCCATATCCTATTCTTACATATCCTTATACAGCTCCCACACGAATTACTCCTTCATATCTTGCTTTTATTGCAAATATTTCCCAAGAAAAAGAACCTGTACATTATTCTCAAGCTTGTACTCAACCAATGTGGGTGGAGGCAATGGATAAGGAGCTACAAGCTTTAGAGTTAAATCATACTTGGATCATTACTGATTTGCCACCTGGGAAGACACCTATAGGGTGTAAGTGGGTGTATAAGGTGAAGAGAAATCCTAATGGTTCGGTTGAACGGTTTAAAGCCAGATTAGTGGCTAAGGGGTATACGCAGGTTTATGGAGTGGACTATTTTGATAGTTTTTCTCCGGTGGTTAAGTTAGTAACTGTGAGATTTTTTATCTCTTTGGCTACTATTAGAGGGTGGGAGTTGCATCAATTGGATGTCAACAACGCATTCTTACATGGGAGTCTGTCTCAAGAAGTTTACATGCAGTTGCCTCAGGGATACAAGAAAGGGAAACCTGGGCAAGTTTGCAAACTGATTAAGAGCTTATATGGCCTTAAGCAGGCCTCGAGGGAGTGGAACATTGAGTTGTGTTCTAAGCTTTCAGTTTTTGGGATGCAGTAGTCATCCCATGATCATTGTTTATTTACAATGGAGAAGGATGGTGAATTTTTAGCAATGTTGGTGTATGTTGACGATGTCATTGTGACAGGATCGGATCCTACCTTGATTCATTCTTTGAAGACTTTCTTGGATCAGCAGTTCACCATTAAGGACTTGGGTTTTGCAAATTTTTTCCTTGGGGTGGAGATTGCTCGTAGTGCCACAGGTACTTCTCTTTGCCAGAGAAAATATATTCTTGATATTTTGCACGATGTTGGTATGATGGGTTGTAAAGTGGCTTCAACTCCTCTGCCACATGGTTTACATCTGCAAGCCATTGATGGTATTTTGCTAGAAAAACCAGATGAGTATAGAAGGCTTATTGGTAGGCTTCTATATCTCAACCTTACTCGGCCGGACTTGACATATGCTATTCAGCAGCTTAGTCAGTTCGTGAATGCACCTTATACCTCTCATTGGAATACTGCACTACATGTTTTGCGTTATCTCAAGGGCACACCTTCTCTTGGATTACATTTTTCTTGCAATGACAAATTGACTTTGCATGCCTATTGCGATGCTGACTGGGCAGCGTGCAAGGACACTCGGCGTTCAATTACAGGTTATAATGTGTTTCTAGGTTCTTCTCTGATTTCTTGGAAGAGCAAGAAGCAAACCACCGTGTCTCGATCATCGGCCGAAGCAGAGTATAGGGCACTTGGGTCTACTGTGTGTGAACTCCAGTGGATTTGTTTATATTTCCCAAGACTCGGGGATTCATTTTCCTTTGCCGATTCCTCTTTACCGTGATAACCGTATGGCTCTTCACATCACCGCAAACCCCGTGTTTCACGAGCGGACGAAACACTTGGAGATCGACTGTCACTTGGTGAGAGACAAGTACAAAGCAGGGTTCGTTTTGCCGTCCTTATGTTTCCACTACTGAGCAGGTTGCGGACATCTTTACGAAGGTGTTAACAGGTGCACAGTTTCATAAGTTGGTGTCCAAGCTGGGAATGATCGATATTTTTCATTCTCCAGCTTGACGGGGTGTGTGAAGAAGTATGAAATATGTGCTAAAACATGTTTTTCTTTGTTGCGTTTTATTCTTGTTTAGTCCAAATTTGATACGGTGTCGTTTTCATTTCTATGCTTAGTCAGTGACGGTTACCGTATCTCATCATATAAATAGGGCTATGAACTGTATTTTTCATTGTGGAAAATAAAATGAAAACTATTTGAGCTTTTAGGCGATTTGCCGAGCTCGCACTACAAAATTGCTTCCGTTTTAGATTTCTACAGCATGCCCAATGCGAAATCCATATTATCTTATTTGGGTTCACTTGTTAATACCCATTTAGATGGAAGTCCAACAACCTTTACGTATCTTGGCCCAATTTTATTTTTTTTTCAAATTTTGCACAGTTTTCCTTCCTTCATTGAGATTTTCTTTCCAACTTTTGATGAAATCTTTTCCAATTTTCTGTAGATTTCTTTTCTTCTTCTAGAAAATGAAATTCTCTCCTGCAAGAAAAAAATCAATTCCTTTTTTGATTTGATTTCCTTTCTTGTTGCAACCCTAATTCATCCTTGAAACCCTAATTTATCCTATAAATAGGGATTTGTGTTCTTCATTCTTCTCACACCAAGCAAGAAGAAAGCATAAATTGTTTTGTCGACGAAGAGTTTACCTTCACATAACAGAGTTCGTCACAAGCGAGGATTAACAGTGGTAAGTTCTCAGTTCTTCTAATGACTCATTCTTGCTTCTTTTGTTTTTTTTTTTGTTTTTTGTATAGATCTTCTCGTGCTTTCAATATGTCAAAACAAGATGGGTGTGATAGTTTGAGCTTCGAATTGGAGGAAACAACCTAAGCCTATTCAATTCCGTGTGCATTGCAACTACACCTGCCTGTTCAACTCTACTACAACTACCATCTGGAATTACTTTCTTACAGCAATTGTTATCAACGTTAACCACTGTCTCTATCCTCAACAAGCCTCAACGATTGGTTTCGTCACTCAACGAATTTATGAGCTTGAAAGGAGTTGCAGCTGGGTATCCGTACTACGGTATTGAATCTTCCGTGCACAGGTGTATCGCAAGTCATCGTTTCAGGGCAGGCCTTGACGATGCAATTTATTGGTGACGGTTTTGGTTCGATTCAGGGCAGGCCCCGTTTCGATGGTATAATTTAGTTCGACTCAGGGCAGGCCCTGTTTCGATGGTATAAGTTTGGTTCGATTCAGGGCAGGCCCTGTTTCGATGGTATAATTTGGTTTGATTCAACGACACCGACTTCCGGCGAGAAGTCATTGGGCTCTGGGTCGCGGCATGGAGCTAGGCAGAGGCGGTGCAGTAGTGGCGCGATCTCTGGCGAGTCGTGGCGAAACGACATCAGCAGTGAGTCACGGCGATGACTTAGAGAGATGACTGGTTTTTTGTGATTCGACCCGGGCAGTGTCACGGTGGTGTTTTGATTGGATCTGGCGGTTGTTGTATTTTGTGACTAAGGCGGTGGATTTGATTTCTGGAGAGTGGCTTTGTGCGCGTGGCTGTGGATTCGAACCGGCGGCGTCGCTTTGTGCGTGCGGCGGTAGATTCGGACGGGCGGCGTTGCAGTGGTTGGATGCAGGTCTTGTTGGGAAATAAGGGGTGTCCGGATCTATTCGAGATGAATTTAAATACATATTTAATTAATCAATTAATTACTAACATGAATTAACCCTAAATCAATTCAACATAATAATTAAACAAGCAAATAAGCAACATGCGTACACGTAATCCACGTAAATCCTAAGCATGCGGAATCTAGGAGTTACGAGATTACATACCTCTTGTAGAGACAACCGTTGAGACAATGGATCAACCCAAATAGCCTTCCCAAATATGTCCCACGTCCACGAACGTAATCCGGTGGAAGGATTCACACGAACGATTTTAATAAAGGACAAAAATAAAAATATTTTGCCACCACCTTTGTGGATTTCTAATATTTTCAATACATGAAATTGCATTGGGGATGAAAAATTCATCCCCTATTTATAGGACAAGGATGACCGATTTTTCCACTAGAAAAATAAGGAGGAAAATCTTTTTTCTTGATCTCCAAGAAATTTTGAATATATCCCATATATTCTTTTCTCCATAATTAAATTTTTCCATAAAAATCCCACTTCCCTTTATCCCATATTTTTCAAAAAATACAAGGAAAAAGGAATCAAAATTTGATTTCTTGAATTTATGGGATAATCATGTATTCTAAGAATACTTACATTTTTCCATAAAAATCTTTTCAAGAAAATAAAAAAAATATTTCTTCTTCTTTTCCTACAATTTTCGAAAATTACTAGGAAATATAAGCAATAATATTTTCTTCTCATTTTCATTAATTGAACTTTAATTTGAGCTATTTGAGGGGCCTTTAGGAGAATTAAGATTGGACCTCCAATAGGCTATGAAACTTTAATATTTAGCTAAAATATTATTCAAGCCCATTAATATTAATTTATTCTACTATAAAATTAATATTGAACTATCCATCTTAACTCATATTACGACTTCACAATAATATGACTCCCGATCATTGTTTCTCCTGTTTAAGATTATCTTACTCCACTAATTAATTAGGCCACTGAACAAACTTTATATTAATTAATATCTTTGTCTTTAGAGTAAAGACAACCCAATATTATTATCCATACCGAAAATAAATTTTCACTTGCAAGATTTGATATGATAAAGATTCTGAGCCCACCAAGGGGACGAATCAAGCAAGTCGTACTTGCACACAATTTTTCGTATTAAATCTTAGCAATCGTCATGTAATCAATAATATTGCCCAAGATATAAGTATCGAATCACATTGATTCTCTTCCCATCATAAGTCAAAACAATAGTTATTAATTTCACACGATTCTATTTAAGGGACGGAGATTAATAAATAACGAACCACTGAGGTCTAATTCTTGTATATTCAGTACCGAAGAATTTATCCTCCTGTAGGTCTTATTCAACAAGATAATAATGCACTAGTGTAATCTCTTGGTCAAAGACAAGTCAATCTGAGTCTTTACACTTCAACCTTGCATGATGGATTGTTCATTTCCATCTGGGTTGTGAATTTGTCTTAGTTTCTGAGGAACCTGTTAATTTGATTTTATGTGATCCAGGTATCACCAAATTAACTTCTGAACGTATCGTCTTTACTTATTGAACAGGGTTTACAACAAATATATATAACATTCATTCATATTTAATGCAATAGTGATTTATAATTTATTTCAATAAATAAATAAAAAAATAAGTTTGGTTATCTGAAAGTAAAAATATATTTTTTCAATATAAGCCCAACAGGTCTAGATGGTTTACGCGGGCGGCACAGTTATCAATGACGATGGTTCCCTTGAATTTGAACAGGGCGACGCTGGATTTCTTGTGGTGTGCCCTTTCATGGCGGCGCGATGCAGAGGTTGAGCTCCAGTTCCTGTGATGAAGCCGTGTGAAGTGGAGAAGAGGCATGGATTTACTTCTGGAATCGTGGGATTTTGCAGCGTGAATTTTGAAAGGGATAGGGCCAACTTCATCATTTGAATTAAATCAGGCCCAATCTTTTAAGACTTTCGGCTTCACTTTATATTGGGTTGATTTAAATTAGGCCACCATTAATTTGAATTCATAACTGTTGGCCTTGAATTTGTGTATTAAGTATCATGCCCAATTGAGATAATGGACTGCTGGATTTGTTGCATTTTGGGGCTTTTTTTTTTTTTTTTTTTAAGTCCAACCGATAATTAATTAATGAAGTCTGGGAAACAAGAAAATTGAGCACTTAATTTCGGCAATGACCCCCCGTTTTTTTTAACACTCGCTTGTCTTTTTGAGTGGAATCGGACTCCCAGATTTTGATCAATGCACTACATAGGCCAGCTACGGCCTTGACTTATTTTGGGAGTGTGGTGAGTGATATTATTACTTTGTCTTCTCATTTTTCTAGTATTACTTTTGTTTGGATTAGGCGTTCGGGCAACATGTTAGCCCATAGATTAGCAGGTTTTGGTTTATCCTGCGTTGAGCAGTTTTTCTCTAAAACTATTCCTGATTGTTTTGTGGATACTGTTCAGGTCGATTTTGGCCCTTTCGTTGATCTATAAGATCCTTTTCGTTTCAAAAAAAAAAAAGCCCGAATGTATATCGAATTAACTCAATCGAATAAGACAACTTGAATTATGACTGAACTTAGAAATGTACTAAGCTGCCTACGTACCCCTTTAAAGAGGATCAAGTCAAAATGTAGTTCAACGAGACATAGGTTGATTTTGAGGAGGGGGGGGGGTGCCGTACACAGTTTATACTCGTGCGGGCCAGGAGTGACTATTCTTTGACTACTGTAGACAAAGTAGGGATTTAATAATTTAACCACTCAAAATGCCTTTAGTGGGGTGAGTTAACAGTTTAACCACGTGTAACTACCTTTGGTGGTTGTCGTACACAATTTATACTTGTGCGGACCAGAAGTGACATGCAGTTTAGGCTCGTGCATCATGGAGCATAATGACTTGATTTACACGTAGCAGCATTTCAAGAGTTTCCCATTTATGGGGAAAATTCTCACGTCATCCTCAATTTTTGGAGGAGCAGCTTCTGATATGGTGATGTGATTCACAGTCACCACTCGATCGTCGAGTTCTTGGCTCTCAAGATCAACACATAGCCTCATTCGATCATCCTGTCTTTCAACTTGAAATGCTCGTATGATGACATTATCATCATTGATGTATCCATCTCTGATCATTTGAGCAATTTTCCTTTGCAGGGCTGTTTCCGCATCTCGAGAAGTTGACTCTCGAATACTATAAGTATCAACGAAGTTTGATGAAGCCACACTTTCTCCATCATCTTGATCATCCTTAGTGTGAATGATTGTTTGCATCTTTCCCGTCAGAACTTCTCCACATGACACGATCAAAGTAGTTTTTGTTCATTCGAGATGGATACAGACTACGAAGTTTATGAGAGTTTGAAGGCTTGATGATTCCCATTCTCCGATGAACACTTCTTTTGATTGGCCCCAATCTCACAAAGATGATCCCGCTTTCAATGCTTTCTCCTTTATGTGGCGCCGTCTGTTGAAGATGGAGACCCGTTTTACTTTCCGGCACTCTCATCGCACACACATCTTCCTTTGACGAGACTTCTCCTTCCGGAGATATAATTTGCATTTGCTCTCTGTCGCGATGCGAATCGGGCTTCTTGAGGGCATGTCCCAGCCATGCTTCGCATTCTTGGCGGCATAAACACCCTTTCTTATCGTTCTTTGAGTGACATCGATTTCATGGTCCGATTGTTTAGCAGTCTCATGAGACGGACCCTCTGACATGGAGCTTTCTTGTGGATCATATCCGGCTTTGGCGAGGAGTTTGAAGGCTTGAGGACCATAAGACTTCGGTAATCACGACTTCTGATACTTCTCCGTGTTATGTCCTAGCTCCTCGAATAGGAGTGTGAATCCCTCGAGAGGTTGTGAAGAAGGCCTCTCATCATCAAGTTTGGTCAGAGGCAGTGTCAATCCTTCTAATGCTCCACTATTTGCAAGGACTTGTTTGCCTTTGTCGACGCGAGATGAAAGCGATTCTCTTTTCGACTTTCTCAACTTGTTCGTCCTTACTTGCACTTTTAACGATCTTAGCTACGTCTGCGTCTTGGAAGTAGTACTTAGCATCGTCATGATAAGATTCAACCCGTGAAGGGTTTAGCGTACCGCCAAACACCCTTTTTACGTGGCCATATTTACAATACTTGAATCATTGATGCATCATTGAAGGTATCACACCATTCTCGTGCAACCATGGACGCCCTAAGAGTATGTTGTATGACGTCTTTGCATCAATAACGTGGAACAACACGGTAGAAGTCATTTCATCAATTAACAAATCTAACATGATCGTGCCAATCGCTCTTTGACCCTCTTGTTTAAACCCTTGTATCATCAAATGGCTATTTTCGAGCTCGTCTGTTGGTACACCCAACTTCTTCATCATCCTTAGAGGTAGTATGTTTACTTGAACCTCCATCGATCAACATCCGGTTCACCTTCGTTTTCTCGAGTATAGCGTTTCTGAATAACGGTCGATTGTGAGGTTGTGAGCCGAGTAGAAAGTCGTCTTCAGTGAAAGCCATCGCCAAGGCACTAAAAAGATTCTCTCTGGATATAAAAACTTCATCTTTCTCACCACTCACTGTATGACATGAAATGATATCACATCCACCATCTGCATCATCTTCAACGGTGATCATGTTTGTTGGGTTATGGAGCCCGAGTGAAACAGGGATCTGGTAGCGGAGGCGCTTCGACCGGTCTTTCGAGGTCGAGCAAGTGTGCTCGGTCGAAAGCACTCCCTTTGCAGCCGGTGAGAAGACGCGTTCGAGCAAGGTTGTTGATCGAGCGTAACCGCTTGACCAAGGGCCGAGGTCGAGGGGTTCCGAGGCCCGTCTGCTGAGGCCAGTTTCATCTTCTAGGGTTTCGGTCAGGATGGGCCAAACCTAGGTTTCTATTATAAATAACCCCTGACTCCCCCATTGTATCTTGCACTACTTGCAGGGAGGACAATAGTAACCAAATTCTTTGTTTCTCTTAATTCCGTAGTTCCATTATTTTCTCCTATAATTGCTTGTTTAATTCCTAACAACTGGTATCAGAGCATCAGGCTCAAGGGATCTGTGGAGAGCAATTATGGTGGCTAAAGGAAATCGCTTTGTTGAGAAGCTTGATGGAACAGATTTTGGTTTGTCGTTCGGTATCGCGGCGGGCACAACCACCGAACGTCCCGAGAATGCACAAGGTGCTCGAGCAAGCTGGTTGGTCGAGCAGAACCGCTAGACCAAAGCCCCAGGTCGAGCGGGTTCCGTAGGCAGTTCGTGGAGTATGGGGCGTTGCTTGGAGTAGGTGGTTGGATGCAAGATCAAGATGGGCATTGACACGTGGCTGAGATCGTTGTATCAGGTTAGATGCAAGATCAAGATGGGCGTTAGACACGTGGGTTTTGAGATCGTTATGTCGAGTTCTTGCAAGATCAAGTGTGGATCGGCCGAACGTTGAGGACATTGCTTTCGGATCGAGATTCTTGCCGTGGAGAGATTGGGAAGAAGAGTTCTGATTGGAGTCAGTCTCCAGGTGGGAGATTGTTGGGATTGTTGGAGTCTGAGTTGCGGAATGAGTCCAGGGAGGACAAGACGTTCGGAATGAGTCCAGGGAGGACAAGACGTTCGGAATGAGTCCAGGGAGGAAAAGACGTTCGACCTAGTTGAGGTCGTGCACTTCCGCTCTAGTGTCAGTCTCGAGATCGGAGGGCTTAGCAGCTTGATCTCTAATCGGACTTGCCGATGAAGAACATCTTCAAATCTTCATAGAAATTCAAGTCTTGAATCTTCATTCTTTGTTGTTACTTTGATGTCTCTGTGTGTTTGTGTGTTGTTGTGAATGAGGAGGACCCCTATTTATAGATGTAGAATAGGGTTTTAGGTCTTGACTTAATAGACTTTGTCTGGTGGGCCGGAAGGTTCTAGAACTTTCTAGAAATACGATGGACTTGTAGGTTTTAATTTGGACTTGATTTGTTTTATTGGACTTTCGAAGCCCAACTTCACTTATTGGACTTTAGAGGCCCATCTTCACTTATTGGACTTTAGAAGCCCAATTTGATTTATTGGACTTTATAGGTCCAATTTAATTTATTGAGGAGATTTCAATTTATTGGAAAGAATATAAAATATATAAATACATTGGATAAATTTAATGAAGTTTTATTCTTTTATCTCTAATAGTATTACTATAAAAAAATTAACCTGAACCAATCCAAATTCATGGAAAATTTTGTCTACTTATAATGATTTGGTATTAAACTTTAAACTACTTGCAGTGATAAATTCTTGCTTTGATTTTTATATTTTTCCGATCACAAAGACACTTTGGGGGAACGTTCGATTATTGCAAACACATAAGTCTTGGAGTAGCCCGACCACAAAATTCGGTGAGTCTAACCGATGACAATGAGAATCTTCATTATGTCTGAGCGAGAGTTTTTAAATCAAACCTTATGGCGGTGAGCCAATGGAAAATTAACATCTCTTTTTATAAAATTAAAATTTAATGAAGGATTGTTTACAAGTATTGAACTACGTTCTTCCACATAAACCCCAACTACATAAATATTAGAGTTATTAAATTGTATTGCATCCACCACGACTTTAGCGTCGCCTTTTACGATTACGCCATGTAAATATATGCTTAATCCATTATAGAGCTTAAAAAAAACTCACCACCTGATCACGATTGTTTTCCCAACTACAAACCCACCGTGCTCATCTCGAATAACCACATCAATCTCGATTTGAGAAGAGTCTCTAAAAAAAGCTGCATCGACATTAAACTTCCACGATCGTTTGCGTAACTTGGGTTTGTTATATGCATGTGTTATATGCTCATTTGTTATTGCAATATTATATATATCATCTTTATTTTAGTCAGAAAATGAGCACATCACTTCATTCTTGTGGCTTCATCGAAATCAATAATTTTACCTTAGTTTTCTGCATAATTAGAATCGAATTACCAAATCATAGTACTTAAACTAGTATAATTAGATGGTATACTTATCTTCTAGTCATATTTTAATTTACAGATTATAAAAGTATTCTCTACACTTTTAAATCATTACTTAATTTCTTAAATATCATTCCATTGAGTTTACTTCTTGATGAAGCGACAAGTTAACAAGAGGGTGTTTATTTCTAGCCCATCTCATCATTGAGACTTGAATCGGTCCTGACGGTGGGACCTTATAAATACCTTATATGCTAATTAGTTACTTTCTCCGTCCCAAACTCGATTGCCACATTACTGTGTGCTCGAGTTTTAAGAAAAAGTGATTAAGTGTTGGGTAGAAAGAGTTATTTATTAATATTTTATGTGATAAAGTGATAGGTAGTTGGGGTTAAAAAAAAGTTGTTTATTAGTATTTTATGTGATAAAATGATAAAATGGGTATTTCCATTTAAGTAAAGCGGTAATCAAGTATGGGACGTCCGAAACAGAAATGTGGCAATCGAGTTTGAGACGGAGGGAGTACTAAGTTGTCATCTATATATATATAAAAGCAGAAACCTGCCCAAATTTGAAAATCATTGAATTTTCCTGCCGAAAATAATTGCTAAATTGGGAAACGAATATGGGAAAAAAATATATGTTTAGGATGAAAGATACGTATGAAAGATACACACCTTCCCAATGTAGGTGTTAAATTGGGAGACAAATCTCTAAAAAAAATATTAACAAATAATAATGGATTGAGATAAAATATTTAAAATAAATCATAAAAACTTGTATGCAATATTGCATACAAGCCATATGTCTGATTATATGTCCATTGGGCTTTTTTTTTTTTTTTTTTTTTTTTTTCGAACGCAGCAACTTCTTCTTCTTCCTCGTCAGCCCTGCCTTGCCGCCAGATTTCTTCAGTTTGATTTTCACAACGCTGCTTTTTCAGGTTCTTCCTTCATCTCTCTTCTCATGTTCTTCTTTTTCTTTTTTCTCTTCCATATTCTTCTCAATTTCTGTCTGTAATTTTAGATGATGATTTTTTTTTCGTGTTTGTCTTGGTTTTGTTCATGTAGTAACACTCTTTTTTGCTCATAGAGTAACACTCTTTTGTTCATGTAGTAACACATCAAGTTGTTATGTAAATCTGTAATTTTGGATTGAGAATTTCTTTTTCCGTTTGTTACGGGTTTGTTTATGCATTTGTCTTGATTTTTGTTCATGCGAGAAACTCTTTTTTCTTGATGATATTTTTTCGCGTTTGTCTTGGTTTTTTTTTCATGTAGTAACACTCTTTTTGCTCATAGGGTAACACTCTTTTATTCATGTAGTATCACATCAAGTTGTTATGTAAATCGTAATTTTGAATTTGAGAATTTCTTTTCCGTTTGTTACGGTTTTGTTTATGCGTTTGTACTAGTTTTTGTTCATGTAGTAACACTCTTTTTTTTCATAGGGTACCACTCTTTTGTTCATGTAATGTAACATCAGTTGTTATGTAAACCCCGAACCCACCGCCCATGCATACTGTGTTGGGGTTATCTTGAAAAAATATGATTTTTACTTTGTATAGCCAAAATGAATTTATTTTCTTTGAAATAAATTATTTATCACATGTTGTATTAAATATGAATGAATGAATCTTAGTCAGCAAGACTTTGCCATTCCTTCCTGCTATCATTTGAACACCTTTTGAATAATGACATCACAAATATAGATTTAAATATAAAATTCCCTCAAATTACATGTACATAAAAAAAAAATTATTTGTATTTCTTCTCCTTCATATCTTCTTCTCAAATCATCTATATATATTACCCAAATTTCCTCTCATCAAATAAACACACTAAATTCCAATTCTTACAATTATGGAGTGTAGAAACTTCGAGATAACCTAACGTCAGCGAAATATCTCGAAGACGTACGCCTATTAGGCAAGATGGAAGTCCACGCCCGAGTCTCCGTCGGCGGCGGCGGGCCGGAGGGGAGAAGCGAACGCCGACGGACACGCCGCGGCAAGATAAACCCGCCTGGAATTTCACGACGAGGTTCACGGTGGGGAAATCGGCGGTCGAGAACTACAACACCATGCTCGTGGTGAAGCTCTACTGCACGAGGAAGCTCGGAGATAGGTACCTCCATGAACAATTTCATCTCATCTAAAAGTTTTAAAAAAAACAAAAGAAAAAAAATTCGCCAAAAAAGACATAAATTGAGATTAAAAGATCAAAATTGAAAAAAGTAAAAAATTATTGGAAAATTTATGATGTTTTTCAACATAAAAAATTTCATTACATTTAAAAGTTCAAACTTGTATAGAGTTGTTTGAAATTAATTAGTTTGTCTTATTTCCCTCAATAGGTACATCGGAGAAGTCAATACGCCAATGAAGGAGCTCTTCGATGTGTCGAGAGCCACCGGAGGAAGCGCCGTCATGTGTTATCCGGTGAATAAAGGGAGTGTGAATTCCAAGGGGTGTTGAACATTTCGTTCAACTTTGGGGAAAAGTGATGATTGATAAATTGTTGTTAGCTCAAACCATTAGTCCTGGTGGAGCCGTTGCTGATCTCCTCCGCAGGCGGCACACCACCAATTTTAGCCGCCACCTTTGTTTGTTAGTTATCTTTGTTTGACTCCAAATCATTTCGGTACGGAAAGATTGCTCTGTGCCATTTATGTTCCATTAGTGATACACAAAGTGGGATATAAAAAAAATGATACATGGGATATCATTTTGCATTTGAATTCTCTATTTCTAGTTGTACCTTTTACTATATGTCTCATACATATTACATGTATAATGAAGATATGTGTGATTGTACGTGTGCGCGACCCAGAGGATTGGGATTGCAACTGTATCTTTTTTATCTTTTTTCAGTGTGTGTGTGTTTGGTAGCTGATATTGAATGAATAAAATGGTCGGTCTCGTTTTAAATTATTGTTCTCTTTTAGAAACTAAATCTCACAAATAGAAAGTGTAAATGTTAATGAGTCTCTTTTTTCTAATCATAGTTTATTAATGTGTGTTTTTTGTTTGTGCTATTAATTGATTTTCTCTCCTTTTGCATAAGTTATAAATATATTGATGATTATTTTATGATCACCGATAATTTTGATGATTTGGTTTTTTAGAGAATATATAAAAAAAACAAGTGAGTCTCATGTACACTCGGGTGCACCATGCACTCATGAACCTGAGATCATGTTCGAATTCATTGAAAAAAACGGCACCACCCAAATTACAAAAAAAGCCACTTATGCGATTATGCCCGCCTTTTACTGCGGCACTTTCCGCCTTTTCGGCGACGATTATATCCGCCTCCTCGGCGTGGCAATACCGCCTTTTCGGCAACGATTATGCCCGCCTATTCGGCGCTGACACTACCGCCTTCTCGGCGACGATTATGCCCGCCTCCTCGGCGCTGGCAATACCGCCTTCTCGGTGACGATTATGCCCGCCTCCTCGGCGTGGCAATACCGCCCTTGGCGACGATTATGCCCGCCTCCTCGGCATGTTAATACCGCCTTCGGCGGCGATTATGCCGCCTCCTCGCCGACGCCCTTGTACCCCGCCTTTGGCGGCGATTATGCCCGCCCTATTCGGCCCCGCCTTTTCCCCGCATTCTCGGCGGCGATTATGCCCTTTTCCTCGGCGTGGCAATACCGCCTTTTGGCGATTATGCCCCCCGCCTCCTCGGCGTGGCAATCTAGCCTTTTCGGCGGCGATTATGCCGCCTCCTCGGCATGTTATCCGCCTTTTAAAGCGGCGATTATGCCCGCCTCACCGACGCTGGCAATACCGTACCACCCGACGATTATGCCAGCACATACTGGGCCTTCTACCGCATTCTTGGCGGCGATTATGCCCGCCTCCTCGGCTATTTATCCATCTACCGCCTTCTCGGTGGCGATTATGCGCCTCCTCGGCGTGGCAATAATACCGCCTTTGGCGGCGATTATGCCGCCTCCTCGGCGTGGCAATACCGCCTTCGGTGATGATTATGCCCGCCTCCTCGGCGTGGCAATACCGCGCAACACCGGCGATTATGCCCGCCTCCTCGGCTCAGCATCCGCCTTTTCGGCGATGATTATGCCGCCCTGATCGGCGGCTGGCACTACCGCATTCTTGGCGACGATTATGCCCGCCTCCTCGCCATTGTCCATCTGCCTTCCGGTGGCGATTATGCCGCCTCGCCGGCGTGGCAATACCGCCTTTGGCGGCGATTATGCCCGCCTCCTCGGCGTGGGCAATACCGCCTTCGGTGATGATTATGCCCGCCTCCTCGGCGTAGCAATACCGCCCACCGGCGACGTTATGCCCGCCTCCTCGGCAGGCAATCTGGCGCTTTTAATGGCGATTATGCCCACCGCGGCGCTAACACTCTGCCTTCTCTGTGGCGATTATGCGCCTATTCGTGGACACTACCGCATTCTCGGCGATTATGCCCCGCCTCCTCGGCGTCAATACCCGCCTTCTCGGTGGCGATTATGCCCGCCTCGGTGTGTAATACCGCCTTTTGGCGGCGATTATGCCCGCCTCCTCGGCGTGGCAATACCGCACCGGCGATGATTATGCCCCTCTCTCGGCATTGTCCTTACCGGTGCTTCGGCAGCGATTATGCCCGCCTCCTCGACGCCTTTGGAAATACCGCGCTTTTACCGGCGCGATTATGCCCGCTGATGGTGGCCTTCTGCGTTCTTGGCGGCGATTATGCCCTTTCCTCGTATTTGTCGATCTGCCTTCTGGTGGCGGCGATTATGCCGCCTCCTCGGCGTGGCAATATCGACTTTGGCGGCGATTATGTACGCCTCCTCGGCGTGTATCTGCGCCCGGCAAAAAGATTATACCCCTCCTCGTGGCACCTACCGCTTTCGACGGCGATTATGCCCGCCTCGCAACGCGGCAATACCGCGGCCCGGCGGCGATTATGCCGCCTTTTATTGACGCCCTTTTCCCCGCATTCTTGGCGGCGATTATGCCCGCCTCGCCGGCGCTGTCATCTGCGCCTTCCGGTGACGATTATGCCCGCCCGCCGGTGTATCAATACCGCCTTTGGCGGCGATTATGCCGCCTCCTCGCGGGTAACAATACCGCCCTTTCGGCGATGATTATGCCTTACTCCTCGGCGTTAACGTATCTATGCCCCGGCAGCGATTATGCACCTTTCGCCGGTGACGGCAATACGCATTTTTCGGCGGCGATTATGCCCCGCTATTAAAGTGACGGCACCTCTTGCCCAGCTTCTAAGCGGCGATTATGCCGCCTCCTAAACAGCGACACTACCACCTTCTCGGCGATGATTATGCGCCTCACCATAGCCTTCCGCCTTCCGGCGGCGATTATACCTCCTCGCCATGTATACTACGCCTTCTCGGCGGCGATTATGCCCGCCTCCTCGTGGCTGGCTATACCTGCTTCCGGTGACAATTATGCCCGCTCCTCGGCGTGCAATACCGCCTTCGTGGCGAGCGATTATGACCCCTCTTGGCGGCAGCTTGTCTTTTCTTCGGCGATGAGATCGTCGGCCTTTCTTCGCGACGACCGGCCAGCCTTCTCGGCGTCGACTTTCCGCTTCGCCGGCGATGTCGATCCCATTTGTTTTAGCGAAGTATTCTCCACCTTCTCGGCGATGAGATCTCTCGTCGGCCTTCTGGCGACGACCAGCCCGCCTTTTGGCGTATGCTTTACGCTACCTCGGCGATGTCGATCCGCCGTTTTAGCGAAAGTATTCTCCACCTTCTCGGCGATAAGATCGTCGGCCTTTCTGGCGGCGACCGGCCCGCCTTCTCGGCGTTAACTTTCCGCTACCTCGGCGATGTCGATCTGCGTTTAGCGAAAGTATTCTCCGCGCTTCGTTGATGAGATGCATTAAGCCTTTCGGTGGCGACCATCCGCGCTTCTCGGCGTCGGCTTTCCGCTACCTCGGCGATGTCGATCCGCCGTTTTAGCAGTATTCTCCACCTTCTGGGCGATGAGATAAATCGGCCTTCTGATGACGACCAGCCCCACCTTCCGCGGCGTCGGCTTTCCGCTACCTCGGTGATGTCGATCCGCCGTTTTATCGAAATATTCTCCGCCCTCTCGGCGATGAGATCGTCGGCCTTCTGGCGATGACCCGGCCAGCCTTTTTAGGCGTCGGCTTTCCGCTACCTCGGTGATGTCGATCCGCCATTTTAGCGAAATATTCTCCGCCTTCTCGGCGATGAGATCGTCGGCCTTCTGGCGGCAACCGGCCTGCCTTTCGGCATCGGCTTTTAAGCTACCTCGGCAATGTCTGGTCGCCGTTTTAGCGAAGTATTCTCCGCCTTCTCGGCGATGAAATCGTCGGCCTTCTGGCGACGACCAGCCCACCTTCTCGGCGTCGGCTTTCCGCTACCTCGGCGATGTCCAGTCCGCCATTTTAGCGAAGTATTCTCCGCCTTCTCGGCGATGAGATCGTCGGCCTTTACGGCGACAACCAACCCGCCTTCTCGGCGTCGGCTTTTCTGCTACCTCGGCGATGTCCGATCCGCCGTTTTAGCGAAAATATTCTCGCCTTCTCGGCGATAAGAGATCGTCGGCCTTCTGGCGGCGACCAGCCCGCCTTCTCGGCGTCGGCTTTTCACTACCTCGGCGATGTCGATCCGCGTTTAGCAAAAAATATTCTCCACCTTCGACTATGAAGATAAATGGCGGCCTTACGGCGATGACCAGCCCGCCTTCTGGCGTCGACTTTCGCTACCTCGGCGATGTCGATCCGCCGTTTTAGCGAAAATATTCTCCGCCTTCGGCGATGAGATCGTCGGCGCTTCTGGCGGCGGCCGGCTTCGCCTTCTCGGCATCGGCTTTTAGCTACCTCGGCGATGTCGATCCGCCGTTTTAGCAAAAGTATTCTCCGCCTTCTCGGCGATGAGATCGTCGGCCTTCACGGTGATGACCAGCCGCCTTATCGGTTGCCGTTTTAGCGAAATATTCTCCGCCTTCTCTGGCGAGTCATGGCGAAAACTACATCGATGGTGAGTCACGGCGATAACTTAGAAGATGGCCCAGTTTTTGTGATTCGACCGGGCGATGTCACGGTGGTGTTTTGATCGGATCTGGCGGTTGTTGTATTTTTGCGACTAAGGCGGTGGATTCTATTTACGAGCGTGGCTTTGTCTTGCGGTTTGATTCGAACCGCGTCGGCTTTTTTGTTCTTGGCGATAGATTTGAATGACTGCGGCGTCGCAGTGGTTGGATGCAGGTCTTGTTGGGAAATAAGGGGTGTCCGGATCTATTCGAGATGAATTTAAATACATATTTAATTAATCAATTAATTACTAACATGAATTAACCATAAATGAATTCAACATAATAATTAAACAAGCAAATAAGCAACATGCGTACACATAATCCACGTAAATCCTAAGCATGCAAAATCTAGGAGTTACGAGATTACATACCTCTTGTAGAGACAAATCACAGGCGATGGATCAACCCAAAGAGTCTTCCCAAATATGTCCCACGTCCACGAACGTAATTCGGTGGAAGGATTCACACGAACGATTTTAATAAAGGAGAAAAATAAAAATATTTTGCCACCACCTTTGTGGATTTCTAATATTTTCAATACATGGAATTGCATTGGGGATGAAAAATTCATCCCCTATTTATAGGACAAGGATGACCGATTTTTCCACTAGAAAAATAAGGAGTAAAATTTCTTTTCTTGATCTCCAAGAAATCTTGAATATATCCCATATATTCTTTTCTCCATAATTAAATTTTTCCATAAAAATCCCACTTCCCTTTATCCCATATTTTTCAAAAAATACAAGGAA
This sequence comes from Stenogyne calaminthoides, assembly GCA_037126765.1. Classification (NCBI taxonomy): domain Eukaryota; kingdom Viridiplantae; phylum Streptophyta; class Magnoliopsida; order Lamiales; family Lamiaceae; genus Stenogyne; species Stenogyne calaminthoides. The sequence goes on from JBBCBC010000005.1 coordinate 47,792,323, forward strand.
AAAGGAATCAAAATTTGATTTCTTGAATTTATGGGATAATCATGTATTCTAAGAATACTTACATTTTTCCATAAAAATCTTTTCAAGAAAATAAAAAAAAAATATTTCTTCTTCTTTTCCTACAATTTTCGAAAATTACTAGGAAATATAAGCAATAATATTTTCTTCTCATTTTCATTAATTGGACTTTAAGCTATTTGAGGGGCCTTTAGGAGAATTAAGATTGGACCTCCAATAGGCTTTGAAACTTTAATATTTAGCTAAAATATTATTAAAGCCCATTAATATTAATTTATTCTACTATAAAATTAATATTGAACTATCCATCTTAACTCATATTACGACTTCACAATAATATGACTCCCGGTCTTTGTTTCTCCTGTTTAAGATTATCTTACCCCACTAATTAATTAGGCCACTGAACAGACTTTATATTAATTAATATCTTTGTCCTTGGAGTAAAGACAACTCAACATTATTATCCATACCGAAAATAAATTTCCATTTGCAAGATTTGGTATGATAAAGATTCTGAGCCCACCAAGGGGACGAATCAAGCAAGTCGTACTTGCACACAATTTTTCGTATTAAATCTTAGCAATCGTCATGTAATCAATAATATTGCCCAAGATATAAGTATCGAATCACATTGATTCTCTTCCCATCATAAGTCAAAACAATAGTTATTAATTTCACATGATCCTATTTAAGGGGATTAGATTAATAAATAACGAACCATCGAGGTCTAATTCTTGTATATTCATCTGAAAGAATTTATCCTCTGTAGTCTTATTCAACAGATCATAATGCACTAGTGTAATCTCTTGGTCAAGACAAGTCAATCTGAGTCTTACACTTCAACCTTGCATGATGGATTGTTCATTTCCATCTGGGTTGTGAATTTGTACTTAGTTACGAGGAATCTTTAATTTGATTTTATGTGATCCGGTATCACCAAATTAACTAACGTAATCGTACTTACTTATTGAACAAGTTTGCAACAAATATATATAACATTCATTCATATTTAATGCAATAGTGATTTATAATTTATTTCAATAAATAAATAAAAAATTAAGTTTGGTTATACAAAAAAAAAATATATTTTTCAATATAAGCCCAACAGGTCTAGATGGCGACGCGGGCGGCACAGTTATCAATGACGATGGTTCCCTTGAATTTGAACAGGGCGACGCTGGATTTCTTGTGGTGTGCCCTTTCATGGTGGCGCGATGCAGAGGTTGAGCTCCAGTTTCTGTGATGAAGCCGTGTGAAGTGGAGAAGAGGCATGGATTTACTTCTGGAATCGTGGGATTTTGCAGCGTGAATTTTGAAAGGGATAGGGCCAACTTCATCATTTGAATTAAATCAGGCCCAATTTTTTAAGACTTTCGGCTTCACTTTATATTGGGTTGATTTAAATTAGGCCACCATTAATTTGAATTCATAACTGTTGGCCTTGAATTTGTGTATTAAGTATCATGCCCAATTGAGATAATGGACTGCTGGATTTGTTGCATTTTGGGGCTTTTTTTTTTTTTTTTAGTCCAACCGATAATTAATTAATGAAGTCTGGGAAACAAGAAAATTGAGCACTTAATTTCGGCAATGACCCCCCGTTTTTTTAACACTCGCTTGTCTTTTTGAGTGGAATCGGACTCCCAGATTTTGATCAATGCACTACATAGGCCAGCTTCGGCCTTGACTTATTTTGGGAGTGTGGTGAGTGATATTATTACTTTGTCTTCTCATTTTTCTAGTATTACTTTTGTTTGGATTAGGCGTTAAGCAACATGTTAGCCCATAGATTAGCGAGTTTTGGTTTATCTGCGTTGAGCGATTTTCTCTAAAACTATTCTGATTGTTTTGTGGAATCTTTGTTAAAGTCGATTTTGGCCCTTTTCGTTGATCTATAAGATCCTTTTCGTTTCAAAAAAAAAAAAAAAAGAAGCCCGAATGTATATCGAATTAACTCAATCGAATAAGACAACTTGAATTATGACCTGAACTTAGAAATGTACTAAAATTTTCGTGCCCCTTTTAAAGAGGATCAAGTCAAAATGTAGTTCAACGAGACATAGGTTGATTTTTGAGGAGGGGCCGTACCTGCTTTATACTCGTCGGGCGGGAGAGACTATTCTTTGACTATGTAGACAAAGTAGGGATTTAATAATTTAACCACTCAAAATGCCTTTAGTGGGGTGAGTTAACATTTAACCCGTGTAACTACCTTTGGTGGTTGTCGTACACAATTTATACTTGTGCGGACCCGAAGTGACATGCGGTTTAGGCTCGTGCATCATGGAGCATCTTGACTTGATTTACACGTAGCGACATTTCAAGAGTTTCCCATTTATGGGGAAAATTCTCACGTCATCGTCAATTTTTGGAGGAGCGACTTGATATGGTGATGTGATTCACAGTCACCACTTTCGATCGTCGAGTTCTTGGCTCTCAAGATCAACACATAGCCTCATTCGATCATCCCGTCTTTCAACTTGAAATGCTCAGATGATGACATTATCATCATTGATGTATCCATCTCACGATCATTTGAGCAATTTTTCCTTTGCGAAATTCAAGTTTCCGCATCTCGAGAAGTTGACTCTCGAATAATATAAGTATCAACGAAGTTTGATGAAGCCACACTTTCTCCATCATCTTGATCATCCTTAGTGTGAATGATTGTTTGTATCTTTCCCGTCAGAACTTCTCCACATGACACGATCAAAGTAGTTTTTGTTCATTCGAGATGGATACAGACTACGAAGTTTATGAGAGTTTGAAGGCTTGATGATTCCCATTCTCCGATGAACACTTCTTTTGATTGGCCCCAATCTGTTAAAGACAGATCCTGGCTTTCAACTGCTTTCTCCTTTATGTGGTGCAAATCTGTCGAAGATGGAGACCTGTTTTACTTTCCTGGCACTCTCATCGCACACATCTTCCTTTGACGAGACTTCTCCTTCAGAGATATAATTTGCATTTGCTCTCCCTGTCGCGTCTGAATCGGGCTTCTTGGGGCATGTCCTGTGCATGCTTCGCATTCTTGGCGGCATAAACACCCTTTCTTATCGTTCTTTGAGTGACATCGATTTCATGGTCCGATTGTTTAGCAGTCTCATGAGACGGACCCTCTGATATGGAGCTTTCTTGTGGATCATATCCAGCTTTGGCCAAGAGTTTGAAGGCTTGAGGACCATAAGACTCGGTAATCACGACTTCTGATACTTCTCCGTGTTCTGTCCTAGCTCCTCGAATAGGAGTGTGAATCCCTCGAGAGGTTGTGAAGAAGGCCTCTCATCATCAAGTTTGGTCAGAGGCAGTGTCAATCCTTCTAATGCTCCACTATTTGCAAGGACTTGTTTGCCTTTGTCGACGAGATAAATAAGCGATTCTCTTCGACTTTCTCAACTTGTTCGTCCTTACTTGCACTTTTAACGATCTTAGCTACGTCTGCATCTTGGAAGTAGTACTTAGCATCGTCATGATAAGATTCAACTTCGGTGAAGGGTTTAGCGTCGCCAAACACCCTTTTTACGTGGCCATCTTTACAATACTTGAATCATTGATGCATCATTGAAGGTATCACACCATTCTCGTGCAACCATGGACGCCCTAAGAGTATGTTGTATGACGTCTTTGCATCAATAACGTTAACAACAACACGGTAGAAGTCATTTCATCAATTAACAAATCTAACATGATCGTGCGAATCGCTCTTTGACCCTCTTGTTTAAACCCTTGTCATCATCAAATGGCTATTTTCGAGCTCGTCGTTGGTACACCCAACTTCTTCATCATCCTTAGAGGTAGTATGTTTACTTGAAACCTCCATCGATCAACATCCGGTTCACATTCATTTCTCGAGTATAGCGATTCTGAATAACGATCGATTGTGAGGTTGTGAGCCGAGTAGAAAGTCGTCTTGATGAAAGCCATCGCCAGGCACAAAAAAAACTTCTCTCCGGATATAAAAACTTCATCTTTCTCACCACTCAGCTGATGACATGAAATGATATCACATCCACCATCTGCATCATCTTCAACGGTGATCATGTTTGTTGGGTTATGGAGCTGAGGAAAACGAGGATCACGGGCGCGGAGGCGCTCGACCCGGTGCTTCGAGGTCGAGCAAGTGTGCTCGGTCGAGCACTCCCTTTGCTTGGCCAGTGAGAAGGCGTTCGAGCAAGGTTCTTGTCGAGCGAGAACCGCTTGACCAAGGGCTGAGGTCGGCGGTTCGAGGCCTTACACGGAGGCCGGTTTCATCTTCTAGGGTTTGGTCGGGATGGGCCAAACCTAGGTTTCTATTATAAATAACCCCGACTACCCCATTGTATCTTTTTTTACTTGCGGGGAGGACAAGAGTAACCAAATTCTTTGTTCCTCTTAATTCCGTAGTTCCATTATTTTTTCTCCTATAATTGCTTGTTTAATTCTAACAAGCGGTATCGAGCATCGGGCTCAAGGGATGCATGGAGAGCAATTATGGTGGCTAAAGGAAATCGCTGTTGAGAAGCTTGATGGAACGGATTTTGGATTTGTCGTTTCGGTATGCGGCCGGGCACAACCATTGAACGTCCGAAACGCTGGGTGCTCGAGCAAGGCGGTTGGTCGGCGAACCGCTAGACCAAAGCCCTGGTCGGCGGGTTCCGTAAGGCGATTCGCGGAGTATGGGCGTTGCTTGGGTAGGTGGTTGGATCTGAGATCAAGATGGACATTGACACGTGGGTGAGATGGTTTATCGGGGTTAGAATGCAAAGATCAAGATGGGCGTTAGACACGTGGCTGAGATCGTTGTGTCGAGTTCTTGCAAGATCAAGTGTGGATCAAAGCCCGAGCGTTGAGTGACATTGCTCGGATCGAGGAGTTCTTGCCGTGGAGATTGGGAAGGCGAGTTCTGATTTAGGTCGATCTCGGTGGGAAGATTGTTGGGATTGTTGGAGTCGAGTTGCGGAATGAGTCGGGGGAGGACAAGGCGTTCGGAATGAGTCCGGGGAGGACAAGGCGTTCGACCTAGTTGGTCGTGCACTTCGCTCTAGTGTCGATCTCGGATCGGAGGGCTTAGCGACGATCTCTAATGGGACTTCTTGGATGAAGAACATCTTCAAATCTTAAGTGAAAGTAAAGTCTTGAATCTTACATTCTTTGTTGTTACTTTGATGTCTCTTTGTGTTTGTGTGTTGTTGTGAATGAGGAGGACCCCTATTTATAGATGTAGAATAGGGTTTTAGGTCTTGACTTAATAGACTTTGTGCAGTGGGCGGAAGGTTCTAGAACTTTCTAGAAATACCGATGGGCTTGTAGGTTTAAATTTGAACTTGATTTGTTTTATTGGACTTTCGAAGCCCAACTTCACTTATTGGACTTTAGAGGCCCATCTTCACTTATTGGACTTTAGAAGCCCAATTTGATTTATTGGACTTTATAGGTCCAATTTAATTTATTGGGCTTTAGAGGCCTAATTCAATTTATTGGACTTTTGAGACCCAATACGATTTATTGGACCGCGTGACTTGAACTGGGCCTAAATTTAATGAGTCGAAGACGCCATTAATTAATTTATTTTAGGAATTGACTTTATTTATATTCCCAATAATAAATTTAATTAACACGTAATTTCCACGTGTCGTTTTTCAATTGAGTGCAATTTTAATTTGCGTATACCACTAATGATTTGGCAGAGGACTCGTGGCGGTGGAGGGGCAGCAAGAGTGGCACATTTGTCACTAAGGATATGTACGAGCTCATTGTTGATGATGCGTTGACGGGTGATTTTGAGATGTTCCCGTGGAAGAAACTTTGGGGGAAGGCGGTATCCTCTAAAGTTAGTGCATTTTCTTGGAAAGCTATTCGAGAGCGGATTCCCTCTAAGAAAAATCTATTGAAGCGTGGTTTGCGTGATGACATTGGATCGGGTACATGTTCATTATGTCTTAGCACTGTAGAATCTTCAAATCACCTCCTTTTTATTTATTTTTCGGTCATTTTGGTGTGGAGTGAGATTCTGTAATGGATTGGTAAATTGACATCTCTTTTTATAAAATTAAAATTTAATGAAGGATTGTTTGCAAGTATTGAACTACGTTCTTCCACATAAACCCCAACTACATAAATATTAGAATTATTAAATTGTATTGCATCCACCACGACTTTAGCGTCGCCTTTTACGATTACGCCATGTAAATATATGCTTAATCCATTATAGAGCTTAAAAAAAACTCACCACCTGATCACGATTGTTTTCCCAACTACAAACCCACCGTGCTCATCTCGAATAACCACATCAATCTCGATTTGAGAAGAGTCTCTAAAAAAAGCTGCATCGACATTAAACTTCCACGATCGTTTGCGTAACTTGGGTTTGTTATATGCATGTGTTATATGCTCATTTGTTATTGCAATATTATATATATCATCTTTATTTTAGTCAGAAAATGAGCACATCACTTCATTCTTGTGGCTTCATCGAAATCAATAATTTTACCTTAGTTTTCTGCATAATTAGAATCGAATTACCAAATCATAGTACTTAAACTAGTATAATTAGATGGTATACTTATCTTCTAGTCATATTTTAATTTACAGATTATAAAAGTATTCTCTACACTTTTAAATCATTACTTAATTTCTTAAATATCATTCCATTGAGTTTACTTCTTGATGAAGCGACAAGTTAACAAGAGGGTGTTTATCTCTAGCCCATCTCATCATTGAGACTTGAATCGGTCCTGACGGTGGGACCTTATAAATACCTTATATGCTAATTAGTTACTTTCTCCGTCCCAAACTCGATTGCCACATTACTGTGTGCTCGAGTTTTAAGAAAAAGTGATTAAGTGTTGGGTAGAAAGAGTTATTTATTAATATTTTATGTGATAAAGTGATAGGTAGTTGGGGTTAAAAAAAAGTTGTTTATTAGTATTTTATGTGATAAAATGATAAAATAGGTATTTCCATTTAAGTAAAGCGGTAATCAAGTATGGGACGTCCGAAACGGAAATGTGGCAATCGAGTTTGAGACGGAGGGAGTACTAAGTTGTCATCTATATATATATAAAAGCAGAAACCTGCCCAAATTTGAAAATCATTGAATTTTCCTGCCGAAAATAATTGCTAAATTGGGAAACGAATATGGGAAAAAAATATATGTTTAGGATGAAAGATACGTATGAAAGATACACACCTTCCCAATGTAGGTGTTAAATTGGGAGACAAATCTCTAAAAAAATATTAACAAATAATAATGGATTGAGATAAAATATTTAAAATAAATCGTAAAACTTGTATGCAATATTGCATACAAGCCATATGTCTGATTATATGTCCATTGGGCTTTTTTTTTTTTTTTTTTTTTTGCACAGAAGAACGCGCTTCTTCTTCTCGCGTCAGCAGCCAGATTTTTCTTCGATTTGATTTTCACAACGCTGCTTTTTCAGGTTCTTCCTTCATCTCTCTTCTCATGTTCTTCTTTTTCTTTTTTCTCTTCCATATTCTTCTCAATTTCACAATCTGTAATTTTAGACTGATGATTTTTTTCGTGTTTGTACTGGTTTTGTTCATGTAGTAACACTCTTTTGCTCATAGAGTAACACTCTTTTGTTCAAGTAGTAACACATCAAGTTGTTATGTAAATCTGTAATTTTGGATTGGGAATTTCTTTTCCGTTTGTTCTGGGTTTGTTTATGCATTTGTACTGATTTTTGTTCATGCAGTAACACTCTTTTACTGATGATATTTTTCGCGTTTGTACTGATTTTTGTTCATGTAGTAACACTCTTTTGCTCATAGAGTAACACTCTTTTATTCATGTAGTATCACATCAAGTTGTTATGTAAATCTGTAATTTTGGACTGAGAATTTCTTTTCCGTTTGTTCTGGTTTTGTTTATGCGTTTGTACTAGTTTTTGTTCATGTAGTAACACTCTTTTGCTCATAGGGTACCACTCTTTTGTTCATGTAGTAACGCATCAAGTTGTTATGTAAACCTGAACCCACTGCCCGCGCCCTGTGTTGGGGTTATACTGAAAAATATGATTTTTACTTAGTATAGCCAAACTAAATTTCTTATTTATTTTGCTGAAATAAATTATTTATCACATGTTGTATTAAATATGAATGAATGAATCTTAGTCAGCAAGACTTTGCCATTCCTTCCTGCTATCATTTGAACACCTTTTGAATAATGACATCATAAATATAGATTTAAATATAAAATTCCCTCAAATTACATGTACATAAAAAAAAATATTATTTGTATTTCTTCTCCTTCATATCTTCTTCTCAAATCATCTATATATATTACCCAAATTTCCTCTCATCAAATAAACACACTAAATTCCAATTCTTACAATTATGGAGTGTAGAAACTTCGAGATAACCCTAACGTCAGCGAAATATCTCGAAGACGTATGCCTATTAGGCAAGATGGAAGTCCACGCCCGAGTCTCCGTCGGCGGCGGCGGGCCGGAGTGGGAGAAAGCGAACGCCGACGGACACGCCGCGGCAAGATAAACCCCGCCTGGAATTTCAATGCGAGAGGTTCACGGTGGGGGAATCGTGATCGAGAACTACAACACCATGCTCGTGGTGAAGCTCTACTGCACGAGGAAGCTCGGAGATAGGTACCTCCATGAACAATTTCATCTCATCTAAAAGTTTTAAAAAAAACAAAAGAAAAAAAATTCGCCAAAAAAAACATAAATTGAGATTAAAAGATCAAAATTGAAAAAGTAAAAAGTTATTGGAAAATTTATGATGTTTTTCAACATAAAAAATTTCATTACATTTAAAAGTTCAAACTTGTATAGAGGTTTGAAATTAATTCGTTTGTCTTATTTCCCTCAATAGGTACATCGGAGAAGTCAATACGCCAATGAAGGAGCTCTTCGATGTGTCGAAGCCACCGGAGGAAGCGCCGTCATGTGTTATCCGGTGAATAAAGGGAGTGTGAATTCCAAGGGGGTGTTGAACTTTTCGTACAACTTTGGGGGGAAAGTGATGATTGATAAATTGTTGTTAGCTCAAACCATTAGTCCTGGTGGAGCCGTTGCTGATCTCCTCCGCACCGCCGCCGCCACCTAAGAAATTTTAGTTACCTTTGTTTGACTCCAAATCATTCTCTCGAAGCTTGATCCGTACGTGCACGTTTCGGTACGGTTGGATTGCTCTGTGCCATTTATGTTCCATTAGTGAAACACAAAGTGGGATATAAAAAATGATACATGGGATATCATTTTGCATTTGAATTCTCTATTTCTAGTTGTACCTTTTACTATATGTCTCATACATATTACATGTATAATGATGATATGTGTGATTGTACGTGTGCGCGACCCAGAGGATTGGGATTGCAACTGTATCTTTTTTATCTTTTTCAGTGTGTGTGTGTTTGGTAGCTGATATTGAATGAATAAAATGGTCGGTCTCGTTTTAAATTATTGTTCTCTTTTAGAAACTAAATCTCACAAATGGAAAGTGTAAATGTTAATGAGTCTCTTTTTCTAATCATAGTTTATTAATGAGTCTCTTTTTGTTCTGGTTTTGTTTATGCGTTTGTACTGGTTTTTGTTCATGTAGTAACACTCTTTTGCTCATAGGGTAACACTCTTTTGTTCATGTAGTAACACATCAAGTTATGTAAACCTGAACCCACTGCCCGCGCCTTCCCCGCGCCCGCACCCGACCCGCCCTGACCCGCGAAATTTAGGCAACTTTTGCCTTATTTATGTTGTATTGCATATAACACTAGTGTGCAATATTTCACACAAGACTTTCTCAAAATAAATAATAATGGACTGAGAAAAAAAATCTTTTGAATAAATATCAATTATTTTTTTTCGAATTTATTATTAATTAATAATAAAAAATCTTGAATTAGAATTTTTATTAATCTATTGATTTCTAAAAAAAATGAATTAGATTTTTTTTCGAATCTATTATTAACATATAATAAGTTTTCTTGATTTAATAATTTTGTCAAGATGAAAGATTCACGAGAAATTCTTGTTTGAAATATTGCACACTAGTGTTATGTGCAATACAACATAAAGAAGACAAAAGTTGCCTAAATTTCGCGGGTTAGGGCGGCGGGTCAGGTCAGGGCGGGTCGGGCGCGGGCAGGGTGGGCAGGGTGTTGGGAAATTAGGGGTGCCCGGATCTATTCGAGTTGAATTTAAATACATATTTAAATTAATTATTTAATTACTAACATGAATTAATCCTAAATCAATTCAACATAATAATTAATAAGCAAATAAACATCATGCGTACACGTAATTCACGTAAATCCTAAGCATGTGTAATCTAGAAATTACGTAAATACTAACCTCTCGTAGAGACAACCGTTGAGACGATGGATCAACCCAAAGTGCCTTCTCAAATATGTCCCACGTCCACGAACGTAATCCGGTGGGAGGATTATCAACGAACGATTTTAATCTTAAAGGAGAAAAAAAAATATTTGGCTACCACCTTTGTGGATTTCTAATTTTTCCAACACATGGAATTGCATTGGGGATGAAAAATTCATCCCCTATTTATAGAACAAGGGGTGATCGAAAATTTTAGGTCAATTGGACATTGGGAAATTTCCTTGCTTCTTCCTCAAGATACAATCTAGAATATATCCAATATATTCTATTTCCCAAAATATCTCCCAACAAAATCTTCTCCTCCTTTCTTGTTCCCCAATTTTCGAAAACTTCAACCAAGTAGGAAAGAAATAGGATCTTTTTCCTTTCTTGAATTTATGGGATAAACTTGTATCTCAAGAAATACTTATTCCATAAAATCTTTCCAAGAAAAATCAAGAAAAAATCTTTTCTCTTTCCTACCCTATTTTTTTTCAAAATAATTAGGAAAAAATTAGGCAAAATATTTTTTCTCCTTTTCATTATTTGGACTTTTATTTGGGCTATTTGAGGGTCTTTAGGAGAATTAAGATTGGACCTCCAATGGACTATGAAACCATAATATTAAGCCAAAATATTATTCAAGCCCATTAATATTAATTTACTCCACTATAAAATTAATATTGAACTATCCATCTTAACCCACATTACTTCTTCACAATAATATGACTCCCGGTTATTATTTTTCCGTGTTTAAGATTATCTTAGTCCATTAATTAATTAAGCCACTGAATAGACTTTATATTAATTAATATCTTTGTCCTTGGAGTAAAGACAACTCAACATTATTATCCATACTGGAAATAAATTTCCACTTGCAAGATTTGGTATGATAAAGATTATGAGCCTACCAAGGGGAATCAAATCAAGCAAGCCGTGCTTGCGTGATTCTCCGTATTAAATCTTAGCAATCGTCATGTAATTAATAATATTGAAGGTATCGAATCACATTGATTCTCTTCCCATCATAAGTCAAAGCAATAGTTATTAATTTCACACGATCCTATTTAAGGGACGAAGATTAAGAAATAACGAACCACTGAGGTCTAATTCTTGTATATTCAGTGCCGAAGAATTTATCCTCTTGTAGGTCCTTTTTCAGTAGCATCATAATGCACTAGTGTAATCCCTTGTCAAGACAAGCCAATCCCCGAGTCTTTCACTTCAATCTTTCATGATGGGTTGTTCATTTCCATCTGGGGTTGTGAATTTGTACTTAGTCACGAGGAACCCATTAATTTGATCTTCTGTGATCTGGTATCACCAAATTAACTACAACGTAACACGTACTGACTTAATCGAACGGGTATGCAGTAAATATATATAACATTCATTTATATTTAATGCAACATGTGATAAATAATTTATTTCAGCAAAATAAATAAGAAATTCAGTTTGGTTATACAAAGTAAAAAACATACTTTTTCAAGATAACCCCAACACGAATGCCGAGGCGAGGGTTCAGTTTACATAACAACTTGATGTGTTACTACATGAACAAAAGAGTGTTACCCTATGAGCAAAAGAGTGTTACTACATGAACAAAAACCAGTACAAACGCATAAACAAAACCAGAACAAACGGAAAAGAAATTCTCAGTCCAAAATTACAGATTTGCATAACAACTTGATGTGTTACTACATGAACAAAAAAGTGTTATCCTATGAGCAAAAGAGTGTTACTACATGAACAAAAACCAGTACAAACGCGAAAAATATCATCAGTAAAAGAGTGTTACTACATGAACAAAAACCACTACAAACGCAAAAAATATCATCAGTAAAAGAGTGTTACTACATGAACAAAAATCAGTACAAACGCATAAACAAAACCAGAACAAACGGAAAAGAAATTCCACGGATGTTATATATTGTGTAATTTATATATTAATTAATATTTTATTAATTTATAATAAAATATTCAATTTACAAACACCTTTCAAACTTCCACTTAATTATTGTAGAATGCATGTACGTATATCAAATGAAGGGTCCAATTTGAAAGAACCCTTCAGTCTCTCACCCTCATTTAATATTTCATGTGTTCAATATATCATTTTATGGACATTAAAAAATATTTCTATATAAATACAAGATCAAAATATGCTAACACAAATAATCATACACACAACATGGCTTCCCATCTTAAAGGTGAGACAAAAATAACAATGACCGACAAGATTCGAAAAGCATTATGCAAGCACAACAAGGATAATCAAAGTCTCACTCAAAAGTAATTGCAAGATCAAGTTTTAGTAATTATGATTTGCAGGTGAGTCAAGGAAAATTAGAGATGAGATTCAAGGTGAAATTGATTTCAAATAAAAAAACAAACGACAATTGAATCATTTTTCAAGAAACCTTCATAAATTATACATGTAATATAAGAAATTATTAATTTATATTTTATATAGGGTCTATAGAAATTATAAAAAATTATATTATCTTATAATTTAACAAATTATTAATTTAGCACCCTATTTCCGAATCGAGACCGACCAAAAATATTATTTTTTAGAGTTTATTAAATAATAAAGTATTAATTTATTGAGTTTCTACTGTAATACATGTGTATAAATATGTACCAACATATAAACGTGTGGTGCATACTTCATACACGCTCGTAAGCAAGTAGCTAGGCAAGTAGGTATGAATGGGATTAAAATTAATTATTTCCCCGACCCCGCGTAAGCAACTAGCTAGGCCTGAAAGGGATTAAAATTAATGCGATTCAGAGAATTAGGACTTCTTTTTTCAACTGCAAACTACTTGTCCCCCAAAAGTATGCTCAGTCAAAAAGTATGCTCAGTGGACTGAAACATATTTTATGGAAATGTAGATTAAATATGTTTATGGACACAATTTTTTTTTATTTTCATCATCCAACAATCACTTAATTACTCAAGTTATCATTAGACTTTACTCACAATCAATTATGTTATTTATAAATGGACTTAATTTACATTTTCGTAAAACATGTTTTAACCCTATGAGCATACTTTTGGGGGACGGAGGTAGTAATAACTAAAAACTAAAGTCAACTTAAGACAATTTCCTGGTAAGTTTGAGGAAACAAATTAAGAATTAATTTTGTAGAAAAAAATGAATCAGATTTTTATTTTCCATAAAAACTCACCCGGCCCAATCCAAGTTCTACATATTTATAATAGCACTAAAACTTAAAATTATTAATTAGCCCTACAAAATAATAAAATTACAAAACATAGCAAAATTCCACGCCCGAGTCTCTGTCGGCGGGCAGGAGGGGGAGAAGCGAACGCCGACGGACACGCACGGCAAGATAAACCCCGCCTGGAATTTCACGACGAGGTTCACGGTGGGGGAATCGGCGGTCGAGAACTACAACACCATGCTCGTGGTGAAGCTCTACTGCACGAGGAAGATCGGAGATAGGTACCTCCATAAACAATTTCATCTCATCTAAAAGTTCTAAAAAAACAAAAGAAAAAAAAATCGCCAAAAAAGACATAAATTGAGATTAAAAGATCAAAATTGAAAAAGAAAAAAGTTATTGGAAAATTTATGATGTTTTTCAACATAAAAAATTTCATTACATTTAAAAGTTCAAACTTGTATAGAGTTGTGAAATTAATTCGTTTGTCTTATTTCCCTCAATAGGTACATCGGAGAAGTCAATACGCCAATGAAGGAGCTCTTCGATGTGTCGAGAGCCACCGGAGGAAGCGCCGTCATGTGTTATCCGGTGAATAAAGGGAGTGTGAATTCCAAGGGGGTGTTGAACATTTCGTTCAACTTTGGGGAGAAAGTGATGATTGATAAATTGTTGTTAACTCAAACCATTAGTCCTGGTGGAGCCGTTGCTGATCTCCTCCGCAGGCGGCACACCACCACCGCCGCCGCCACCTAAGAAATGTTAGTTACCTTTGTTTGACTCCAAATCATTTCGGTACGGAAAGATTGCTCTGTGCCATTTATGTTCCATTAGTGATACACAAAGTGGGATATAAAAAATGATACATGGGATATCATTTTGCATTTGAATTCTCTATTTCTAGTTGTACCTTTTACTATATGTCTCATACATATTACATGTATAATGAAGATATGTGTGATTGTACGTGTGCGCGACCCAGAGGATTGGGATTGCAACTGTATCTTTTTTATCTTTTTCAGTGTGTGTGTGTTTGGTAGCTGATATTGAATGAATAAAATGGTCGGTCTCGTTTTAAATTATTGTTCTCTTTTAGAAACTAAATCTCACAAATAGAAAGTGTAAATGTTAATGAGTCTCTTTTTCTAATCATAGTTTATTAATGTGTGTTTTTTGTTTGTGCTATTAATTGATTTTCTCTCCTTTTGCATAAGTTATAAATATATTGATGATTATTTTATGATCACCGATAATTTTGATGATTTGGTTTTCGAGAATATATAAAAAAACAAGTGAGTCTCATGTACACTCAGGTGCACCATGCACTCATAGACACAGATCATGTTCGAATTCATTCAGAAGAAAACGGCACCACCGACCAAATTACAAAAAAGCCACTTGTACGATTATGCCCGCCTTTTCGGCGCTGGCACTACCGCCTTTTCGGCGACGATTATGTCCGCCTCCTCGGCGTGGCAATACCGCCTTTTCGGCGATTATGCCCGCCTATTCGGCGCTGACACTACCGCCTTCTCGGCGACGATTATGCCCGCCTCCTCGGCGGCAATACGCCTTCTCGGTGGCGATTATGCCGCCTCCTCGGCGTGGCAATACCGCCATGCCGGCGGCGATTATGCCATACTCCTCCGGCATAGCAATGCCGCCCTTTTCGGCGACGATTATGCCCGCCTCCTCGGCACTGGCAATACCGCCTTTTCGGCGACGATTATGCCCGCCTATTCGGCGCTGGCACTACCGCATTCTCGGCGACGATTATGCCCGCCTCCTCGGCGCTGTCAATACCGCCTTCTCGGTGACGATTATGCCCGCCTCCTCGGCGTGGCAATACCGCCTTTTTGGCGACGATTATGCCCGCCTCCTCGGCGTGGCAATACCGCCTTCTCGGTGATGATTATGCCCGCCTCCTCGGCGTGGCAATACCGCCTTCTCGGCGACGATTATGCCCGCCTCCTCGGCGCTGGCCATTTCGGCGGCGATTATGCCTGATAGCTAGCACTCTGCCTTCTCGGTGGCGATTATGCCCGCCTATTCGGCGACACTCTGCATTCGGCGGCGATTATGCCCGCCTCCTGTTGTTTGTCAATACCGCCTTCTCGGTGGCGATTATGCCCGCCTCCTGCGGTAGTAATACACGCCTTTTGGCGGCGATTATGCCGCCTCCTCGGCGTGTAATACCGCCTTTTCGTGATGATTATGCCAGCCTCGCCGGCGTGCACTACCGCGCACCGGCGGCGATTATACGCCTCACCTCTCGGGAAATACGCCTTTTGCAGGTGCTTATGCCCGCCTATTCGGCCTTACCGCATTCTTGGCGGCGATTATGCCCGCCTCGCCGTTGTCAATCTGCGCCTTCTCGGTGGCGATTATGCCGCCTCGCCGGCGTGGCATCTCTATGCTGGCGGCGATTATGCCTGCCTCCTGGCGTGTAATACCGCCTTTAAACCCAAAAGATTATGCCCGCCTCCTTGGCGTGCACTACCGCCTTTTAAGCGGCGATTATGCCGCCCAGCAATCTGTACCGGCAGCGATTATGCCGTATTATTGTTGCTTTTCTGTGATTGGCGGCGGTCATGCCGCCGCCGCCGGCGTGTCATCTGACCTTCTCGGTAGCGATTATACGCCTCTCGGCGTTAACATCCGCTTTAATGACGATTATGCCATACTCTTTCATGGTAACTATATGCCGCCTCCAATACCGGCGGCGGCAATTATGCCGCTTTTCGGCGATTATGCCCGCTTTCGGCGGCGATTACTTCCCGCCTATTAAGTGACGATTATGCCTTCTCGGCGGTATTATGCCCGCCTCCTCGTGCACCGCTTTTACCGTACGGCGATGATTATGCCAGCCTCCTCCACCCCCGGCACTCTGGCCTTCTTGGTGGCGGCGTTATACGCCTCGCCGGCGGCCGGCACTCTGCAGCGCTTCGGCGGCGATTATGCCCGCCTCCGCCAGCACTGGCCCCTTCCGGCGGCGATTATGCCCGCCTGCCGCCGGTATTTGGCTATACCACCCTTTCGGTGGCAATTATGCCCGCGCCCGCCGGCGTGGCAATACCGCCTACTTTAAAGGCGATTATGACCGCCTCTTCGGCACTCTTGTCTTCTCGGCGATGAGATAAATCCGGCGCTTCTTTGCGGCGACCAGCCCGCCTTCTCGGCGTCGACTTTCCGCTACCTCGGCGATGTCGATCCGCTGTTTTTGAAAGTATTCTCCACCTTCTCGGCGATGAGATCATCGGCCTTCTGGCGACGACCGGCCCGCCTTTTTAAGCGTATGCTTTTACGCTACCTCGGCGTGTCGATCCGCCGTTTTAGCGAAATTCTCCACACTTCTCCGGCGATGAGATCGTGCGACCTTCTGGCGGCGACCAGCCCGCTTCTCGGCGTTGGCTTTCCGCTACCTCGGCGATGTCGATCTACCGTTTTAGCGAAGTATTCTCCGCCTTCCGTTGATGAGATCGTCGGCGCTACGGTGGCGACCATCGCCTTCTCGGCGTCGGCTTTCCGCTACCTCGGCGATGTCGATCCGCCCGTTTTAACAAAATATTCTCCACCTTCCGGCGATGAGATAAATCGGCCTTTCTGGCGGCGACCAGCCCCACCTTCTCGGCGTCGGCTTTCCGCTACCTCGGTGATGTCGATCTGCGTTTTATCAGTATTCTCCGCCCTCTCCGGCGATGAAAGTCGTCGGCCTTCTGGCGATAACCGGCCAGCCTTTTGGCGTCGGCTTTCCGCTACCTCGGTGATGTCGATCCGCCATTTTAGCGAAGTATTCTCCGCCTTCTACGGCGATGATGATCGTCGGCCTTCTTTGCGGCGACCAGCCCGCCTTCTCGGCGTCGCCTTTCCGCTACCTCGGCGATGTCGATCCGCTGTTTTAAAGTATTCTCCGCCTTCGGCGATGAGATAAATCGGCCCTTCTGGCGGCGACCAGGCCGCCTTTTCGGCGTATGCTTTCTGCTACCTCGGCGATGTCGATCGCCGTTTTAGCGAAGTATTCTCCGCCTTCTCGGCGATAGAGATAAATGCGGCCTTTACGGCGGCGACCAGCCCCGCCTTCTACGGCGTCGGCTTTACCGCTACCTCGGCGATGTCGATCCGCCGTTTTAGCGAAAATATTCTCCGCCTTCCGGCGATGAGATCGTCGGCCTTCTGGGCGGCGACGACCCGCCTTCTGGCGTCGGCTTTTACTGCTACCTCGGCGATGTCGATCCGCCGTTTTAGCAAAAATATTCTCCACCTTCTCGGCTATGAGATGCGTCGGCCTTCGGCGATGACCAGCCCGCCTTCTCGGCGTCGACTTTCCGCTACCTCGGCGATGTCCAGTCCGCCGTTTTAGCGAAGTATTCTCCGCCTTCTCGGCGATGAGATCGTCGGCCTTCGGCGACGACCAGCCTCACCTTCCGGCATCGGCTTTCCGCTACCTCGGCGATGTCCAGTCCGCCGTTTTAGCGAAGTATTCTCCGCCTTCTCGGCGATGAATCGTCGGCCTTCTGGTGATGACCCGACCGCCTTATCGGTGCGTTTTTAGCGAAGTATTCTCGCCTTCTCTGGCGAGTCATGGCGAAACTATGCAGATAGTGAGTCACGGCGATGACTTAGAGATGGCCCGGTTTTTGTGATTCGACCCGGCGATGTCACGGTGGTGTTTTTGATCGGATCTGGCGGTTGTTGTATTTTGCGACTAAGGCGGTGGATTCTATTTAGGGCGTGGCTTTGTCTTGCGCGGTTGTGGATTCGAACCGGCGACGTCGGCTTTGTGCTTCGGCGATGGATTTGGGCCAGCGCGTCGTCGCGGGTTGGATCTGCAGGTCTTGTTGGGAAATAAGGGGTGTCCTGGATCTATTCGAGATGAATTTAAATACATATTTAATTAATCAATTAATTACTAACATGAATTAACCATAAATGAATTCAACATAATAATTAAACAAGCAAATAAGCAACATGCGTACATACGTAAATCCTAAGCATGCAAAATCTAGGAGTTCTGATTACATACCTCTTGTAGAGACAACCGTTGAGACGATGGATCAACCCAAAAAGTCTTCCCAAATATGTCCCACGTCCACGTAACGTAATTCGGTGGGAAGGATTCACACTAACGATTTTAATAAAGGAGAAAAATAAAAATATTTTGCCACCACCTTTGTGGATTTCTAATATTTTCAATACATGGAATTGCATTGGGGATGAAAAATTCATCCCCTATTTATAGGACAAGGATGACCCGATTTTTCCACTAGAAAAATAAGGAGGAAAATTTCTTTTCTTGATCTCCAAGAAATCTTGAATATATCCCATATATTCTTTTCTCCATAATTAAATTTTTCCATAAAAATCCCTTCCCTTTATCCCATATTTTTCAAAAAATACAAGGAAAAAGGAATCAAAATTTGATTTCTTGAATTTATGGGATAATCATGTATTCTAAGAATACTTACATTTTTCCATAAAAATCTTTTCAAGAAAATAAAAAAAATATATTTCTTCTTCTTTTCCTACAATTTTTGAAAATTACTAGGAAATATAAGCAATAATATTTTCTTCTCATTTTCATTAATTGGACTTTAAGCTATTTGAGGGGCCTTTAGGAGAATTAAGATTGGACCTCCAATAGGCTATGAAACTTTAATATTTAGCTAAAATATTATTCAAGCCCATTAATATTAATTTATTCTACTAAAAAATTAATATTGAACTATCCATCTTAACTCATATTACGACTTCACAATAATATGACTCCCGGTCTTTGTTTCTCCTGTTTAAGATTATCTTACCCCACTAATTAATTAGGCCACTGAACAGACTTTATATTAATTAATATCTTTGTCCTTGGAGTAAAGACAACTCAACATTATTATCCATACCGAAAATAAATTTCCATTTGCAAGATTTGGTATGATAAAGATTCTGAGCCCACCAAGGGGACGAATCAAGCAAGTCGTACTTGCACACAATTTTTCGTATTAAATCTTAGCAATCGTCATGTAATCAATAATATTGCCCAAGATATAAGTATCGAATCACATTGATTCTCTTCCCATCATAAGTCAAAACAATAGTTATTAATTTCACACGATCCTATTTAAGGGACGGAGATTAATAAATAACGAACCACTGAGGTCTAATTCTTGTATATTCAGTACCGAAGAATTTATCCTCCTGTAGGTCTTATTCAGCGCATCATAATGCACTAGTGTAATCTCTTGGTCAAGACAAGTCAATCTGAGTCTTACACTTCAACCTTGCATGATGGATTGTTCATTTCCATCTGGGTTGTGAATTTGTACTTAGTTACGAGGAACTGTTAATTTGATTTTATGTGATCTGGTATCACCAAATTAACTACAACGTAATACGTACTTACTTATTGAACAAGTTTGCAACAAATATATATATAACATTCATTCATATTTAATGCAATAGTGATTTATAATTTATTTCAATAAATAAATAAAAAATTAAGTTTGGTTATACAAAGTAAAAAATATATTTTTCAATATAAGCCCAACAGGTCTAGATGGCGACGCGGGCGGCACAGTTATCAATGACGATGGTTCCCTTGAATTTGAACAGGGCGACGCTGGATTTCTTGTGGTGTGCCCTTTCATGGCGGCGCGATGCAGAGGTTGAGCTCCAGTTTCTGTGATGAAGCCGTGTGAAGTGGAGAAGAGGCATGGATTTACTTCTGGAATCGTGGGATTTTGCAGCGTGAATTTTGAAAGGGATAGGGCCAACTTCATCATTTGAATTAAATCAGGCCCAATCTTTTAAGACTTTCGGCTTCACTTTATATTGGGTTGATTTAAATTAGGCCACCATTAATTTGAATTCATAACTGTTGGCCTTGAATTTGTGTATTAAGTATCATGCCCAATTGAGATAATGGACTGCTGGATTTGTTTTGGGGGTTTTTTTTTTTTTTTTTTAAGTCCAACCGATAATTAATTAATGAAGTCTGGGAAACAAGAAAATTGAGCACTTAATTTCGGCAATGACCCCCCGTTTTTTTTAACACTCGCTTGTCTTTTAGAGTGGAATCGGACTCCCAGATTTTGATCAATGCACTACATAGGCCAGCTACGGCCTTGACTTATTTTTGGGAGTGTGGTGAGTGATATTATTACTTTGTCTTCTCATTTTTCTAGTATTACTTTTGTTTGGATTAGGCGTTAAGGCAACATATGTTAGCCCATAGATTAGCGTGTTTTGGTTTATCCTGCGTTGAGCGATTTTTTTTCTCTAAAACTATTCCCGATTGTTTTGTGGATCTTTGTTCAGTCGATTTTGGCCCTTTCGTTGATCTATAAGATCCTTTTTCGTTTCAAAAAAAAAAAGCCCGAATGTATATCGAATTAACTCAATCGAATAAGACAACTTGAATTATGGTGAACTTAGAAATGTACTAAAATTTTGCCTCGTACCCCTTTTTTAAAGAGGATCAAGTCAAAATGTAGTTCAACGAGACATAGGTTGATTTTGAGGAGGGGTGCCGTACCGATTTATACTTTCGTCGGGGGCGAGTGACTATTCTTTGACTCATCAGACAAAAGTAGGGATTTAATAATTTAACCACTCAAAATGCCTTTAGTGGGGTGAGTTAACAGTTTAACCACGTGTAACTACCTTTGGTGGTTGTCGCATTACAATTTATACTTGTGCGGACCCGAAGTGACATGCGGTTTAGGCTCGTGCATCATGGAGCATCTTGACTTGATTTACACGTGCTTGACATTTCAAGAGTTTCCCATTTATGGGGAAAATTCTCACGTCATCCTCAATTTTTGGAGGAGGCGGCTTACGATATGGTGATGTGATTCCGCATCACCACTTTCGATCGTCGAGTTCTTGGCTCTCAAGATCAACACATAGCCTCATTCGATCATCCTGTCTTTCAACTTGAAATGCTCGTATGATGACATTATCATCATTGATGTATCCATCTCGATCATTTGAGCAATTTTCCTTTCTGCGGTAGGTCAAGCTTCGCGTCTCGAAGTTGACTCTCGAATACTATAAGTATCAACGAAGTTTGATGAAACCACACTTTCTCCATCATCTTGATCATCCTTAGTGTGAATGATTGTTTGTATCTTTCCGTCGAAACTTCTCCACATGACACGATCAAAGTAGTTTTTGTTCATTCGAGATGGATCTGACTCACGAAGTTTATGAGAGTTTGAAGGCTTGATGATTCCCATTCTCCGATGAACACTTCTTTTGATTGGCCCCAATCACAAAAACCGATCCCGGCTTTCAACCTCCTTTTATGTGGTGCAAATCTGTCAAGATGGAGACTGTTTTTTACTTTCTGGCACTCTCATCGCACACATCTTCCTTTGACGAGACTTCTCCTTCGGAGATATAATTTGCATTTGCTCTCCTGTCGCGATCTGAATCGGGGGCTTCGGGGCATGTCCCGAGCCATGCTCGCATTCTTGGCGGCATAAACACCCTTTCTTATCGTTCTTTGAGTGACATCGATTTCATGGTCCGATTGTTTAGCGATCTCATGAGACGGACCCTCGACATGGAGCTTTCTTGTGGATCATATCCAAACTTTGGCCAAGAGTTTGAAGGCTTGAGGACCATAAGACTTCGGTAATCACGACTTCGATGCTTCTCAGTTCTTACTGTCCTAGCTCCTCGAATAGGAGTGTGAATCCCTCGAGAGGTTGTGAAGAAGGCCTCATCATCATCAAGTTTGGTCGAGGCGCGTGTCAATCCTTCTAATGCTCCACTATTTGCAAGGACTTGTTTGCCTTTGTCGACGCGAGATGAAAGCAGTTCTCTTTCAGCTTTCTCAACTTGTTCGTCCTTACTTGCACTTTTAACGATCTTAGCTACGTCTGCATCTTGGAAGTAGTACTTAGCATCGTCATGATAAGATTCAACTTCGGTGAAGGGTTTAGCGTCGCCAAACACCCTTTTTACGTGGCCATCTTTACAATACTTGAATCATTGATGCATCATTGAAGGTATCACACCATTCTCGTGCAACCATGGACGCCCTAAGAGTATGTTGTATGACGTCTTTGCATCAATAACCTGGAACAACACGGTAGAAGTCATTTCATCAATTAACAAATCTAACATGATCGTGCCAATCGCTCTTTGACCCTCTTGTTTAAACCCTTGTATCATCAAATGGCTATTTTCGAGCTCGTCTGTTGGTACACCCAACTTCTTCATCATCCTTAGAGGTAGTATGTTTACTTCAGAACCTCCATCGATCAACATCCGGTTCACCTTCTGTTCTCGAGTATAGCCGATTACGAATAACGGTCGATTGTGAGGTTGTGAGCTGAGTAGAAAGTCGTCTTCAGTGAAAGCCATCGCCAAGGCACAAAAAAAACTTCTCTCCGGATATAAAAACTTCATCTTTCTCACCACTCACTGTATGACATGAAATGATATCACATCCACCATCTGCATCATCTTCAACGGTGATCATGTTTGTTGGGTTATGGAGCCTGAGTGAAACAGGATCTACGGCGCGGAGGCGCTTCGACCGGTCTTTCGAGGTCGAGCAAGTGTGCTTTCGGTCGAGCACTCCCCTTTGCCAGTGAGAAGACGTTCGAGCAAGGTTCTTGATCGGCGAACCGCTTGACCAAGGGCTGGGTCGAGCGGTTCCGGCGGGCCCACACGTGAGGCCCATTTTAATCTTCTAGGGTTTCGGGTCGGGGATGGGCCAAACCTAGGTTTCTATTATAAATAACCCCGACTCACCCATTGTATCTTGCACTTTACTTGCGGGAGGACAAAGTAACCAAATTCTTTGTTCCTCTTAATTCAGTAGTTCCATTATTTTCTCTATAATTGCTTGTTTAATTCTGGCTTACCGGTATCGAGCATCGGGCTCAAGGGATCTGTGGAGAGCAATTATGGTGGCTAAAGGAAATCGCCTTGTTGAGAAGCTTGATGGAACAGTTTGGTTTGTCGTTTCGGTATCTTGCGGGCACAACCATGAACGTCCCGAGAACACATAAGGTGCTCGAGCAAGTTGGTTGGTCGAAAGAACCGCTAGACCAAAGCCCCGGTCGGCGGGTTCCGTGGCGATTCATGGAGTATGGGCGTTGCTTGGAGTAGGTGGTTGGATGCAAGATCAAGATGGGCATTGACCGTGGTTGAGATCGTTGTATCGGGTTAGATGCAAGATCAAGATGGGCGTTAGACACGTGGCTGAGATCGTTGTATCGAGTTCTTGCAAGATCAAGTGTGGATCGGGGTTTAGCGTTGAGGACATTGCTCGGATCGAGAGTTTCTTGCCGTGGAGAGATTGGGAAGGCGAGTTTCTGATTTGAGCCCGGTCTCGGTGGGAGATTGTTGGGATTGTTGGAGTCCGAGTTGCGGAATGAGTCCGGGGAGGAGGACAAGGCGTTGAATGAGTCCGGGGGAGGACAAGGCGTTCGGAATGAGTCCAGGGGAGGACAAGGCGTTCGACCTAGTTGAGGTCGTGCACTTCGCTCTAGTGTCGATCTCGGATCGGAGGGCTTAGCGACGATCTCTAATCGGACTTGCCGATGAAGAACATCTTCAAATCTTAAGTAGAAATTAAAGTCTTGAATCTTCTTTCTTTGTTGTTACTTTGATGTCTCTTTGTGTTTGTGTGTTGTTGTGAATGAGGAGGACCCTATTTATAGATGTAGAATAGGGTTTTAGGTCTTGACTTAATAGACTTTGTCTGGTGGTAGGAAGGTTCTAGAACTTTCTAGAAATACGATGGGCTTGTAGGTTTTGGGGTTGGACTTGATTTGTTTTATTGGACTTTGAAGCCCAACTTCACTTATTGGACTTTAGAGGCCCATCTTCACTTATTGGACTTTAGAAGCCCAATTTGATTTATTGAACTTTATAGGTCCAATTTAATTTATTGGACTTTAGAGGCCCAATTCAATTTATTGGACTTTTGAGACCCAATCGATTTATTGGACCGCGTGACTTGAATCGGGCCTAAATTTAATGAGTCGAAGACGCCATTAATTAATTTATTTTAGGAATTGACTTTATTTATATTCCCAATAATAAATTTAATTAACACGTAATTTCCACGTGTCGTTTTTTCAATTGAGTGCAATTTTAATTTGCTTACAAATTATACCACTAATGATTTGGCGGAGGGACTGCGTGGCGGTGGAGGGCACAAAAGTGGCACATTTGTCACTAAGGATATGTCTGAGCTCATTGTTGATGATGCGTTGACGGGTGATTTTGAGATGTTCCGTGGAAGAAACTTTGGGGAAAGCGGTATCCTCTAAAGTTAGTGCATTTTCTTGGAAAGCTATTCGAGATGATTCCCTCTAAGAAAAATCTATTGAAGCGTGGTTTATGGATGACATTGGATCGGGTACATGTTCATTATGTCTTAGTGAGAGAATTCCGTCTCATCTAAAAGCTCGAGCTTGTAGAGAGGGTCGGGAATAATCTATTTATTTAATTTCCCTCAACACTCCCCCCTCACTCGTGGGCGAATCATTGCCTCTCTCTATGGAGAGGAGGCCCAACAGAGTGGACAATTTAAATGGGTGGAGTGCTTCCACGAAAATCGAACCCACAACTCGGGCTCGATACCATGAGAGAATTCCGTCTCATCTAAAAGCTCGAGCTTGTAGAAAGGGTCGGGAATAATCTATTTATTTAATTTCCCTCAACACTTAGCACTGTAGAATCTTCAAATCACCTCCTTTTTATTTATTTTTCGGTCATTTTGGTGTGGAGTGAGATTCTGTAATGGATTGGTAAATTAACATCTCTTTTTATAAAATTAAAATTTAATGAAGGATTGTTTGCAAGTATTGAACTACGTTCTTCCACATAAACCTCAACTACATAAATATTAGAGTTATTAAATTGTATTGCATCCACCACGACTTTAGCGTCGCCTTTTACGATTACGCCATGTAAATATATGCTTAATCCATTATAGAGCTTAAAAAAAACTCACCACCTGAACACGATTGTTTTCCCAACTACAAACCCACCGTGCTCATCTCGAATAACCACATCAATCTCGATTTGAGAAGAGTCTCTAAAAAAAGCTGCATCGACATTAAACTTCCACGATCGTTTGCGTAACTTGGGTTTGTTATACGCATGTGTTATATGCTCATTTGTTATTGCAATATTATATATATCATCTTTATTTTAGTCAGAAAATGAGCACATCACTTCATTCTTGTGGCTTCATCGAAATCAATAATTTTACCTTAGTTTTCTGCATAATTAGAATCGAATTACCAAATCATAGTACTTAAACTAGTATAATTAGATGGTATACTTATCTTCTAGTCATATTTTAATTTACAGATTATAAAAGTATTCTCTACACTTTTAAATCATTACTTAATTTCTTAAATATCATTCCATTGAGTTTACTTCTTGATGAAGCGACAAGTTAACAAGAGGGTGTTTATCTCTAGCCCATCTCATCATTGAGACTTGAATCGGTCCTGACGGTGGGACCTTATAAATACCTTATATGCTAATTAGTTACTTTCTTCGTCCCAAACTCGATTGCCACATTACTGTGTGCTTGAGTTTTAAGAAAAATTGATTAAGTGTTGGGTAGAAAGAGTTATTTATTAATATTTTATGTGATAAAATGATAGGTAGTTGGGGTTAAAAAAAGTTGTTTATTAGTATTTTATGTGATAAAGTGATAAAATGGGTATTTCCATTTAAGTAAAGCGGTAATCAAGTATGGGACGTTCGAAACGGAAATGTGGCAATCGAGTTTGAGACGGAGGGAGTACTAAGTTGTCATCTATATATATATAAAAGAAAACCCCGCCTTTAAATTTGAAAATCATTGAATTTTCTCTTTGAAAATAATTGCTAAATTGGGAAACGAATATGGGAAAAATATATATGTTTAGGATGAAAGATACGTATGAAAGATACACACCTTCCCAATGTAGGTGTTAAATTGGGAGACAAATCTCTAAAAAAAATATTAACAAATAATAATGGATTGAGATAAAATATTTAAAATAAATCGCAAAAACTTGTATGCAATATTGCATACAAGCCATATGTGCAATTATAGGTCCATTGGGCTTTTTTTTTTTTTTTTTTTTTTGGCTTCGAACAGGCGGCGCTTCTTCTTCCTCGCGTCACGCAGCGCCCAGATTTCTTCATTTGATTTTCTGTAACGCTTTTTTTTTTCGAGTTCTTCCTTCATCTCTCTTCTCATGTTCTTCTTTTCTTTTTTTCTTCCATATTCTTCTCAATTTCTGTCTGTAATTTTAGACTGATGATTTTTTTCGTGTTTGTACTGGTTTTGTTCATGTAGTAACACTCTTTTGCTCATAGAGTAACACTCTTTTGTTCACGTAGTAACACATCAAGTTGTTATGTAAATCTGTAATTTTGGATTGGGAATTTCTTTTCCGTTTGTTCTGGGTTTGTTTATGCATTTGTACTGATTTTTGTTCATGCAGTAACACTCTTTTACTGATGATATTTTTCGCGTTTGTACTGGTTTTTGTTCATGTAGTAACACTCTTTTGCTCATAGGGTAACACTCTTTTATTCATGTAGTATCACATCAAGTTGTTATGTAAATCTGTAATTTTGGACTGAGAATTTCTTTTCCGTTTGTTCTGGTTTTGTTTATGCGTTTGTACTAGTTTTTGTTCATGTAGTAACACTCTTTTGCTCATAGGGTAACACTCTTTTGTTCATGTAGTAACGCATCAAGTTGTTATGTAAACCTGAACCCACTGCCCGCGCCCTGTGTTGGGGTTATACTGAAAAAGTATGATTTTTACTTTGTATAGCCAAACTGAATTTCTTATTTATTTTGCTGAAATAAATTATTTATCACATGTTGTATTAAATATGAATGAATGAATCTTAGTCAGCAAGACTTTGCCATTCCTTCCTGCTATCATTTGAACACCTTTTGAATAATGACATCACAAATATAGATTTAAATATAAAATTCCCTCAAATTACATGTACATAAAAAAAAATATTATTTGTATTTCTTCTCCTTCATATCTTCTTCTCAAATCATCTATATATATTACCCAAATTTCCTCTCATCAAATAAACACACTAAATTCCAATTCTTACAATTATGGAGTGTAGAAACTTCGAGATAACCCTAACGTCAGCGAAATATCTCGAAGACGTATGCCTATTAGGCAAGATGGAAGTCCACGCCCGAGTCTCCGTCGGCGGCGGCGGGCCGGAGTGGGAGAAGCGAACGCCGACGGACACGCACGGCAAGATAAACCCCGCCTGGAATTTCACGACGAGGTTCACGGTGGGGGAATCGGCGGTCAAGAACTACAACACCATGCTCGTGGTGAAGCTCTACTGCACGAGGAAGCTCGGAGATAGGTACCTCCATGAACAATTTCATCTCATCTAAAAGTTTTAAAAAAAACAAAAAAAAAAAATTCTCCAATAAAGATATAAATTGAGATTAAAAGATCAAAATTGAAAAAGTAAAAAGTTATTGGAAAATTTATGATGATTTTCAACATAAAAAATTTCATTACATTTAAAAGTTCAAACTTGTATAGAGGTTTGAAATTAATTCGTTTGTCTTATTTCCCTCAATAGGTACATCGGAGAAGTCAATACGCCAATGAAGGAGCTCTTCGATGTGTCGAGAGCCACCGGAGGAAGCGCCGTCATGTGTTATCCGGTGAAGAAAGGGAGTGTGAATTCCAAGGGGGTGTTGAACTTTTCGTACAACTTTGGGGGGAAAGTGATGATTGATAAATTGTTGTTAGCTCAAACCATTAGTCCTGGTGGAGCCGTTGCTGATCTCCTCCGCACCGCCGCCGCCACCTAAGAAATTTTAGTTACCTTTGTTTGACTCCAAATCATTCTCTCGAAGCTTGATCCGTACGTGCACGTTTCGGTACGGTTGGATTGCTCTGTGCCATTTATGTTCCATTAGTGAAACACAAAGTGGGATATAAAAAATGATACATGGGATATCATTTTGCATTTGAATTCTCTATTTCTAGTTGTACCTTTTACTATATGTCTCATACATATTACATGTATAATGATGATATGTGTGATTGTACGTGTGCGCGACCCAGAGGATTGGGATTGCAACTGTATCTTTTTTATCTTTTTCAGTGTGTGTGTGTTTGGTAGCTGATATTGAATGAATAAAATGGTCGGTCTCGTTTTAAATTATTGTTCTCTTTTAGAAACTAAATCTCACAAATGGAAAGTGTAAATGTTAATGAGTCTCTTTTTCTAATCATAGTTTATTAATGAGTCTCTTTTTGTTCTGGTTTTGTTTATGCGTTTGTACTGGTTTTTGTTCATGTAGTAACACTCTTTTGCTCATAGGGTAACACTCTTTTGTTCATGTAGTAACACATCAAGTTATGTAAACTGAACCCATTTGCCCGCCAATTGACCCATACGACCCATGAAAATTTAGGCAACTTTTTGCTTTATTTATGTTGTATTGCATATAACACTAGTGTGCAATATTTCACACAAGACTTTCTCAAAATAAATAATAATGGACTGAGAAAAAAAATCTTATGAATAAATATCAATTATTTTTTTTCGAATTTATTATTAATTAATAATAAAAAATCTTGAATTAGAATTTTTATTAATCTATTGATTTCTAAAAAAAAATGAATTAGATTTTTTTTCGAATCTATTATTAACATATAATAAGTTTTCTTGATTTAATAATTTTGTCAAGATGAAAGATTCACGAGAAATTCTTGTGTGAAATATTGCACACTTAGTGTTATGTCTGTCTGGCATAAAAGAAGACAAAAGTTGCCTAAATTTCATGTCGTTGGGCGGGTCGTGTCGTATGGTCGGGGCGAGGTGGTGGGTGGTGTTGGGAAATTAGGGGTGCCCGGATCTATTCGAGTTGAATTTAAATACATATTTAAATTAATTATTTAATTACTAATATGAATTAATCCTAAATCAATTCAACATAATAATTAATAAGCAAATAAACATCATGCGTACACGTAATTCACGTAAATCCTAAGCATGTGTAATCTAGAAATTACGTAAATACTAACCTCTCGTAGAGACAACCGTTGAGACGATGGATCAACCCAAAGTGCCTTCTCAAATATGTCCCACGTCCCACGTAATCCGGTGGGAGGATTATCAACGAGCGATTTTAATCTTAAAGGAGAAAAAAAAAAAAATATTTGGCTACCACGTTTGTGGATTTCTAATTTTTCCAACACATGGAATTGCATTGGGGATGAAAAATTCATCCCCTATTTATAGAACAAGGGGTGGTCGAAAATTTTAGGTCAATTGGACATTGGGAAATTTCCTTGCTTCTTCCTCAAGATACAATCTAGAATATATCCAATATATTCTATTTCCCAAAATATCTCCCAACAAAATCTTCTCCTCCTTTCTTGTTCCCCAATTTTCGAAAACTTCAACCAAGTAGGGAAGAAATAGGATCTTTTTCCTTTCTTGAATTTATGGGATAAACTTGTATCTCAAGAAATACTTATTCCATAAAAATCTTTCCAAGAAAAATCAAGAAAAAATCTTTTCTCTTTCCTACCCTATTTTTCAAAAAATAATTAGGAAAAAATTAGGCAAAATATTTTTTCTTCTCCTTTTCATTATTTGGACTTTTATTTGGGCTATTTGAGGGGTCTTTAGGAGAATTAAGATTGGACCTCCAATGGACTATGAAACCATAATATTCAGCCAAAATATTATTCAAGCCCATTAATATTAATTTACTCCGCTATAAAATTAATATTGAACTATCCATCTTAACCCACATTACGACTTCACAATAATATGACTCCCGGTTATTATTTTCCGTGTTTAAGATTATCTTAGTCCATTAATTAATTAAGCCACTGAATAGACTTTATATTAATTAATATCTTTGTCCTTGGAGTAAAGACAACTCAACATTATTATCCATACCGGAAATAAATTTCCACTTGCAAGATTTGGTATGATAAAGATTATGAGCCTACCAAGGGGACAAATCAAGCAAGCCGTACTTGCACGTGAATCTCCGTATTAAATCTTAGCAATCGTCATGTAATTAATAATATTGAAGGTATCGAATCACATTGATTCTCTTCCCATCATAAGTCAAAGCAATAGTTATTAATTTCACACGATCCTATTTAAGGGACGAAGATTAAGAAATAACGAACCACTGAGGTCTAATTCTTGTATATTCAAGTCTTCAAGAATTTATCCTCTTGTAGGTCCTTTTCAGCGCATCATAATGCACTAGTGTAATCCCTTGGTCAAGACAAGCCAATCTGAGTCTTACACTTCAATCTTTCATGATGGGTTGTTCATTTCCATCTGGGTTGAGAATTTGTACTTAGTCACGAGGAACCGTTAATTTGATCTTACGTGATCCGGTATCACCAAATTAACTACAACGTAACACGTCTTGACTTAATCGAATCGGGTATCACGGTAAATATATATAACATTCATTTATATTTAATGCAACATGTGATAAATAATTTATTTCAAAGAAATAAATAAGAAATTCATTTGGTTATACAAAGTAAAAAAAAACATACTTTTTCAAGATAACCCCAAAATATTTTATTAATTTATAATAAAATATTCAATTTACAAACACCTTTCAAACTTCCACTTAATTATTGTACAATGCATGTGCATTATATCAAATGAAGGGTCCAATTTGAAAGAACCCTTCAGATCTCTCAACCTCATTTAATATTTCATGTGTTAAATATATCATTTTATGGACATTAAAAAATATTTCTATATAAATACAAGATCAAAATATGCTAACACAAATAATCATACACACAACATGGCTTCCCATCTTAAAGGTGAGAAAAAAAATAACAATGACCAACAAGATTCAAAAGCATTATGCAAGCACAACAAGGATAATCCAAGTCTCACTCAAAAAGTAATTGCAAGATCAAGTTTTAGTAATTATGATTTGCAGGTGAGTCAAGGAAAATTAGAGATGAGATTCAAAGTGAATTGATTTCAAATAAAAAAACAAACAACAATTGAATCATTTTTTCAAGAAACCTTCATAAATTATACATGTAATATAAGAAATTATTAATTTATTATATATAGGGTCTATAGAAATTATAAAAAAATATATTATCTTATAATTTAACAAATTATTAATTTAGCACCCTATTTCCGAATCGAGACCGACCAAAAATATTATTTTTTAGAGTTTATTAAATAATAAAGTATTAATTTATTGAGTTTCTACTGTAATACATGTGTATAAATATGTACCAACATATAAACGTGTGGTGCATACTTCATACACGCTCGTAAGCAAGTAGCTAGGCAAGTAGGTATGAATGGGATTAAAATTAATTATTTCCCCGACCCCGCGTAAGCAACTAGCTAGGCCTGAAAGGGATTAAAATTAATGCGATTCAGAGAATTAGGACTTCTTTTTCACATTTATGTACCCATCAACTGCAAACTACTCCATCTGTCCCCAAAAAGTATGCTCAGCCAAAAAGTATGTTCAATTAAATTTGAAACATATTTTTTTACGAAATGTAAATTAAATATATTTATGGACATAATTTTTTTTATTTTCATCATCTAACAATCACTTAATTACTCAAGTTATCATTAGACTTTACTCACAATCAATTATGTTATTTATAAATGGACTTAATTTACATTTTCGTAAAACATGTTTTAACCCTATGAGCACACTTTTGGGGGACGGAGGTAGTAATAACTAAAAACTAAAGTCAACTTAAGACAATTTCCTGGTAAGTTTGAGGAAACAAATTAAGAATTAATTTTGTAGAAAAAAATGAATCAGATTTTTATTTTCCATAAAAACTCACCCGGCCCAATCCAAGTTCTACATATTTATAATAGCACTAAAACTTAAAATTATTAATTAGCCCTACAAAATAATAAAATTACAAAACATAGCAAAAGTCCAACATCAAAACATAAAATGGACCAATTTAATAATATTAAAATATATATATATATATATATATATATATATATATATATATCAAAATTCCTAGAAAAATACATCTTCTTCTCATATCATCTATACATATATACCAATTTTCCTGTCATAAAATAAACACACTGAATTCCAAAAATGGAGTGCAGAAACTTCGAGATAACCCTATTGTCAGCGAACGATCTCGAAGACGTGTGCCTATTAGGCAAGATGGAAGTCCACGCCCGAGTCTCTGTCGGCGGGCAGGAGGGGGGGAAAGCGAACGCCGACGGACACGCACGGCAAGATAAACCCCGCCTGGAATTTCACGACGAGGTTCACGGTGGGGAATCGGCGATCGAGAACTACAACACCATGCTGGAGGTGAAGCTCTACTGCACGAGCAAGCTAGGAGACAGGTACGTCCATAAATAATTTCATCGAAAATATCACGAACGGTCATGTGACTTTTTCGAGTTCACAAAAGGTCCTATAATTTTTTATTTTTTCATTTTAATCTTTTTAGTTCTAATTTCAGTCATTTTCGGCGAAAAAAAATTGAATTTCCAAGAGTTGGCCACATCATCTAATATTACAGCCAAAATCATCTCAATTTCAGTCCTTTTAAGTCCTCTGTATCTATTAATTTTCCCTCCAAATGAGCTGTGGTGGAATGTGATTACGCTGTGAGGTGTTAATTTTTGATGTGTTGATTTTCCACGTGTAACTTTTGTCCGAAATTAGATCACATGTCCAAATTCGGTGGAAATACAAAAAAAGAAAAAAGCCAAAAAAAAACATAAATTGAGACTAAAAGATCAAATTTGAAAAAGTAAAAAGTTACTGGACCATTTTTTATGTTTTTCTACATGAAAAAATTTCATTACTTTTAAAAGTTCAAACTTGTATATATAGAGGTGTGAAATTATTTCCCAATATATAGGTACATCGGAGAAGTCAATACGCCAATGAAGAAGCTCTTCGACGTGTCTAGAGCCACCGGAGGAAGAGCCGTCATGTGTTATCCAGTGAAGAAAGGGATCGTGAATTCAAAGGGGTTGAAGTCACGTGTTATCCGGTGAAGAAAAGGAGTGTGAATTCAAGGGGGTGTTGAACTTTTCGTATAACTTTGGGGAGAAAGTGATGATTGATAAATTGTTGTTAGCTCAAACCATTAGTCCTGGTGGAGCCGTTGCTGATCTACTCCGCGCCGCAGGCGGCACACCACCACCGCCGCCGCCACCTAAGAAATGTTAGTTACCTTTGTTTGACTCCAAGTCATTCTCTCGAAGCTTGATCCGTACGTGCACGTTTCGGTATGGGAATTTGGATTCTCTATTTTAATTGTATTTATGTTTGTTCGATTGCTCTGTGCCATTTTTTTATGTTAAATTAGTAAAACACAAAGTGGGATATAAAAATTATAAAAATGATACATGTGATATCATTTTGTATTTGAATTCTCTATTTCTAGTTTTACCTTTTACTATATGTCTCATACATGTTACATGTATAATGATGACATGTGTGATTGTACGTGTGTGCGACCCAGAGGATTGGGATTGCAACTGTATCTTTTTTATCTTTTTCAGTGCGTATGCTTGGTAGCTGATATTGAATGAATAAAAGGGTTTCAACTAGACACAAGATTTTCATGGAAATATCATTTAGATACAAATATCCACCCTTATTTCAATTTGATACAAAATGAAAGATAAAAACTCTTTACACCCTTACATCCATCCGGTATCCTCTCTCTAACCCTCTCACTCTAAAAACAACCGTTTTCATTGTTTGTCACCAGTTTATCACACGCTCTTTTTGCATAAGTTATAAATATATTGATGATTATCACGTCGATCCCACCGAGACCACATGATTTGTCGATTTAGTTATTTGTCGAGACGCATATGTTTTGTCATGCTTTATGCACATGATTTGTCGTGATGATTTGTCATGCTTAACGATTTGTCGTGCTTATGATTTGTCATGTGGTCCTCTTTATATAAAGAACCTCACCTTTCATTGTAAAAAAACGGAATGTTTCCCTCATTCCACTTATATACCTACACCCACATTTCAGGGAAGAACTACGGTTCTTCCCGCAGTGTTCTTGTTCGATTAATTATTTATTTGGTGGTCAAATTCAACAAGCCACATCAGAATCGTAAATTATTTGACCGCCAACAATTGGCGCTAGAGAAAGGGGGGTAGGATTGAAGTCGATGGTCGTCAAGAACAAGAAGAAATCCAAAAAACCAAAAAAAAATAAAAAATCACAAGAACAGCCCAAAAACAATTCAAAATCCCATCCCTGTATTCAGAAAAAAAACCCTGTAAACACAGATACATACAAACAGAGGAAGAAGAACGAGGGCTGGAAGGTGTGCGCTCCGCGGCGGCACCGCCTCACCTCCGCCACCTTCGGCTCCGCCCCGCATCACCAGTAACCCTTCGTCCAAATCAAAAACCCCCAAAAAAAAAAAAAAAAAAAAATACATAAATACAAACTCACATGTACATGCACCTATACATACAAGAAAGAGAGGGGAAAACGGCGGCTCTCAAGCCAACCGCCGTGACTCATGTTGCACCGCCTTCTCTCCCTCCCCCCGCCTCGCCCGTCAAAGACCAGAATTCCCGACCCTTACGGAGATGGGCGATGATGTCGGCTCTCTAGTTTGGAACTCAGACGAACGGCGGTCTTGACTCACCCTACCGCCAAAGCCGACTTTCTTTCCGCGCCTCAAATCGGCGCCAAACGCGGAACCTCCACCGCCCGCGCGCCCCAAATGAAGCTCGCCTCGGCAAAATCGCCCCCACCGTCACAACCAAATCGGCGCCACTCGCCCGAAATCAAACCGCCCCGTCGCCCTTGCCTTAAATCCCGGCCGTCGCGGCTCGCGTCGCGACTCCACATCGAAAACCCGCCTCCGCGCCTCAAATCGGCCGCGAAGCCGCCCGAGCCGCCACCGCCTTTGCCCCAAAATCAATGCGCGCAAGGCATCGCCCTCTGCCACCAGGCAAGTCGCGCTCCTCGGCGAAAGCAAAATCCACAGCACCGCTTTGGGACATTTCTGGCGTTGGGAGGTGAGCCGTTGTTCTAATCCCATTTCTGGGTTTTAAATTTCATAAGCGTGGGATGGCCTGATTCTCATGGGTTGGGGTTTTTGTCTTTTTGGCTTCATCGATATCTATTAGTTGGGCTGGATTAATATTTGGGCCTTCTATAAGATATAAAGTAAATGAGTTGGGCCCGTTTTTAATTAATAGTGGGGCTTAAAAATTTGACCGATTAATTTATGGGTCATTGGATGATTTATTTATGGGCCAAGATTTTTCGGCCCAGTAAAAAAAAAAAAAAGATGGTCAGCAATTCGGGAGAAGAAAATTAGACGAGCACCCGGACTCTCGAGACTGACTCAAAGAATCTACGGGTAGTCCTTTTACCCACCCCACCAGTTTTATTATATTTATGTCCTCGTGGCTTTTCATTCATTCATTTATTTTCATTCATATTGGCCGTGCCTACGAGAGGTCGCACCTAAGCCGGACGACCCGAACAAAGACGAACGAGCAGAAGTTTATGTTCACCTGACGAAACAATTCGTACTTAGATACCCGCAGCAAAGCGAGTGATGGGTACAGAGTCGCAACTAAATAAGACGACTCGTACTTACAGATACCCACAACAAAGCGAGTGATGAGTACGGGGTCGCAGCTAAATAAGACGACCCGAGTACGAATAGTGACCGCAGCAAAATAAGAAGATCACGAAACAAGAAAGGGGGGGTTGCATATAAGTTAACCCATCTGGTCGCAGCTAAATAAGACGATCAACCTGACTGCACCTCAATAAGACAATCAAAAAACCAAAGAAGTCGTCAAAAAACATAGACCGATCATGTTGAATTCATTAAGAAGAAAAACGGCACCACCGAAATTACAAAAAAGCCACTTATGCGATTATGCCCGCCTTTTGTTGGCACTTCCGCCTTTTTCGGCGGCATGTCCGCCTCTCCGGGCATTACAATACCGCCTTTTCGGGTGCGATTATGCCCGCCTTATTCGGTATTACAATACCGGCACTACCGGTGACGATTATGCTCGCCTCCTCGGCGATTAATACCGCCTCGATGACGATTATGCCCTCCTGGCAAATACCGCCTTTTCGATTATGCGCCCCTGCCTTATTATGCCCGGCACTATTATACCGATTCGGCAATGATTATGCCCGCCTTCGGCGCTTTTGCGATTCTCGGCGATGATTATGCCCGCCTCCTCGGCGTTGCAATACCGCCCTTTTGGCGGTGATTTATGCCCGCCTCCTCGGCGTGGCAATACCACCTTTTGGCGACGATTATGCGCCTCGCCTCCTCGGCGTGTACTCGCCTTTCGGCAATTATGCCGATTATGCCCAATACTACGCGCCGATGATTATGCCGCTTATTCGCCTTTTCGGCGGCGATTATGCCGCCTCCTCGGCGGCGGCAATATTGCCTTCTCGGCGGCGATTATGCGCCGGCTCCTCGGCGACACAATACCGCCTTCTCGGTGATGATTATGCCCGCCTCCTCGGCGGCAATACCGCGCTTTCTGGCGGCGATTATGCCCTCCCTCGCCGGCGTGGCAATACCGCCTTTTCGGCGATTTATGCCGCCTCCTCGGCGTGGCTATACCACCTTTTTAGGCGACGATTATGCCCGCCTTCCTCGGGCGCTCTCCTTTTCGGCAATTATGCCCTTATTATTGGCAATACCTTTCTTTGCGATGATTACCCGCCTTCTCGGCGTCGATACTTTCTGCCTCGGTTATTTGCGTTAGCAGAAAGTATTCTCCACCATCTCGGCGATGAGATCGTCGGCCTTTACGGCGACGACCAGCCTGCCTTTTCGGCGTATGCTTTCAGCTACCTCGGCGATGTCCAGTCCGCCGTTTTAGCGAAGTATTCTCCACCTTCTCGGCGATGAGATCGTCGGCCTTTACGGCGACGACCAGCCCGCCTTCTCGGCGTTGGCTTTCCGCTACCTCGGCGATGTCCAGTCTACCGTTTTAGCGAAGTATTCTCCGCCTTCTCGGTGATGAGATCGTCGGCCTTTACGGTGACGACCAGCCCGCCTTCTCGGCGTCGGCTTTCCGCTACCTCGGCGATGTCCAGTCCGCCGTTTTAGCGAAGTATTCTCCGCCTTCTCGGCGATGAGATCGTCGGCCTTTACGGCGACGACCAGCCCACCTTCTCGGCGTCGGCTTTCCGCTACCTCGGTGATGTCCAGTCCGCCATTTTATCGAAAGTATTCTCCGCCCTCTCGGCGATGAGATCGTCGGCCTTTACGGCGATGACCAGCCCGCCTTCTCGGCGTCGGCTTTCCGCTACCTCGGCGATGTCCAGTCCGCCATTTTAGCGAAGTATTCTCCGCCTTCTCGGCGATGAGATCGTCGGCCTTTACGGCGACGACCAGCCCGCCTTCTCGGCGTCGGCTTTCCGCTACCTCGGCGATGTCCAGTCCGCCGTTTTAGCGAAGTATTCTCCGCCTTCTCGGCGATGAGATCGTCGACCTTTACGGCGACGACCAGCCCGCCTTCTCGGCGTCGACTTTTCGCTACCTCGGCGATGTCCAGTCCGCCGTTTTAGCGAAGTATTCTCCGCCTTCTCGGCGATGAGATCCATCGGCCTTCTGGCGGCAACCAGCCCCAGCCTGCTTCTCGGCGTCGGCTTTTCTGCTACCTCGGCGATGTCCATTCCGCGTTTTAGCGAAAATATTCTCCGCCTTCGCCGGCGATGAGATCGTCGGCCTTTCTGGCGGCGACCAGCCCACCTTCTTCGTCGACTTTTCGCTACCTCGGCGATGTCGATCCGCCATTTTAGCGAAAGTATTCTCCGCCTTCTCGGCGATGAGATCGTCGGCCTTTCTGGCGGCAACCGGCTCCCTTCGGCGTCGGCTTTTTTCGCTACCTCGGCGATGTCGATCCGCCGTTTTTAGCGAAAGTATTCTCCGCCTTCTCGGCGATGAGATAAATCGGCCTTCTTTGGTGATGACCAGCCCGCCTTCTCGGTGCCATTTTAGCGAAGTATTCTCCGCCTTCTCTGGCGATGTCGTGGCGAAAACTTTCGGCAGATGAGTCCGGCGATGACTTAGAAAGAGATGGTCGGTTTTTTGTGATTCGACCGGGCGATGTCCGCGGTGGTGTTTTGATCGGATCTGGCGGTTGTTGTATTTTCCGCGACTAAAGCGGTGGATTCGATTTACGGCGTGGCTTTGTGCGTGGCTTGTGGATTCAAGCCCGACGTCGGCTTTATCGTCTTGGCGGTAGATTCTTGAGACGAAGCGGCGTCGCGATGGTTGGATCTGCGGTCTTGTTTGGAAATAAGGGGTGTCCGGATCTATTCGAGATGAATTTAAATACATATTTAATTAATCAATTAATTACTAACATGAATTAACCCTAAATCAATTCAACATAATAATTAAACAAGCAAATAAGCAACATGCGTACACGTAATCCACGTAAATCCTAAGCATGCAAAATCTAGGAGTTACGAGATTACATACCTCTTGTAGAGACAACCGTTGAGACGATGGATCAACCCAAAGAGTCTTCCCAAATATGTCCCACGTCCACGAACGTAATTCGGTGGAAGGATTCACACGAACGATTTTAATAAAGGAGAAAAATAAAAATATTTTGCCACCACCTTTGTGGATTTCTAATATTTTCAATACATGGAATTGCATTGGGGATGAAAAATTCATCCCCTATTTATAGGACAAGGATGACCGATTTTTCCACTAGAAAAATAAGGAGGAAAATCTTTTTTCTTGATCTCCAAGAAATCTTGAATATATCCCATATATTCTTTTCTCCATAATTAAATTTTTCCATAAAAATCCCACTTCCCTTTATCCCATATTTTTCAAAAAATACAAGGAAAAAGGAATCAAAATTTGATTTCTTGAATTTATGGGATAATCATGTATTCTAAGAATACTTACATTTTTCCATAAAAAATCTTTTCAAGAAAAAAAAAAAAAATATTTTCTTCTTCTTTTCCTACAATTTTCGAAAATTACTAGGAAATATAAGCAATAATATTTTCTTCTCATTTTCATTAATTGGACTTTAATTTGAGCTATTTGAGGGACCTTTAGGAGAATTAAGATTGGACCTCCAATAGGCTATGAAACTTTAATATTTAGCTAAAATATTATTCAAGCCCATTAATATTAATTTATTCTACTATAAAATTAATATTGAACTATCCATCTTAACCCATATTACGACTTCACAATAATATGACTCCCGGTCATTGTTTCTCATGTTTAAGATTATCTTTCTCCACTAATTAATTAGGCCACTGAACAGACTTTATATTAATTAATATCTTTGTCCTTGGAGTAAAGACAACTCAACATTATTATCCATACCGAAAATAAATTTCCACTTGCAAGATTTGGTATGATAAAGATTCTGAGCCCACCAAGGGGACGAATCAAGCAAGTCGTACTTGCACACAATTTTTCGTATTAAATCTTAGCAATCGTCATGTAATCAATAATATTGCCCAAGATATAAGTATCGAATCACATTGATTCTCTTCCCATCATAAGTCAAAACAATAGTTATTAATTTCACACGATCCTATTTAAGGGACGGAGATTAATAAATAACGAACCACTGAGGTCTAATTCTTGTATATTCATCATCAAGAATTTATCCTCCTCAGAGGTCTTATTCAACAAGATCATAATGCACTAGTGTAATCTCTTGGTCAAGACAAGTCAATCTGAGCCTTACACTTCAACCTTGCATGATGGATTGTTCATTTCCATCCGGGTTGTGAATTTGTACTTAGTTCACGAGGAACCTTAATTTGATTTTATGTGATCCGTATCACCAAATTAACTACAACGTAATCGTGCTTACTTATTGAACAGTTTGCAACAAATATATATAACATTCATTCATATTTAATGCAATAGTGATTTATAATTTATTTCAATAAATAAATAAAAAATTAAGTTTGGTTATACAAAGTAAAAAAATATATTTTTCAATATAAGCCCAACAGTCTAGATGGTTTACGCTGGCGGCACAGTTATCAATGACGATGGTTCCTTGAATTTGAACAGGGCGACGCTGGATTTCTTGTGGTGTGCCCTTTCATGGCGGCGCGATGCAGAGGTTGAGCTCCAGTTCCTGTGATGAAGCCGTGTGAAGTGGAGAAGAGGCATGGATTTACTTCTGGAATCGTGGGATTTTGCAGCGTGAATTTTGAAAGGGATAGGGCCAACTTCATCATTTGAATTAAATCAGGCCCAATCTTTTAAGACTTTCGGCTTCACTTTATATTGGGTTGATTTAAATTAGGCCACCATTAATTTGAATTCATAACTGTTGGCCTTGAATTTGTGTATTAAGTATCATGCCCAATTGAGATAATGGACTGCTGGATTTGTTGCATTTTGGGGCTTTTTTTTTTTTTTTTTTAAGTCCAACCGATAATTAATTAATGAAGTCTGGGAAACAAGAAAATTGAGCACTTAATTTCGGCAATGACCCCCCGTTTTTTTTAACACTCGCTTGTCTTTTTAAGTGGAATCGGACTCACAGATTTTGATCAATGCACTACATAGGCCAGCTACGGCCTTGACTTATTTTGGGAGTGTGGTGAGTGATATTATTACTTTGTCTTCTCATTTTTCTAGTATTACTTTTGTTTGGATTAGGCGTTCGGGCAACATGTTAGCCCATAGATTAGCGGGTTTTGGTTTATCCCGCGTTGAGCCGTTTTTCTCTACGGCTATTCCTGATTGTTTTGTGGATACTGTTCAGGCTGATTTTGGCCCTTTCGGTGATCTATAAGATCCTTTTCGTTTCAAAAAAAAAAAACTGCCCGAATGTATATCGAATTAACTCAATCGAATAAGACAACTTGAATTATGACTGAACTTAGAAATGTACTAAGCTGCCTACGTACCCCTTTAAAGAGGATCAAGTCAAAACGTAGTTCAACGAGACATAGGTTGATTTTGAGGAGGGGGGGGGGGCCGTACCGCGATTATACTACTTCGTGTGGGCGAGTGACTATTCTTTGACTCATCAGAGACAAAGTAGGGATTTAATAATTTAACCACTCAAAATGCCTTTAGTGGGGTGAGTTAACAGTTTAACCACGTGTAACTACCTTTGGTGGTTGTCGTACACAATTTATACTTGTGCGGACCAGAAGTGACATGCAGTTTAGGCTCGTGCATCATGGAGCATACTGGCTAGATTTACACGTAGCAGCATTTCAAGAGTTTCCCATTTATGGGGAAAATTCTCACGTCATCCTCAATTTTTGGAGGAGCAGCTTCTGATATGGTGATGTGATTCACAGTCACCACTCGATCGTCGATTTCTTGGCTCTCAAGATCAACACATAGCCTCATTCGACCATCCTGTCTTTCAACTTGAAATGCTCATATGATGACATTATCATCAGTGATGTATCCATCTCTGATCATTTGAGCAATTTTCCTTTGCAGGGCTGTTTTCGCATCTCGAGAAGTTGACTCTCAAATTCTATAAGTATCAACGAAGTTTGATGAAGCCACGCTTTCTCCATCATCTTGATCATCCTTAGTGTGAATGATTGTTTGCATCTTTCCCGTCAGAACTTCTCCACATGACACGATCAAAGTGGTTTTTGTTCATTCGAGATGGATACAGACTACGAAGTTTATGAGAGTTTGAAGGCTTGATGATTCCCATTCTCCGATGAACACTTCTTTTGATTGGCCCCAATCTTTCAAAGACAGATCCTGGCTTTCGACTGCTTTCTCCTTTATGTGGCGCTATTCTGTCGAAGATGGAGACCCGTTTCACTTTCCTGGCACTCTCATCGCACACATCTTCCTTTGACGAGACTTCTCCTTCAGAGATATAATTTGCATTTGCTCTCCTAATCGCGATGCGAACTGGGGCTTGCAGGGCATGTCCCAGGCCATGCTTCGCATTCCTGGTGGCATAAACACCCTTTCTTATCGTTCTTTGAGTGACATCGATTTCATGGTCCGATTGTTTAGTCTCATGAGACGGACCCTCTGACATGGAGCTTTCTTGTGGATCATATCCAGCTTTGGCCAGGAGTTTGAAGGCTTGAGGACCATAAGACTCGGTAATCACGACTTCCGATACTTCTCCGTGTTCTGTCCTAGCTCCTCGAATAGGACGTGTGAACCCCTCGAGAGGTTGTGAAGAAGGCCTCTCATCATCAAGTTTGGTCAGAGGCAGTGTCAATCCTTCTAATGCTCCACTATTTGCAAGGACTTGTTTGCCTTTGTCGACGCGAGATGAAAGCAGTTCTCTTTCACCTTTCTCAACTTGTTCGTCCTTACTTGCACTTTTAACGATCTTAGCTACGTCTGCATCTTGGAAGTAGTACTTAGCATCGACATGATAAGATTCAACTTCGGTGAAGGGTTTAGCGTCGCCAAACACCCTTTTTACGTGGCCATCTTTACAATACTTGAATCATTGATGCATCGTTGAAGGTATCACACCATTCTCGTGCAACCATGGACGCCCTAAGAGTATGTTGTATGACGTCTTTGCATCAATAACGTGGAACAACACGGTAGAAGTCATTTCATCAATTAACAAATCTAACATGATCGTGCCAATCGCTCTTTGACCCTCTTGTTTAAACCCTTGTATCATCAAACGGCTATTTTCGAGCTCGTCTGTTGGTACACCCAACTTCTTCATCATCCTTAGAGGTAGTATGTTTACTTCAGAACCTCCATCGATCAACATCCGGTTCACCTTCTGTTCTCGAGTATAGCCGGTTACGAACAACGGTCGATTGTGAGATTGTGAGCCGAGTAGAAAGTCGTCTTCAGTGAAATCCATCGCCAAGGCACAAAAAAGCTTCTCTCCGGATATAAAAACTTCATCTTTCTCACCACTCACTGTATGACATGAAATGATATCACATCCACCATCTGCATCATCTTCAACGGTGATCATGTTTGTTGGGTTATGGAGCCTGAGTGAAACGGGGATGCAGGGCGCGGGAGGCGCTCGACCAGTGCTCGAGGTCGAGCAAGTGTGCTCGGTCGAGCGCTCCCCTTTGTAGCGGTGAGAAGACGCTCGAGCAAGGTTGCTGATCGAGCAGAACCGCTCGACCAAGGGCTGAGGTCGAGGGGTTCCGAGGCCTGTACACGGAGGCCCAGTTTCATCTTCTAGGGTTTCGGCCAGGATGGGCCAAACCTAGGTTTCTATTATAAATAACCCCTGACTCCCCCATTGTATCTTGCACTACTTGCAGGGAGGACAAGAGTAACCAAATTCTTTGTTCCTCTTAATTCCTTAGTTTCATTATTTTCTCCTATAATTGCTTGTTTAATTCCTAACAACTGGTATCAGAGCATCAGGCTCAAGGGATCTGTGGAGAGCAATTATGGTGGCTAAAGGGAAATTGCCTATTGAGAAGCTTGATGGAACAGATTTTGGATTTGTCGTTCGGTATGCGGCCGGGCACAACCACTGAACGTCCGAGAATGCACAAAGGCGCCGAAAGAAGGCGGGTTGGTCGAAAGAACCGCTCGACCAAAGCCCCGTGTCGGCGGGTTCTCAGAGGCGATTCATGGAGTATGGGCGTTGCTTGGAGTAGGTGGTTGGATGCAAGATCAAGATGGGCGTTATACACGTGGCTGAGATCGTTGTATCAGGTTCTCGCAAGATCAAGTGTGGATCGAAGCCGAACGTTGAGGGACATTGCTCGG
Organism: Stenogyne calaminthoides; assembly: GCA_037126765.1. NCBI lineage: Eukaryota > Viridiplantae > Streptophyta > Magnoliopsida > Lamiales > Lamiaceae > Stenogyne > Stenogyne calaminthoides. Next base: position 47,836,596 of record JBBCBC010000005.1, read on the forward strand.
ATCGAGAGTTACTGCCGTGGAGAGATTGGGAAGAGGAGTTACAGTTGGAGTCAGTCTCCAGGTGGGAGATTGTTGGGATTGTTGGAGTTTGAGTTGCGGAATGAGTCCAGGGAGGACAAGACGTTCGGAATGAGTCCAGGAAGGACAAGACGTTCGGAATGAGTCCAGGAAGGACAAGACGTTCGGAATGAGTCCAGGGAGGACAAGACGTTCGGAATGAGTCCAGGGAGGACAAGACGTTCGACCTAGTTGAGGTCGTGCACTTCCGCTCCAGTGTCAGTCTCCAGATCGGAGGGCTTAGCAGCTTGATCTCTAATCGGACTTGCCGATGAAGAACATCTTCAAATCTTTGTAGAGAATTCTGAAGTCTTGAATCTTCTGTTGCTGTTGTTACTTTGATGTCTCTGTGTGTTTGTGTGTTGTTGTGAATGAGGAGGACCCCTATTTATAGATGTAGAATAGGGTTTTAGGTCTTGACTTAATAAACTTTGTCTAGTGGGCCGGAAGGTTCTAGAACTTTCTAGAAATACCTGATGGGCTTGTAGGTTTTGAGCTGGACTTGATTTGTTTTATTGGACTTTCAGAAGCCCAACTTCACTTATTGGACTTTAGAGGCCCATCTTCACTTATTGGACTTTAGAAGCCCAATTTGATTTATTGGACTTTCCCAAGATACAAGGAGATTTACATGAAAAGAATATAAAATATATAAATACATTGGATAAAGACTAAGTTTTATTCTTTATCTCTAATAGTAGTACTATAAAAAAATTTCCTGAACCAATCCAAATTCATGGAAAATTTTGTCTACTTATGGCTTTGGTATTAAACTTTAAACTACTTGCAGTGATAAATTCTTGCTTTGATTTTTATATTTTTCCGATCACAAAGACACTTACGTTCGATTATTGCAAACACATAAGTCTTGGAGTAGCCCGACCACAAAATTCGGTGAGTCTAACCGACAATGAGAATCTCCGTATGAACGAGAGTTTTTAGCAAACCCGTGGCGGTGAGCCAAGAAATTAACATCTCTTTTTATAAAATTAAAATTTAATGAAGGATTGTTTGCAAGTATTGAACTACGTTCTTCCACATAAACCCCAACTACATAAATATTAGAGTTATTAAATTGTATTGCATCCACCACGACTTTAGCGTCGCCTTTTACGATTACGCCATGTAAATATATGCTTAATCCATTATAGAGCTTAAAAAAAACTCACGACCTGATCACGATTGTTTTCCCAACTACAAACCCACCTCGAATAACCACATCAATCTCGATTTGAGAAGAGTCTCTAAAAAAAGCTGCATCGACATTAAACTTCCACGATCGTTTGCGTAACTTGGGTTTGTTATATGCATGTGTTATATGCTCATTTGTTATTGCAATATTATATATATCATCTCTATTTTAGTCAGAAAATGAGCACATCACTTCATTCTTGTGGCTTCATCGAAATCAATAATTTTACCTTAGTTTTCTGCATAATTAGATCGAATTACCAAATCATAGTACTTAAACTAGTATAATTAGATGGTATACTTATCTTCTAGTCATATTTTAATTTACAGATTATAAAAGTATTCTCTACACTTTTAAATCATTACTTAATTTCTTAAATATCATTCCATTGAGTTTACTTCTTGATGAAGCGACAAGTTAACAAGAGGGTGTTTACCAATAGCAAATGCACACATAACATATTGACTAAAATATCATTAATTAATCTGCAAAAAGAAAACAATTAATATTGGGAAAGTTTCCAAACTCTTTCACCTGTTTCAATAACAAGACCAGGTTTTTTTTTTTTTATGTCATCACTAGGAGAATAAATCTTTATATATATATAGCTATGGATTTCTGCTTTTTACATATGCATTCCTCAAAACCTCTAAATAATTGTGAACGTCGTTATTGGTATTTAATACAATTATTTAAAAAAAAAATCAATTGATTTATATTATTAATGAAAATTTAGTCAATAAAGTCTTTTTCGGTGCAATTTCAATGAACTTTAATTAAAGTTCATGTTCTCATATAAATTATATTGTTTTTTTTATTCTTATCTCTAGCCCATCTCATCATTGAGACTTGAATCGGTCCTGACGGTGGGACCTTATAAATACCTTATATGCTAATTAGTTACTTTCTCCGTCCTCGATTGCTACATTACTGTGTGCTCGAGTTTTAAGAAAAAGTGATAAAGTGTTGGGTAGAAAGAGTTATTTATTAATATTTTATGTGATAAAGTGATAGGTAGTTGGGGTTAAAAAAAGTTGTTTATTAGTATTTTATGTGATAAAGTGATAAAATGGGTATTTCCATTTAAGTAAAGCGGTAATCAAGTATGGGACGTTCGAAACGGAAATGTGGCAATCGAGTTTGAGACGGAGGGAGTACTAAGTTGTCATCTATATATATATAAAAGCAGAAACCTGCCCAAATTTGAAAATCATTGAATTTTCCTGCCGAAAATAATTGCTAAATTGGGAAACGAATATTGGAAAAAAATATATGTTTAGGATGAAAGATACATATGAAAGATACTCACCTTCCCAATGTAGGTGTTAAATTGGGAGACAAATCTCTGAAAAAAATATTAACAAATAATAATGGATTGAGATAAAATCTTTAAAATAAATCGCAAAAACTTGTATGCAATATTGCATACAAGCCATATGTGCAATTATAGATCCATTAGACTTTTTTTTTTTTTTTTTTTTTTTGAACTGAACGCGCCGACATTTTCTTCGATTTGATTTTCACAACGCTTTTTTTTTTTGTGTTCTTCCTTCATCTCTCTCTCTTCTCATGTTCTTCTTTTTCTTTTTTCTCTTCCATATTCTTCTCAATTTCACAATCTGTAATTTTAGACTGATGATTTTTTTTTCGTGTTCGTACTGGTTTTGTTTATGTAGTAACACTCTTTTGCTCATAGAGTAACACTCTTTTGTTCATGTAGTAACACATCAAGTTGTTATGTAATCTGTAATTTTGGACTGGGAATTTCTTTTCCGTTTGTTCTGGGTTTGTTTATGCGTTTGTACTGATTTTTGTTCATGCAGTAACACTCTTTTACTGATGATATTTTTCGCGTTTGTACTGGTTTTTGTTCATGTAGTAACACTATTTTGCTCATAGGGTAACACTCTTTTATTCATGTAGTAACACATTAAGTTGTTATGTAAATCTGTAATTTTGGACTGAGAATTTCTTTTCCGTTTGTTCTGGTTTTGTTTATGCGTTTGTATTGGTTTTTGTTCATGTAGTAACACTCATTTGCTCATAGGGTAACACTCTTTTGTTCATGTAGTAACACATCAAGTTATGTAAACCTGAACCCATTTTTCGCCCTTTTTTTTACCACCCGCCTACGACCCAAAAATTTAGGCAACTTTTGCCTTATTTATGTTGTATTGCATATAACACTAGTGTGCAATATTTCACACAAGACTTTCTCAAAATAAATAATAATGGACTGAGAAAAAAAATCTTTTGAATAAATATCAATTATTTTTTTTCGAATTTATTATTAATTAATAATAAAAAATCTTGAATTAGATTTTTTATTAATCTATTGATTTCTAAAAAAAAAATGAATTAGATTTTTTTTTTCGAATCTATTATTAACAAATAATAAGTTTTCTTGATTTAATAATTTTGTCAAGATGAAAGATTCACGAGAAATTCTTGTGTGAAATATTGCACACTAGTGTTATGTGCAATACAAAATAAATAAGACAAAAGTTGCTTAAATTTTTCATGGGTCGTATGCAATCAGTCGAAAAACGAATTCGGCCGGCAGGCGGGGTGGGCGGTGGTGTTGGGAAATTAGGGGTGCCCGGATCTATTCGAGTTGAATTTAAATACATATTTAAATTAATTATTTAATTACTAACATGAATTAATCCTAAATCAATTCAACATAATAATTAATAAGCAAATAAACATCATGCGTACACGTAATTCACGTAAATCCTAAGCATGTGTAATCTAGGAATTACGTAAATACTAACCTCTCGTAGAGACAACCGTTGAGACGATGGATCAACCCAAAGTGCCTTCTCAAATATGTCCCACGTCCACGAACGTAATCCGGTGGGAGGATTATCAACGAACGATTTTAATCTTAAGGAGAAAAAAAAAATATTTGGCCACCACCTTTGTGGATTTCTAATTTTTCCAACACATGGAATTGCATTGGGGATGAAAAATTCATCCCCTATTTATAGAACAAGGGGTGGTCGAAAATTTTAGGTCAATTGGACATTGGGAAATTTCCTTGCTTCTTCCTCAAGATACAATCTAGAATATATCCAATATATTCTATTTCCCAAAATATCTCACAACAAAATCTTCTCCTCCTTTCTTGTTCCCCAATTTTCGAAAACTTCAACCAAGTAGGGAAGAAATAGGATCTTTTTCCTTTCTTGAATTTATGGGATAAACTTGTATCTCAAGAAATACTTATTCCATAAAATCTTTCCAAGAAAAATCAAGAAAAAATCTTTTCTCTTTCCTACCCTATTTTTCGAAAATAATTAGGAAAAATTAGGCAAAATATTTTCTTCTCCTTTTCATTATTTGGACTTTTATTTGGGCTATTTGAGGGGCCTTTAGGAGAATTAAGATTGGACCTCCAATGGACTATGAAACCATAATATTAAGCCAAAATATTATTCAAGCCCATTAATATTAATTTACTCCACTATAAAATTAATATTGAACTATCCATCTTAACCCACATTACGACTTCACAATAATATGACTCCCGGTTATTATTTTCCGCGTTTAAGATTATCTTAGTCCATTAATTAATTAAGCCACTGAATATACTTTATATTAATTAATATCTTTGTCCTTGGAGTAAAGACAACTCAACATTATTATCCATACCGGAAATAAATTTCCACTTGCAAGATTTGGTATGATAAAGATTCTGAGCCTACCAAGGGGACAAATCAAACAAGCCGTGCTTGCACGATTCTCCTCCGTATAAATCTTAGCAATCGTCATGTAATTAATAATATTGAAGGTATCGAATCACATTAATTCTCTTCCCATCATAAGTCAAAGCAATAGTTATTAATTTCACACGATCCTATTTAAGGGACGAAGATTAAGAAATAACGAACCACTGACGTCTAATTCTTGTATATTCAGTGCCGAAGAATTTATCCTCTTGTATGTCCTTTTCAGCGCATCATAATGCACTAGTGTAATCCCTTGGTCAAGACAAGTCAATCTGAGTCTTACACTTCAATCTTTCATGATGGGTTGTTCATTTCCATCTGGGTTGTGAATTTGTACTTAGTCACGAGGAACTGTTAATTTGATCTTCTGTGATCTGGTATCACCAAATTAACTACAACGTAACACGCATCTTGACTTAATCGAACGGGTATGCAGTAAATATATATAACATTCATTCATATTTAATGCAACATGTGATAAATAATTTATTTCAGCAAAATAAATAAGAAATTCAGTTTGGTTATACAAAGTAAAAACATACTTTTCAGTATAACCCCAACACAGGGTGCGGGCAGTGGGTTCAGGTTTACATAACAACTTGATGTGTTACTACATGAACAAAAGAGTGTTACCCTATGAGCAAAAAGAGTGTTACTACATGAACAAAAACCAAGACAAACGCGCATAAACAAAACCGAAACAAACGGAAAAAAATTCTCGGTCCAAAATTACAGTTTACATAACAACTTGATGTGTTACTACATGAACAAAAAAAAGTGTTACCCTATGAGCAAAAAAGAGTGTTACTACATGAACAAAAAAAACAAGACAAACGCAAAAAATATCATCAAGAAAAAAGAGTGTTACTACATGAACAAAATCCACTACAAACGCGAAAAAATATCATCGGTAAAAAAAGAGTGTTACTACATGAACAAAAAAAAATCGGTACAAACGCATAAACAAAACCCGTAACAAAACGGAAAAAAATTCCCATTCCAAAATTACAGATTTACATAACAACTTGATGTGTTACTACATGAACAAAAGAGTGTTACCCTATGAGCAAAAGAGTGTTACTACATGAACAAAACCAGTACAAACGCGAAAAAAAATCATCAGTCTACCAGACTACCACAACTAACACTGATTTTCTCCCAAAACAATTCTTAATTAAGCAAGTGTGACAAATTCTAAAATTTACGACATAAAAGTTTCAATCAAGCTGACTTTAGCATCTCTTCTGAATTAGTTCATATATAAAACAGAACAGATGCTCAGTTAATAGTTATATGCATGTGGAAGAAACAGTCAAACAGATATGCCAGAAGATTACCAGATTTGTGATTGCGGTGTCTGCTGCGAGGAAAAAGAAAGGAAGGAGAAATCCGCAGGAAAAAGGAGAAGCGGCTCAAGCGGGCCTGACCCGCGAAATTAAAAACCTAATATTTAGGCCAAATTGCACATAAATCATGGTATGCAATATTGCATACAAGTTTTTGCCAAGATTCACACCTTAAGATGAAAGATATACATCTTTCCAATGCTGGTGTAACGCATAAATTGATAAATAATCTCAAAAACTATAAAAATCTTGCTTTAAATTTCTTCCAAATTTATTTTTTATGAATCTATTGATTTCTCAATTTTTTTTAATAACAAATAATAAATTTCTTGATTTAATAATTTTGGTTAAAATGCACCTGAAAATAATTTTGATACATATGAAAGATACACACCTTCTCAATGCAGGTGTTAAATTGGGAGTCAAATCTCTGAAAAAAATATTAATAAATAATAATGGATTGAGATAAAATTTTTAAAATAAATATCAATTATTTTTTTTCGAATTTATTATTAACAAATAATAAAAAATCTTGAATTAAACTTTTTTGTTAATCTATTGATTTCTAAAAAAAATTGAATTAGATTTTTTTTCGAATTTATTATTAACAAATTATAAGTTTCTTGATTTGATAATTTTGTTTTGTTTTTTTTTTTTTTTTTTTTTTTTTTGAGGAAAGAAAAATATCATTAAACATCCGAAAAATCGGAGGAGACAAAGTCTACAAGTGCATTCGGATACTCATTCGGAGACAATTTCCTGTTAAATTTGAGGAAACAAATTAAGATGAGGAAACTTGATGACCAATGTCGCGCTCTAACCCAATAAATAAATAAATAAATAGTTTTTTAGAGAAAAAAATGAAGCAGTTTTTTTTTTCTATAAAAACTCACCCGTCTCAATCCAAAATAATTAAATTACACAACATAGCAAAAGTCACAACACGGAAACAGAAATAGCCACAAAAAAGAAATACGAAAATAAATAGTCAGCAAGACTTTGCCATTCCTTCCTGCTATCATTTGAACACCTTTTGAATAATGACATCACAAATATAGATTTAAATATAAAATTCCCTCAAATTACATGTACATAAAAAAAAAAAATTATTTGTATTTCTTCTCCTTCATATCTTCTTCTCAAATCATCTATATATATTACCCAAATTTCCTCTCATCAAATAAACACACTAAATTCCAATTCTTACAATTATGGAGTGTAGAAACTTCGAGATAACCCTAACGTCAGCGAAAGATCTCGAAGACGTATGCCTATTAGGCAAGATGAAAGTCCACGCCCGAGTCTCCGTCGGCGGCGGCGGGCCGGAGTGGGAGAAGCGAACGCCGACGGACAAGCACGGCAAGATAAACCCCGCCTGGAATTTCACGACGAGGTTCACGGTGGGGGAATCGGCGATCGAGAACTGCAACACCATGCTCGTGGTGAAGCTCTACTGCACGAGGAAGCTCAGAGATAGGTACCTCCATAAACAATTTCATCTCATCTAAAAGTTCTAAAAAAACAAAAGAAAAAAAAATCGCCAAAAAAGACATAAATTGAGATTAAAGGATCAAAATTGAAAAAGAAAAAAGTTATTGGAAAATTTATGATGTTTTTCAACATAAAAAATTTCATTACATTTAAAAGTTCAAACTTGAATAGAGGTGTGAAATTAATTCGTTTGTCTTATTTTCCTCAATAGGTACATCGGAGAAGTCAATACGCCAATGAAGGAGCTCTTCGATGTGTCGAGAGCCACCGGAGGAAGCGCCGTCATGTGTTATCCGGTGAAGAAAGGGAGTGTGAATTCCAAGGGGGTGTTGAACTTGTCGTACAACTTTGGGGAGAAAGTGATGATTGATAAATTGTTGTTAGCTCAAACCATTAGTCCTGGTGAAGCCGTTGCTGATCTCCTCCGCACCGCAGGCGGCACACCACCACCGCCGCCGCCACCTAAGAAATGTTAGTTACCTTTGTTTGACTCCAAGTCATTCTCTCGAAGCTTGATCCATGGGATATCATTTTGCATTTGAATTCTCTATTTCTAGTTGTACCTTTTACTATATGTCTCATACATATTACATGTATAATGATGATATGTGTGATTGTACGTGTGCGCGACCCAGAGGATTGGGATTGCAACTGTATCTTTTTATCTTTTTTCAGTGTGTGTGTGTTTGGTAGCTGATATTGAATGAATAAAATGGTCGGTCTCGTTTTAAATTATTGTTCTCTTTTAGAAACTAAATCTCACAAATGGAAAGTGTAAATGTTATGAGTCTCTTTTTCTAATCCATAGTTTATTAATGTGTGTTTTTTGTTTGTGCTATTAATTGATTTTCTCTCTTTTTTTGCATAAGTTATAAATATGTTGATGATTATTTTATGATCACCGATACTTTTGATGATTTGGTTTTCGAGAATATATAAAAAAACAAGTGAGTCTCATGTACACTCGGGTGCACCATGCACTCATAGTGCATTTAAAAAAGGTTCGACTTGTTGTTCTGAAAAAGTACAATTTATTTACATTGAATCGTGCAACTATTTTTCATATCGATTTGCATGTTTCATTGTAAACAAATCATGCGCTTCAATATAACAAATCACATGTTTTTTAAATATAATATAACTGCACGGTGGACCTAAGTGCATACAAGACCAAACCATAAAAAATTAAAATATGTACAAAGTAACAAATCTAATCAAGATATGTACAAAAGAGATATATCTAGGATATTCTACCCTATTGTAAAATTACTTCTTGATTGAGGGACAAGTTGACAAAAGGGTGTTTACCAATGCACACATAACATATTGAAATATTGGGAAGACAATTTCCAAACTCTTTCACCTGTTTCAATAATAAAACCAAGTTTTTTTTTTTTTAATGTCATCACTAAGAGAATAAATCTTTATGAAAATGGATGGGACAATGCAGTTGGTCCAAATGTCTATAAATAGACCGCATTGGTGGACACATTTCGAGTTTGAGTTGAAGTGAAATTCCATTTGCTCTACTCAAAACTTAAGAGAGTAACATCTAAGACACAACCGAAAGTGATTGTTTCTTATAGGAGTGTGAGGGTCGTTGTTATTCTATGTGTACTTTGTCGAGGGAATACAATCTCTCCCATCAGTATTGATTTTATCTTATTAGATCAAGTTTTAAGTTGAATAAGATCACCAGTGGAGGGAAGGTTATAAATTGGAACGACCACAGAATCGTGGGGGTTCTTGATACCTTAAGATCGATAGGTAATATACTTTAAATATCTCATATACCATTAATAGAGTTTTTTGCACTTTTTGGTCCCATAGGACCGCCTCCTCACGCTTTTGGTCCCAAAGCTTACACTTTTGGTCCCAAAGTCGAAAATTTTGACACTTTTGGTCCCGCGACTGAAACTTCCGTCCAATTTTCCGTCAAACTCGCGCTTCCCAAACACGCGCCGTTAGTCAAACGTTAAATTTCTGCTGAGAATTATGCATCTTCTGGGGCTGTGTTGCCTGGTTCGAATAATGCAGATGTACACAGCGCCTTCATAAGAAGCAGGCTGATAACCCGGTTACAGCTGCTGGTTGCTTTCCTAGACAGGATTTTATTCCCGTTTCTGGGACTGATAAGGTACCTGATGGTTTGCCTGATCCTTTGTCTAGAGCTGGTGGATTTGTTCGAATTTGGGCACTTCTGGAGGTCTTCCACAGCAGCCCGCTGGTTTTATGTTGTTTTAGACAGAAAAATTGACGTTGGGACCAAAAGTGTCGATTTTTTCCCTCAAAAAACGAGTTCACGCGCCTGGGGTTGACCAAAATCCTATGGGACCAAAAGTGCTAACAGATTTCACAGAAAAATTAACGGTGGGACCAAAAGTGTCAAAATTTTTAAACTTTGAGACCAAAAGTGTAAGCTTTGAGACCAAAAGCGTGAGGAGGTGTGTCCTGTGGGACAAAAAGTGCAAAAAACTCACCATTAATAACTATATGATAACACGTGAGTTGGCTGGAACTCCAAATTTGAGCCTATATACATCTCAATGTTGTGCATGGTTTCTATAATCTTCACATGTCGCTTTATCTGGTACTAAATATTAAAGTTATCTGATATGTGTACTTCGATACTCTTTTTTATCATACTTTTCTGGAAGTTATTTGTGCATGTAGTTTGCTAAAAACTTATTGCATATTGCAAAAAGGTGCAGACTGAAACATAATATATGAAGCTTATGCGTCTGGTTCTCTGTTCGAAGTCCTGCAATGAATTGCGAAGACTGCCATCGAAGTGAAAATAAAAGTATTTTGATCTTTGAAGGTAGTGACTATAAGAACTTTATAACATGTCTGCTTTGCTAATCTTAGCATCAGGATATCATAGTAGTTATAGATTTTGTTGGTCACGAATACTAATTCCTGCCTCACATGAGAGCTACTTCATGATTATCATGACCTTTCACCTTGCTTACTACTTGAAATGGATTAGGTACTATCCTATTAAGTTCAAATTTAAGCTGCAAGTTTTGAATAGTTTAAGACTATAGCTTTAATGCGTCTTGAAGTTTCATAATTATCCGGAATAATATATCAGGAGAATTAGAGCCACCGATGAAAAATAACATATTAATTTTCTAGAATGTGAGGTGAGAGTAATTAAGTTTTATGTTCATATTGGTGTGTTGTTTTCTGCAGATATGTTACTTATCCACGGACCATCTTGCAGCAGTATTTTTCATGGCAGTTAAAATGTCAAAATATGATGAGAGTTGTCTTCTCCATTTATATTTCATTTATTTCTTCTTTCTTTTTTTCCACTGACGATTCGTCTGATAATGTAAATATTTTTTTACGTTTCCATAATAAATATACAAATATACGAATATGGTGATTTTCACATAACTTCTTTTTCAGTATTTTTATCATATTTGGGTTACACTTCATGTCAGAGGCAGATTACAAGTTACAACCGATGTTCACGCCTTGTATTCCAATTTTCTGTTGAAAAATACAATTCACAATGAAATTTTAAAAATACATTTGTTTTTTTAATTTCCACAATTACCAACATAATATTGAAGGTTACTGGGTATCCGTACATTGCAATTCCGGTATAAACTACTAGGAAGTTTTATGTTATATTCTAAAATTTTATTTCATTAATATTTCTCTGATTTTATCTCTTTATAAAGATATTATCCAGATTTTATAATTCATTGTCAGTCGAAAGAAACAATTGTTGTTTACAAATCTGAGCATTGGCAACTTGCTGTTACTTGCAAAAAATGATTGTTATTTTCTTTGTGGCTGTGAACTAAGATTTTATTTAATCTTGCTTCGGTTGTGGTTTTTTTATTTAATGGGAACATGTACAATATCAAAGCTATTAAAAACAGGCTGGATATAAACTATTAAACTCCATGCATACATTTCCAACATAGATAAGTATTGACATATTTATGATTTTGTTGGATGTGTTGTTAATTTAAAAATATAAAGAAGTAATAAGGTTCAAGTCAGCCAATTGATAATTTACAATAACCCGTGCATTGCACGGGCAGAAAACTAATACTTAAAAGACTTCATGGAAACAAATTCGTATTTTTTTAACAATAAAGTAAGGCGGATCGTGTACTAATATAATTATATTTTATAATACTACAATAGATGGGCCGGTTGATTACAACACTGATAGAGATGGGCTTTAAGGGTGGGATTTTTAAATTACAATTAATACTAACAAAAAAAGTAATTTTTTATAACAAAATATTAGTACTAAGAGATATCAACAAAAGTTCTGGGGGCACGTGCCCCCTCTCTGATACACATAGATCCGTCTCTGCATAACAGCGAAACTAAAAAAATCGAGTTCACGGTGAACTCGAGTTCACACAAATTTTTGTCAAATATTTTATACCGCTGATTTTTTTCTCCGGTAAAAACTGAGGGCATTATTGTCTTTCGCCTCGAGGTTTATACCAACGAGCGGTTATGATTTACTCAATTTTGACGTTGGTTTTTTAACTGGCATTTCCCAAGTTCTGAAACGGAAAAATGTCAATTCAAGGTCTGAAAGATGACAAAACTATCAATTTAAGGCCTTAAATATTTTTCCTATCGATTCAAGGCCTAGATGATAGAAAACTATAGATTCAAGGCTTGAAAGATAAAAACTATCAATTTGAGGCTTACACATTTTAAGGCCATATTTGACACTTATATTTCATATTCTTATTTCATGTTCTTATTTTTTTTTATTTTTAGGGTTTACGGTTCAAGAGGGTTTAGGGTTCATGGTTCAAGGTTTAGGGTTCATCGTTGAGGGTTTAGGGTTTAGTGTTCAGGGTTTAGGGTTTTAGTGTCAAACATGGCCTTAAAATATATAAGCCTCGAATTGATAGTTTCTATCTTTTAGGCCCTGGATTGATAATTTTCTATCTTCCAGGCCTTGAATCGATAGGAAAAATCTTTGGGAGAAGAACATTCCACTACAAAGTCACCCAAAACATTACAACCAGGTACAAAGTGCAGAAAATTTCTGCACTTTAGTTCAAATTTGAACTATAGTGCGCGTACTTTAGTTCAAATTTCTGCACTTTGTACCTGTTGTAATGGTATCCTAAATCTTGTATCTAACTTGTAATTTTCTCAAAATCTTTCAGGCCGTAAATTGATAGTTTTACCATCTTTCAGGCCCTAAATCGATAAAACTCCGTTCTGAAACTATCACACCTTTTAAAAATACCATTAAGAATTGAATAAACCAAGAATGGGTGAATTTTAGCGTTGTGAAGAAAAAGAAAAGAGAGCGCGATTCTGAGAAACAAAAGGAGAGGGACACCAGCGAAAGAAGAAGAAGAACGAAGCACTGTGTATGCTTTGATTTTCATGAGATACTTGGCATGTTTAATTAAGTTTTAAGCTCTTTTAGAATAACTAATTTAACCTCTCTCTCAAAAAAAAAAAAAAAAAAAAAAAAACTAATTTAACAGAAATCAAACTCTAATTTCTTGAATTTGTATTGTGAAATTGTGCAATTTTTATTAGCCTTTTTCAATTCATCGGAGGAGAGAGAAATATAATTTTAATTGAAAATTTGTATTAGTTGAAACGATTTGTTACGGCAACGAAAATCTACTTTTGAGATGAAGTTCATAGAAAAGAATGAAATTGAGTTGCAATAGAGACTCTTGATTCTAGCACAAAAATGCTTGGGCATGTCTTATGAAGTTATACCCCCAACCATTTTTTTAAATAAAATTTGCATTTGTCTGATCAGAGAAATGAAATTCAATTGGATTTTTAGGCTACAGTGAAGAATGACTTTGAGTTGGAAGTTGGAACCTTTGGAATCAACGGAAATTTATTTTTTATGTAATACTATTATATTGGAGTTGTACTTTTTTCGTAGGAACATATTTTTTTTTTTGCGGAGGGAGTTGGTGCCAGTTCTTGCGTCCGCCCCTGCATACAAATCTAATTTTCACAAAATTCGATACAATATTACTACTATTTTTTTCATTTTTAATATAATATAAAATATATATATATATATATATATATATAATATAATAATACAACATCAATTATTATTACTATATATTGATTTGATATAAAACAAAGTCTCACCCTATCAAAATCTCAAAACAAACGCATTATTTTAATATTCACCGAGACTTTCAAATTGATAGGATTTCGAAGTTATGACTTTCTGATGAGAACGGTGATTTGGGAACAAGATAAATTCATCGCCCTAGCGCAGGCTAGTAGGAGAACGAATAGATAACATGATAAAATCGACGCCCTGACTCAGGCCAACATGAGAATGATTGGTTTTTGACAAAGTTGCCAAAGAAAAGTTAATTCTTCATTTGATTGATGAAGCAAAAAAATGTACAAAACTTGATTAAATAGAAAAAGGACCAAACCTAATAAAAAAGGACTAAATCTAACTAAATTTAAAAGATATCCTAAAATAAATAAAATAACCGAAAAATAAGGGAAAAATAGTAAATCTTGTGGATTCTTGTCAATCTTGAGATCCTGCGAATCTTGGGATATTTCTAGAACAAATCCAATATCGCATCTTGCCACATATGGCGAAATTTGGGACAGTATCTTTGATAATTCTGGGCCCAAAACCCTTGATCGCATCATTCCCGTCCCCTTCAAGATCGTCCTTGTCCTCAAGGACCAATTTCGGGAACACTCTCTCATCAAGTCTAAATACTCCTCTTCATTTAATCGCTGACTTATTGCCACCAAATTATTTAGCTCAAAATTATCAACTTTTCGGGTGTGGCAAAAAATCTTTAAGCGATAGTGTGGTTTTTTCATAGTGCTACCGACAAAATAACTATCATTAGTTAGAAAATAATAATAATTATTATGTGAGATATAACCTTCATCATCATATAGGCAAATTTCGTCAAACGCCGTATCAAGGCCCCAAAAATTTGAAGTGTTGTCAACTTCCGTATCAAAAACTTGGGACAACTCGTCTTCAGGTTCGTCTTCATAAATAGGGGGCTCATTCACGTTCAAAATTTTGGCACGAATCATCTACGAGCTCCACATCAAAAATGGAAAGAATTAACTACGAGTTGCTCTTCATCATAAAGAGGTGGTCCATCATAATATGGAGATTCAGTAAAACAGTCCATCTCATCAGAAGTAAAAGGCCCAAAGTTCTCGTTATCATTCCATAACTTAAACTCTTCCAAAAAAAAAATGACTATCCCATCTTCACAAAAATCATCAAACGAATTATCAGGCTCAAACTGACTAATTTCTTCACTCCAAGTAGGAAGCCCAATTGGCTCATTTCTATCCTCCAAATAAGTAAGCCAAAAATGGGAACCATCCTCAAAAGGTTCAGGAAAATAATTAAGCTCATCAGAAATATTGGTTCCAACTTTAGAAATATTATTAGCAGACTCTATTAAATTAAACTCAGGCCCATGTCCTTCAGAATAAGGGTCATGTCGAAAATCACATTCTCCAAATTCTTGAAACAAATTCCCACGCTCAACCTCCGGACTAATCTCCTGACTAATCAAAGGTCCATTAAACTCAACATGAGAATTGAACCCTGGCCCAATTTCTCCAAAATCCTCAATAAATTTCCGTGCCCACTATGTTCATTAAATTTAAATGGTCCAATGACATCATCATTAACAAGACATGTCCCAAAATTTTTATTATTGTCGCAAAAAAAGAACCCAACTTCATCATATGTCAAAGAACCGTCAGACCCAACTTGCGCAACACAAGGAAAAGACTTATTTTCAAAAGAATACGAAGGCCCAAATTTACCTTCCCGTGAGATTAGCCCATGGTGGGGTAGGGCAACAGACACAAAGGGAAACCGTTTTCTGTTACTATCGGTGGTGCGCGAGGGGTGCATGGCTTGTGGCTGTGGGTTGGTGGTTGGTGGCAAGGCGGTGATGTTGATCCGCTCGCGAGATGATGATTGATCTTACTTCTTGCCTTCCTTTCCGAGGTATTTGAATGACGAATCTTTCGTCTTATTTTTCGTACGTTCAGTATTTTCCAGCGATTGATTGATGATGGCCAACCTACCCAAGATGTCAAACCTATCTTCGATGGTAATACGCTCGCGTTGGTTTCAAGACATGGTAGCAATTTAGATCGCGATTCTCGGATACTCTCAATAAAAGCACCAATTTGGTGAGAACCGCGATTTGGGAACAAGATAAATTCGTCGCCCTAGCGCAGGCTAACAGAAGAACTGGCTCAGGCCAGCAGGAGAACGATTGATTTTTGACAAAGTTGCCAAAGTAAAGTTAATTTTTCATTTGATTGATGAAGCAAAAAAACATACAAAACCTGTTTAAATAGAAAAATGACCAAACCTAATAAAAAAATGACTAAATCTAACTAAATCTAAAAGGTATCCTAAAATAAATAAAATAACAAAAAAATAAGGGAAAAACCAGTAAATCTTGTGGATTCTTGTCAATCTTGAGATTTTGCGAATCTTGGGATATTTCTAGAACAAATCCAATATCGCATCTTGCCACATCTGGCTAAATTTGAGACAGTATCTTTGATAATTCTGGGCCTAAAACTCTTGATCGCATCACTATTTTCGCACACTTAAATCTTGAAACAAACATGGATTTAAACTAAAATTGTTCCGTAATTATTGACTTGTTCAATTTAGTCCCAGATGGTCGGAAACCAGCTAAAAAGAACCAAAATAACGTCTTTTTACTCGTGTCTGCCACGCGCCCCTAATTTTTTCCGGAAGCTACCGATCCCATTTCTTTTTCATATGTGGCATACTTATCTTCTAGTCATATTGCGCTAGAAGATGGTGGAAGCACTTAAACTCTTAGGAATTAATTTGACTTAAAAAACGTAACTCGTCTTCCCCATCTCTTATCGACAGTATCTCTTGATCTTCATGTGTTCAAGTTTCGTATTCAGAGGTTGTTCTATATCTTTGTCTTACTGGTACTTCTCGATCTCCATCTTCGAGAAAACCCAAAATTTGTACCATCAAACTTTTCAACTGGCAATTTCTCTTCACCCAGAGATGGACGGACGCATACTGGTGAGGGGGCACGTGCCCCAGGAAAAAAAAAATTATTTAGCATAATTTTCTAATTATATACAAACTTCTTATTAATATTATAATAAATTATAACTTGATTCATGGGTCGAAATCCATACCCCCACAGTGTTCTGATCCCCACCAGCCCATCCTCACCCCTCAATCCCTATTATTATACTATATATAATTTTTAATTAGTAGTATACAAATTATAAAAATTATAATTTAAAATCCAAACCACATTAATACCTATTACTATATAAATACTAGTAATTGAACCCGTGCGATGCACGGCTGTAGTTGAACATTTGTTTTAATAGTGAGTAATATGATTTTTGGAAAACTCTTTAAAAATAACGTTTTAGCTAATTCATATTTAATACACAATTTTAAATTAAATTCATTCGTTAAGTACTGAAATTTTCGAAACACGCCGAAATATAAGTGAAATCAGATAACAACTATGTGTTCATGAAAAAAATGTAGTGTTAAAATAACCTAAGTTTATTGTAGGAAAATTCCAAAAAATAAAAAAATGGTTCATAACAAAAGGAAATAAGAGACATAAATTAATATTGAACTATTCTTTCTCAATCTTGATTTTGGTCATCATTTTCTTCTTTGAATTTGAAATTGTCATATTGTTGTCAGATAGTTTTCTCTTAGAATTTTCTTCATTTGTTATATCAATGAGGTCGAGATCTGAATCTTCTGCTTGAATATTATATTTTTGTTGAGTTGAAGAGTTCACGGTCTCGCCGCCGATGGAATCATCCTACACGGAACTATTTTATAATTATTTATTTATAATAATAACTTTAGAGTGAAAATATTCTAATAGTAGAAAGACTTACTTGACTACCACGAAAATTTATAGAATACTTAGAGACGATTTTGTCACCCGTATTAATTTTAATAACACTGAAAGTGTTATTCTATACGGTAAATTCATAATCAACTCGAAAAGTTGAATGATGTGATAAATACATTACTAATAATTTAAGGTCCTATAATTGGGTATATTTTCATGCACAGTTATGGATGCACAATTAATTTGTATTAAATCACTATAAATATTTGTATTAAAATGTGTTTTCATTCTGAAGAGACGATATTTTTTACAGAGAAAGTATTCTCTCGGAAATTTTAAATTTAATATAATTGAAAATATTTATTGTGGTTGGAAAATTCAAATAAAAATTTAGGTTTGTAGGGAATATCAATATTATAAACGAATTCATAATTCAAATTATTTACCTCAATACTCCCCGAAATATATATATAACGTGAATATTAATCGCTATGAACAAATTAGAAGAAACTCATCCATAACTAATTCAACACTCAAATTATTTACCTCAATACTCCGTGCAATATAAAAAGAACTCTATGCAATATACAAAATAATTACATAATTAAAATAAACATTCATAACGAATTTGTAACTCAAATTACTTACCTCAATATTCCCTGCAATATATGCAAAACGTGAATATTAATTGCTATGAATAGATTAGAAGAAACTCCTCTACAATTAATTCAACACTCAAATTACTTACCTCCTGCTGCAATATGCAAAATAATTACATAATTAAAATAAACATTCATAACTTAAACCAAATTTGGGGCGCAAAGATTTTTTCTCAATCTATTATTATTTGTTTTAAAAAAAAATCCATAGATATATATGTCTCCCGATTTAGCAATAATTTTTGGTGGGAATCTAATGGTTTCCAAATTTGGGGCGGTTTCTGCTTTTATATATATATAGATGATATGCATTTGTTATAGGTTATAGATTATAAAGGTAAGTCTCCGTAAAATTTGTTCATAATATGAAATATATAGCTTACACTTATATTTTAATATCACAATATTTATAAAATAATATCATTATATTTATAAATTAATATTATAGCATTAAGTATTATTGGTATTGATTTATAAAAATAATGATATCGATTTATAAGTGTAATGATATCAATTTCATACCGCGAACAAGTTTATAGGAGAGCTTGTAAAATTATAATATAAAACCCCAGCCCACCTCTATCTAATGTCCGGACTGCCACTACACGTCCTCACCACACTTCAAATTTTAATCCTTAATACTGGCAATCAGGTAACAGATTTCCCTCCAAAATTATTATCAAAATTAATCCCTATAATTTCTATCCGTAAAATTTTCAGGTATTTTAAGTTTATATTTTTTTTTGCCCCCGTTATAAAAAGTTTCTGGATCCGTCCCTGTCTTCACCCATCACTACAAAAAAAATGGGTTTTAACAATGGAATTTAGCGACGGTAAAAATATGATTTAGCGACGGAGACGGTCAAATGGTCAAATCAACCATTTATAGCGACGATTTAGCTAACTATCGCTAATTGCGACGATGTAGCGATGGTAAATTCGAATCGCCAGTTTTGGCGATTGATTTTCTAAATGATTTTTGAAAATTAAATCGCTAAATCCGAAAACCGAAGAATCGTGACCGTTGGGAACCGCAATCATTGATTGGGCCCCATCTTTAGCGGCAAATTTGAGAAATCACAAGCTAAATATAATATTATATATATATCCGCTGCCAACACAATATGCATTCGATTTAAATCGAAAAAGGACGAAATTTGTGTCTGTGAACGAGTCAATTCATCTGTATATTTCGATAAACGGTAATTTTTTTATTTGTTTATTTATTTATTTATATTTAATTTTATTCGTATTTTATTTAGATGAATGTTGAAGACGGTAATAACATTCCAGATCCATCTCTTTTGCCTATCAATCTCATCAATGGAACATAAGTGATTTTTTTTAATTATATAATTATTTTAGTATTAAATAATAATTATGTATTTATTTTATCTTTGTATTAGAATTATCCCGATCACGAGACTTCTTGTATAGTCAAACGAATCATCGATATGTGGAATTTCTTTGTCAAAAGCTCACAAATGGAAAAACGCGTGTCGGTGACCAACGTCTGATGTATTTCGAGGAGTTTAAGGTATAAAATTTAAATTTAATTTATACTTTATTTCAATATATATTGATTATAATTAATTAATTTGAGATTTAATTTTTGAAATATAGAAACACACTACGTGGGGGGCCCAATGTCAACAACTATGAAGTTTTCAAAGGCATTCTTTAAGGTTGCGAGCCGAGTGTACCATGACCCGGATGTCTGCAGATTGGCGTCATGAGTGGAGGGATGAAGGGCTGAACCTTTCAGATGAACTTGACCAGGATGTATGGGACTCACTTGTGGCTATTTGGAGGGCACCTCCCGTTTAAATGTTGTTATTTTTAATTTTACGAACAATTTATTTTTTACTGTCGAACAATTTTATTTATGTTATGTTAAGTTATGCAATTTTAATTTTATAAATGTTGAGCAATTTTATGCAATTTCTGTCGAACAATTTATAAATGTTGAGCAATTTTGATTTTATTTATGTTATGTTAAACAACTTTTTATTTTTATTTTTTTATTAAATTACGTAATTAGCGACGAAAATAATCATCGCTAAGTCCGTCGCAAGTAGTGACGGAAATTACTACCGTCGCTAAATCCGTCGCACTTGGCGACTGTATTTTGAAATCATCTGTCTTTAAATCCATCGCTATTCTTCTGTCAAAAAACCAACAGCTCATTTTACACAAAATAATCTAACCAACTCAATTTTTTTCCAAAAACAACACCAAAACTTGTGTAGATAGAGGCAAAAATAATTTTTGAAGTGCATATTGTGTAACGGAAGCATTTCACAATCGAGGACGACTTCATCGTACATTTTCACATTTCTACCGTTTAAATATATAGTGTAATGTATCAATTGTGATAAGTTTGTTTTGTATTTGGTGTTGATATATATTGTGTAGATAGTTTATGTTAAATGAATGTTGTCATAAATGATTATGATTGGTGGATAATTGTTTGATGTTATAATATTAATTGATAGAGAAAAAAAGTTTTTTGGACCCATAACTTTCTCACATGTCTGTTTTTGGTCCAAAAAATTTAAATATTCAATTTTGGTCCCCTAACTATCTCGATTGTCCAATTTTGGTCCCATCTTTTTATCAAAAAATAGAAAATTTTATCATTTTTAGGTCATCGTAAGTCACGTGTCGATTAAAAATGTGGGTTTCAAGCTCAGATCTCGATGTGGACACTTTTTGTTAAAAAAAAAAAAGCTCATTTTTCTAAAAAATTTAGAAAGAACAAGAAAATTTCTCCCAAGTCTTGAAAAAATGAATTTTTAACGTCCACATCAACTAGGAGCTCGGAAAACCTAATTTTAATCGGCATGTGACTTGTGTGTGATGAAAAAAAACAAAATTTATGTTTTTTAAAAAAAAATGGTACCAAAATTGGACAATCGAGATAGTTATGGGACCAAAATTGAAAAGTTAATTTTTTTTTGGGATAAAAAATGGATTACAGAAAAAGTTATGGGAAAAAAAAAACTTTTTCTCATATTTGATAGAAGAATATATTTGGATATTTACATATACAATCTAAACTCTGTCCAATTTTTGTAAAATTAACATATTGATATGATTTGAAATGCAGATGGAATATCCGAATCGTCGGTGGATGTATTCGACTCCTCGACTTATCAACGGATGTATAAATCACGGAGTTCATGAATGAAGTTAATAACTTCATTTACTTTGCAACTAGTCATGGTGCAACAGATTGAAAGATCGTATAAGATGTCCGTGTATTGTAAGAAAGTGTCGGAACAAGTTATACGAGAATGATTGTCGATGTTCAAACACATATCATCGTGAATGGTTTTGTTCCTTATTACTACAATTGGACACGTCATGGTGAAGATCGATGGAATGGTTGATTTCAATGATCTTGAAGAGTATTATAAGGCTGCCAATCATATGATCGTGGTTGTGGATACTAACGCAAGTATGATGAAAATTGAACAATTCTTGTAATTATGACACGAAATTGAAATAATTAAAATTAAAAGTTAGAGGATTTTCTTAACACTCTCTATATTTAGGGTTTCACACCTAAATAAATTTCCACTCAAATAAACACGTTGAAATTACATTTTGAAATAACTCTAATTTCAGCTGAAAACCTAGAAGACGGTGGCGAAGTTTGCAGGATGAAAGTCCACGCCAGGGATTCCATCGTCGACGGGCGGAGCAGAGGACGCCGACGGACAAGCACGGCGAGACAAAACCCACCTGGGATTTTCCAATGAGGTTCATCTTGGGCGAGGCGGTGGTCAAGCTCTACTGTACCAGGATGCTCAGAGATAGGTACTGAAAGAATTTTATCTCATCTAAAAGTTTGAACTTGCAGAGAGGTTTAAAATTAATTTATTTAACCCCTCTCTATAAATTCAGAATTTAAGATGAGATTAAATTCATGGGACAAACTCTTTTTTACAATATATTGATAGGTCAAACTTTTTTTTGCCCTATCTTGATAAAAAAAAAAATTGTTTTTTTATGACATATTCACTCCTACTAAATTAATATCTATCCCTCCCACTAAGTCGTGCTTAGATCGTGCGACCCATGTTCGACTCATGCGCGACTCTTTTTAGTAAGAGTATATATGTCAGACATAAAAGGACAAATAAGAATTTTTTTATCAAGATAGAGCAAAAAAGAGTTTGAACTATTAATATAGGGTATTGTTGCCAATTTTATGTAAATTATTTCATGATATCATAGTCAAAAGGATCACGCCCACGTTTTGAGTTCGATTCCTTCTAAAAGCAACTCCATCCATATTTAATTGTCCATTCGACGGGTCTTCTCCCAGTATTGGAGTAACCAAATTCAGCCCTCTGCCCTACGGGTAGAAGGCTCAATGCGTGGACAATTTAATATGAGTCGAGTTGTTTTTTGCAGAGGATCTTGGCGCTCTGATGCCGTGAAAGAATTCCTTCTCATCTAAAAGTCCAAACTAGTAGAGAGGTGTGTAATTAATTCATTTATATTATTTCCTCTAACAGATACGTCGGAGAAGTTCGCATGCCTATGAAGGAGCTCTTCGACTCGTCGAGAGCCACCGGAGGAAGCGCGGTGGTGAGTTTTCCGGTGCATAGAGGTGGTGCGGTTTCACAAGGGGTGTTAACGTTTTCGTATAGGTTTAGGGAGAAAGTGATTAATATTGATAATCTGTAGGGGCTGAAAGGAGTAGTACTGTTGGTGGGTTGGAAAAGGAGTTTCAACGGAAGAGTGTGATTTTGGCGGTAGTGAAATTAAGTATTGGAAGTTTTGATGTATCCGATGTGATTGGTTTTTTCCCCGAAATGAAGATGCATGATGAAGTGTTCTATTGATTCATGTAGCATGAACTTGTATTTTTTATTTGTGGTCAAATCACAAATGGTCCTGTAACTTTTCATGTGTCCGTAAGTAGTATCCATTACAAAATAACTGTTAAATATCGACGGATTTTACTGACGGACATAAATCCGTCATAATTACCGACAAATTAGACTAATTTAAAATAGATACAAACTTGCCGATGGATTCCAAAAAATATTTAAAAAATCTACAAATTTTAAATCCGTTATGTTAGGATGTTATACTTGTATTTATAGATATTCTAAAATCAACACATGGCGCAAATCTAAAGAGTGTAACAGGAGATGTAACACCATTGTGTAACAGGAGATCCTGACCAGTAGAATACATATGTATATATTTTCATATATATATTTCCTTCTTTCCAAGATTAATTACTAAGGTACAATATATTTGAGGGATATTTCTAAATATTGAATTGAGAAAAAATCTTTATAATATCTTTGGAATAATTCCAAATAATTTATTTTATTTATAAAGATATATTTACACATGTATCATTATATATTCAATTCCCAAGATATGCTTAGATTATATATTACAATTTGCAAAAAGATTGTAATTTAATTTGCAGTTAAACCTATGTAAATCAACATGATCGAGTATTAGATTGTTGTCTGCTAAGCATGTTTGGTGCTTTGATATTACTTGCATCGTCCATATTTTTTTTGTTGGAGATCTAATAAAAATAAGGACGATATATGGTAGGATTTACTGATGTTAATATCTATTTTGATGTGATTTTGGATTTTATTTCTTGATGTAGTGAATGACCCAAAGTTACAAGTTTGGATAGATGCAATGAATCAATCTCCTTGGTTTTATGTTTAATAATCTGTTGTCTTGACCATTTATATTTTCTTATGTTATTTTTTTAATATTTGGTCACTTTGAGTCGAGGTCAATTGAGTTTAAAAGGTATTGAGGTAAGTAACTTAAATTATGAATTCATTAGAATGTTTATTGTAATTGTGTAATTATTTTATATATTGCATAGAGTTTTTTTTTTATATTTTACGGCACAACTAATCAACACTCAAATTACTTACAAACCTAATCTTTTATTTGAATTTTTCAACCACAATAAATATTTTCTATTATATTAAATTTAAATTTTTTAGAGATATCGTCTCTTTAGAATACTTTTTTCAGTAACAAAAATATATCATCTTTTAGAATGAAAAAAACACTTCAATACAAATATTTATTGAGATTTAATATAAATTAATTATGCAACCATAACCGTGCGTGGATCTAACGTTGGCAAATCATGCGGGATCGTGAGCGGGGGATTACATGGATACCGTAGTAGAGGGGATTGCTTACGAAGCCTTTGTAAAATTCCGTTTACATATTCCGTTATTTCAATTATACAATTGTAATTAGTTGTTGGTGAATTTGTAATTACGATCGCATGTTTAAGCTGTTTTTTACGTAGTAAATTCCAACAATTAATACTCGTGCGATCACAAAAATTTATTAATTAAAAGAGTTATTAATTAATTGATAAAATTAATAATTATTAATTTATATATTAATTAATATTTTATTAATTTATAATAAAATATTCAATTTACAAACACCTTTCAAACTTCCACTTAATTATTGTACAATGCATGTACGTATATCAAATGAAGGGTCCAATTTGAAAGAACCCTTCAGTCTCTCACCCTCATTTAATATTTCATGTGTTAAATATATCATTTTATGGACATTAAAAAATATTTCTATATAAATACAAGATCAAAATATGCCAACACAAATAATCATACACACAACATGGCTTCCCATCTTAAAGGTGAGAAAAAAATAACAATGACCGACAAGATTCGAAAAGCATTATGCAAGCACAACAAGGATAATCCAAGTCTCACTCAAAAGTAATTGCAAGATCAAGTTTTAGTAATTATGATTTGCAGGTGAGTCAAGGAAAATTAGAGATGAGATTCAAAGTGAATTGATTTCAAATAAAAAAAACAACAATTGAGTCATTTTTCAAGAAACCTTCATAAATTATACATGTAATATAAAAAATTATTAATTTATTATATAGGGTCTATAGAAATTATAAAAAAAAATATATTATCTTATAATTTAACAAATTATTAATTTAGCACCCTATTCCCAAATCGGAACCGACCAAAAATATTATTTTTGAGAGTTTATTAAATAATAAAGTATTAATTTATTGAGTTTCTACTGTAATACACATGTATAAATATGTACCAACATATAAACGTGTGGTGCATACTTCATACACGCTCGTAAGCAAGTAGCTAGGCAAGTAGGTATGAATGGGATTAAAATTAATTATTTCCCCGACCCCGCGTAAGCAACTAGCTAGGCCTGAAAGGGATTAAAATTAATGCGATTCAGAGAATTAGGACTTCTTTTTCACATTTATGTACCCATCAACTGCAAACTACTCCATCTGTCCCCCCAAAA
The DNA here is from genome assembly GCA_037126765.1 of Stenogyne calaminthoides. NCBI lineage: Eukaryota > Viridiplantae > Streptophyta > Magnoliopsida > Lamiales > Lamiaceae > Stenogyne > Stenogyne calaminthoides. Next base: position 47,862,291 of record JBBCBC010000005.1, read on the forward strand.
AAGTATCTTTCACCAAAAAAGTATGTTCGATTGAAATTTTTGAAATGTTTTTTTACGGAAATGTAAATTAAATATATTTATGGACATAATTTTTTTTATTTTCATCATCTAACAATCACTTAATTACTCAAGTTATCATTAGACTTTACTCACAATCAATTATGTTATTTATAAATGGACTTAATTTACATTTTAAGTAAAACATGTTTTTTAACCCCCTATGAGCACACTTTTGGGGGGATGGAGGTAGTAATAACTAAAAACTAAAGTCAACTTAAGACAATTTCCTGGTAAGTTTGAGGAAACAAATTAAGAATTAATTTTGTAGAAAAAAATGAATCAGATTTTTATTTTCCATAAAAACTCACCCGGCCCAATCCAAGTTCTACATATTTATAATAGCACTAAAACTTAAAATTATTAATTAGCCCTACAAAATAATAAAATTACAAAACATAGCAAAAGTCCAACATCAAAACATAAAATGGACCAATTTAATAATATTAAAATATATATATATATATATATATATATATATATATATATATATCAAAATTCCTAGAAAAATACATCTTCTTCTCATATCATCTATACATATATACCAATTTTCCTGTCATAAAATAAACACACTGAATTCCAAATGGAGTGCAGAAACTTCGAGATAACCCCTATTGTCAGCGAACGATCTCGAAGACGTGTGCCTATTAGGCAAGATGAAGTCCACGCCCGAGTCTCTGTCGGCGGGCAGGAGGGGGGGAAAGCGAACGCCGACGGACACGCACGGCAAGATAAACCCCGCCTGGAATTTCACGACGAGGTTCACGGTGGGGGAATCGGCGATCGAGAACTACAACACCATGCTGGAGGTGAAGCTCTACTGCACGAGCAAGCTAGGAGACAGGTACGTCCATAAATAATTTCATCGAAAATATCACGAACGGTCATGTGACTTTTTCGAGTTCACAAAAGGTCCTATAATTTTTTATTTTTTCTATTTTAATCTTTTTTTAGTTCTAATTTCAGTCATTTTCGGCGAAAAAAAATTGAATTTCCACTAGAGTTGGCCACATCATCTAATATTACAGCCAAAATCATCTCAATTTCAGTCCTTTTAAGTCCTCTGTATCTATTAATTTTCCCTCCAAATGAGCTGTGGTGGAATGTGATTACGCTGTGAGGTGTTAATTTTTGATGTGTTGATTTTCCACGTGTAACTTTTGTCCGGAATATTAGATCACATGTCCAAATTCGGTGGAAATACAAAAAAAAAAAAAAGCCAAAAAAAAACATAAATTGAGACTAAAAGATCAAATTTGAAAAAGTAAAAAGTTACTGGACCATTTGTGATGTTTTTCTACATGAAAAAATTTCATTACTTTTAAAAGTTCAAACTTGTATATATAGAGGTGTGAAATTAATTCGTATGTATATATAGGTACATCGGAGAAGTCAATACGCCGATGAAGAAGCTCTTCGACGTGTCTAGAGCCACCGGAGGAAGAGCCGTCATGTGTTATCCAGTGAAGAAAGGGATCGTGAATTCAAAGGGGGTTGAAGTCACGTGTTATCCGGTGAAGAAAAGGAGTGTGAATTCAAAGGGGTGTTGAACTTTTCGTATAACTTTGGGGAGAAAGTGATGATTGATAAATTGTTGTTAGCTCAAACCATTAGTCCTGGTGGAGCCGTTGCTGATCTACTCCGCGCCGCCGCAGGCGGCACACCACCACCGCCGCCGCCACCTAAAATGTGTTAGTTACCTTTGTTTGACTCCAAGTCATTCTCTCGAAGCTTGATCCGTACGTGCACGTTTCGGTATGGGAATTTGGATTCTCTATTTTAATTGTATTTATGTTTGTTCGATTGCTCTGTGCCATTTTTTATGTTAAATTAGTAAAACACAAAGTGGGATATAAAAATTATAAAAATGATACATGTGATATCATTTTGTATTTGAATTCTCTATTTCTAGTTTTACCTTTTTACTATATGTCTCATACATGTTACATGTATAATGATGACATGTGTGATTGTACGTGTGTGCGACCCAGAGGATTGGGATTGCAACTGTATCTTTTTCAGTGCGTATGTTTGGTAGCTGATATTGAATGAATAAAAGGGGAAATTTCAACTAGACACAAGATTTTCATGGAAATATCATTTAGATACAAATATCCACCCTTATTTCAATTTGATACAAAATGAAAGATAAAAAACTCTTTACACCCTTACATCCATCCGGTATCCTCTCTCTAACCCTCTCACTCTAAAAACAACCGGTATCATTGTTGTCACCAGATTTATCACACGTCAGCGTCACCGGTTTATAACACGTCGTCGGATTTAATTATCACACGTCGTCGTCCCCACCGAGACCACATGATTTGTCGTGCTTAGTTATTTGTCGTGCTTACGCATATGTTTTGTCATGCTTTATGCACATGATTTGTCGTGCTTATGATTTGTCGTGCTTAACGATTTGTCGTGCTTATGATTTGTCATGTGGTCCTCTTTATATAAAGAACCTCACCTTTCATTGTAAAAAAAAGCTGGAATGTTTCCCTCATTCCACTTATATACCTACACCCACATTTCAGGGAAGAACTACGGTTCTTCCCGCAGTGTTCTTGTTCGATTAATTATTTATTTGGTGGTCAAATTCAACAAGCCACATCAGAATCGTAAATTATTTGACCGCCAACAATTGGCGCTAGAGAAAGGGGGGTAGGATTGAAGTCGATGTTCGTCAAGAACAAGAAGAAATCCAAAAAACCAAAAAAAAATAAAAAATCACAAGAACAGCCCAAAAACAATTCAAAATCCCATCCCTGTATTCAGAAAAAAAACCCTGTAAACACAGATACATACAAACAGAGGAAGAAGAACGAGGGCTGGAAGGTGTGCGCTCCGCGGCGGCACCGCCTCACCTCCGCCACCTTCGGCTCCGCCGCCGCATCACCAGTAACCCTTCGTCCAAATCAAAACCCCCAAAAAAAAAAAAAAAATTCCTACATAAATACAAACTCACATGTACATGCACCTATACATACAAGAAAGAGAGGGGAAACAGACGGCGGCTCTCAAGCCAACCGCCGTGACTCATGTTGCACCGCCTCACCTCCGCCGCCTTCGGCGTCGCGGCCGCAGCACCAGCCCCGCACGGAGATGGGCGATGATGTCGGCTCTCTAGTTTGAACTCGAGACGAACGGCGGTCTTGACTCACCCTACCGCCAAAACCCCCGACTTTCCGCCGCCTCAAATCGGCGCAAACCCGCGGAACCTCCACCGCCACGCGCGGCGCCGAAATTGAAGCTCGCCTCGGCAAAATCGCCCCCACCGTCACAACCAAATCGACGCCACTCGCCCGAAACATCCAAACCGCCGTCGCCCTTGCCTTCGTCCCAGCTTCGTCGCGGCTCCGTCGCGACTCCACATCGAAACCAGAGCCTCCGCGTCTCAAATCGGCGAAAGCCGCCGAGCCGCCACCGCCTTTGCCCCAAAATCAATGCCGCGGCATCGCCTCTGCCACCAGCACCGTCGCCGCTCCTCGGCGAAACAGAATTTTCACAGCACCGCTTTGGGACATTTCTGGCGTTGGGAGGTGAGCCGTTGTTCTAATCCCAATTTACGGGTTTTAAATTTCATAAGCGTGGGATGGCCTGATTCTCATGGGTTGGGGTTTTTGTCTTTTGGGCTTCATCTGATATCTATTAGTTGGGCCTGGATTAATATTTGGGCCTTCTATAAGATATAAAGTAAATGAGTTGGGCCCGGTTTTTAATTAATAGTGGGGCTTAAGGGCTGCACTGATTAATTTATGGGCTGTTGGATGATTTATTTATGGGCCAAGATTTTTCGGCCCAGTAAAAAAAAAAAAAAAAAAAGATGGTCAGCAATTCGGGAGAAGAAAATTAGACGAGCACCCGGACTCTCGAGACTGACTCAAAGAATCTACGGGTAGTCCTTTTACCCACCCCACCAGTTTTATTATATTTATGTCCTCGTGGCTTTTCATTCATTCATTTATTTTCATTCATATTGGCCGTGCCTACGAGAGGTCGCACCTAAGCCGGACGACCGAACAAAAGGCGAAACGAGCGGTTTATGTTCACTGACGAAACAATTAGTACTTAGATACCCGCAACAAAAGCGGTGATGGGTACAGAGTCGCAACTAAATAAGGCGACTTCGTGCTTACGGATACCATAACAAAGCGAGTGATGAGTACGGGGTCGCAGCTAAATAAGACGACCCGAGTACGAATAGTGACCGCAGCAAAATAAGAAGATCACGAAACAAGAAAGGGGGGGTTGCATATAAGTTAACCCATCTGGTCGCAGCTAAATAAGACGATCAACCTGACTGCACCTCAATAAGACAATCAAAAAACCAAAGAAGTCAGGGTGGAACATAGACACAGATCATGTTCGAATTCATTAAGAAGAAAACGGCACCACCGACCAAATTACAAAAAAGTCACTTGTACGATTATGCCCGCCTTTTCGGCGCTGGCACTACCGCCTTTTCGGCGACGATTATGTCCGCCTCCTCGGCATGGCAATACCGCCTTTTCGGCAACGATTATGCCCGCCTATTCGGCGCTGGCAATACCGCCTTCTCGGTGACGATTATGCTCGCCTCCTCGGCGTGGCAATACCGCCTTTTCGGCGACGATTATGCCCGCCTCCTCGGCGTGGCAATACCGCCTTTTCGGCGACGATTATGCCCGCCTCCTCGGCGTGGCAATACCGCCTTTTCGGCGACGATTATGCCCGCCTATTCGGCGCTGGCACTACTGCATTCTCGGCGATGATTATGCCCGCCTCCTCGGCGCTGGCAATACCGCCTTCTCGGTGATGATTATGCCCGCCTCCTCGGCGTGGCAATACCGCCTTCTCGGCGATGATTATGCCCGCCTCCTCGGCGTGGCAATACCACCTTTTCGGCGATGATTATGCCCGCCTCCTCGTATTTGCCAATACCGCTGGCCTCGGCGATGATTATGCCCGCCTCGCGGCGATTATATTTCGGCGGCGGCAATACCCGCCTCTTGTCTTCTGGCGGCGATTATGCCCGCCTCCGCGCTACCGGCGGCGATTATACCCGCCACTACTTTCTGGCGGCGATTATGCCCGCGCATTCTCGCCGATGATTATTATGGCCCCCACCCGGCGTCGACCAATACCTTGGAGATGTCCATTCCGCCTCCTTAGCGAAGCAATCTCCACCTTCTCGGCGATGAAGATAAATCGGCCTTCTGGCGGCGAACCAGGCTGCCCTTTTTGGCGTATCTTTCAAATACCTCGGCGATGTCGATCCGCCCGTTTATATTCTCCACCTTCTCGGCGATGAGATAAATGTCGGCCTTTATGGCGACGACCAGCCCGCCTTCTCGCGTTAGGCTTTCCGCTACCTCGGCGATGTCGATACCGTTTTAGCGAAAGTATTCTCCGCGCTTCGGCGTGAGATACGGCCTTTACGGTGACGACCAGCCCGCCTTCTCGGCGTCGGCTTTCCGCTACCTCGGCGATGTCGATCGCCGTTTTAGCGAAAGTATTCTCGCGCCTTCCGGCGATGAGATCGTCGGCCTTCTGGCGGCGACCAGCCCACCTTCCTTCGGCGTCGGCTTTCCGCTACCTCGGTGATGTCCAGTCCGCCGTTTTATCAAAGTATTCTCCGCCCTCTCGGCGATGAGATCGTCGGCCTTTACGGCGATGACCACCCGCCTTCTTCGGCGTCACCTTTTAGAATGTGTCGATCCACCTTTTTAGCGAAAGATTCTCCACCTTCTCGGCGATGAGATAAATCGGCCTTTACGGCGACGACCAGCCTGCCTTTTCGGCGTATGCTTTCAGCTACCTCGGCGATGTCCAGTCCGCCGTTTTAGCGAAGTATTCTCCACCTTCTCGGCGATGAGATCGTCGGCCTTTACGGCGACGACCAGCCCGCCTTCTCGGCGTTGGCTTTCCGCTACCTCGGCGATGTCCATATCCCCGTTTTAGCGAAGTATTCTCCGCCTTCTCGGCAATGAGATCGTCGGCCTTTACGGTGACGACCAGCCCGCCTTCTCGGCGTCGGCTTTCCGCTACCTCGGCGATGTCCAGTCCGCCGTTTTAGCGAAGTATTCTCCGCCTTCTCGGCGATGAGATCGTCGGCCTTTACGGCGACGACCAGCCCACCTTCTCGGCGTCGGCTTTCCGCTACCTCGGTGATGTCCAGTCCGCCGTTTTATCAAAGTATTCTCCGCCCTCTCGGCGATGAGATCGTCGGCCTTTACGGCAATGACCAGCCCGCCTTCTCGGCTTCGGCTTTCCGCTACCTCGGCGATGTCCAGTCCACCATTTTAGCGAAGTATTCTCCGCCTTCTAGGCGATGAGATCGTCGGCCTTTACGGCGACGACCAGCCTGCCTTCTCGGCGTCGGCTTTTCGCTACCTCGGCAATGTCCAGTCCACCATTTTAGCGAAGTATTCTCCGCCTTCTCGGCGATGAAATCGTCGGCCTTTACGGCGACGACCAGCCCACCTTCTCGGCATCGGCTTTCCGCTACCTCGGCGATGTCCAGTCCGCCGTTTTAGCGAAGTATTCTCCGCCTTCTCGGCGATGAGATCGTCGGCCTTTACGGCGACGACCAGCCCGCCTTCTCGGCGTCGGCTTTCTGCTACCTCGGCGATGTCAAGTCCACCGTTTTAGCGAAGTATTCTCCGCCTTCTCGGCGATGAGATCGTCGGCCTTTTCTCCGCCTTTCGGCGGCAACCAGATGACTTAGATGATGGTTTTTTTTGTGATTCGACCTCGGCGTGGTGTTTTCGGATCTGGCGGTTGTTGTATTTTGCGACTAAGCGATGTCCATTTCCGCCGTTTTTAGCGTGCGGTTGTTCTCCAAACCTTCTTCGGCGATAATGCGTCTGATCGAGATCGGCCTTTCTGGCGGTTGACCAGTCTTGTTTGGAAATAAGGGTGTCCGGATCTATTCGAGATGAATTTAAATACATATTTAATTAATCAATTAATTACTAACATGAATTAACCCCAATTTAACATAATAATTAAACAAGCAAATAAGCAACATGCGACCGTCGAATCCACGTAAATCCTAAGCATGCAAAATCTAGGAGTTACGAGATTACATACCTCTTGTAGAGACAACCGCTGAGAGGCGATGGATCAACCCAAAGAGTCTTCCCAAATATGTCCCACGTCCATCAACGTAATTCGATCCACACGCGATTTTAATAAAGGAGAAAAATAAAAATATTTTGCCACCACCTTTGTGGATTTCTAATATTTTCAATACATGGAATTGCATTGGGGATGAAAAATTCATCCCCTATTTATAGGACAAGGATGACCGATTTTTCCACTAGAAAAATAAGGAGGAAAATCTTTTTTTTGATCTCTCCAAGAAATCTTGAATATATCCCATATATTCTTTTCTCCATAATTAAATTTTTCCATAAAAATCCCACTTCCCTTTATCCCATATTTTTCAAAAAATACAAGGAAAAAGGAATCAAAATTTGATTTCTTGAATTTATGGGATAATCATGTATTCTAAGAATACTTCTCCATAAAAATCTTTTCAAGAAAAAAAAAAAAATATTTCTTCTTCTTTTCCTACAATTTTCGAAAATTACTAGGAAATATAAGCAATAATATTTTCTTCTCATTTTCATTAATTGGACTTTAATTTGAGCTATTTGAGGGACCTTTAGGAGAATTAAGATTGGACCTCCAATAGAGACTTAGCTAAAATATTATTCAAGCCCATTAATATTAATTTATTCTACTATAAAATTAATATTGAACTATCCATCTTAACCCATATTACGACTTCACAATAATATGACTCCCCGTCATTGTTTCTCATGTTTAAGATTATCTTACTCCACTAATTAATTAGGCCACTGAACAGACTTTATATTAATTAATATCTTTGTCCTTGGAGTAAAGACAACTCAACATTATTATCCATACCGAAAATAAATTTCCACTTGCAAGATTTGGTATGATAAAGATTCTGAGCCCACCAAGGGGACGAATCAAGCAAGTCGTACTTGCACACAATTTTTCGTATTAAATCTTAGCAATCGTCATGTAATCAATAATATTGCCCAAGATATAAGTATCGAATCACATTGATTCTCTTCCCATCATAAGTCAAAACAATAGTTATTAATTTCACACGATCCTATTTAAGGGACGGAGATTAATAAATAACGAACCACTGAGGTCTAATTCTTGTATATTCAGTACCGAAGAATTTATCCTCCTGTAGGTCTTATTCAGCGCATCATAATGCACTAGTGTAATCTCTTGGTCAAGACAAGTCAATCTGAGCCTTACACTTCAACCTTGCATGATGGATTGTTCATTTCCATCTGGGTTGTGAATTTGTACTTAGTTCACGAGGAACCTTAATTTGATTTTATGTGATCCGTATCACCAAATTAACTTCAACGTAATCGTACTTACTTATTGAACAGGTTTGCAACAAATATATATAACATTCATTCATATTTAATGCAATAGTGATTTATAATTTATTTCAATAAATAAATAAAAAATTAAGTTTGGTTATACAAAGTAAAAAATATATTTTTCAATATAAGCCCAACAGGTCTAGATGGTTTTACGCGGGGCGGCACAGTTATCAATGACGATGGTTCCTTGAATTTGAACAGGGCGACGCTGGATTTCTTGTGGTGTGCCCTTTCATGGCGGCGCGATGCAGAGGTTGAGCTCCAGTTCCTGTGATGAAGCCGTGTGAAGTGGAGAAGAGGCATGGATTTACTTCTGGAATCGTGGGATTTTGCAGCGTGAATTTTGAAAGGGATAGGGCCAACTTCATCATTTGAATTAAATCAGGCCCAATCTTTTAAGACTTTCGGCTTCACTTTATATTGGGTTGATTTAAATTAGGCCACCATTAATTTGAATTCATAACTGTTGGCCTTGAATTTGTGTATTAAGTATCATGCCCAATTGAGATAATGGACTGCTGGATTTGTTGCATTTTGGGGCTTTTTTTTTTTTTTTTTTTAAGTCCAACCGATAATTAATTAATGAAGTCTGGGAAACAAGAAAATTTAGCACTTAATTTCGGCAATGACCCCCCGTTTTTTTTAACACTCGCTTGTCTTTTTAAGTGGAATCGGACTCACAGATTTTGATCAATGCACTACATAGGCCAGCTACGGCCTTGACTTATTTTGGGAGTGTGGTGAGTGATATTATTACTTTGTCTTCTCATTTTTCTAGTATTACTTTTGTTTGGATTAGGCGTTCGGGCAACATGTTAGCCCATAGATTAGCGGGTTTTGGTTTATCCCGCGTTGAGCCGTTTTTCTCTACGGCTATTCCTGATTGTTTTGTGGATACTGTTCAGGCTGATTTTGGCCCTTTCGGTGATCTATAAGATCCTTTTCATTTCAAAAAAAAAAAACTGCCCGAATGTATATCGAATTAACTCAATCGAATAAGACAACTTGAATTATGACTGAACTTAGAAATGTACTAAGCTGCCTACGTACCCCTTTAAAGAGGATCAAGTCAAAACGTAGTTCAACGAGACATAGGTTGATTTTGAGGAGGGGGGGGTGCCGTACACAGTTTATACTCGTGTGGGCCAGGAGTGACTATTCTTTGACTACTGTAGACAAAGTAGGGATTTAATAATTTAACCACTCAAAATGCCTTTAGTGGGTGAGTTAACAGTTTAACCACGTGTAACTACCTTTGGTGGTTGTCGTACACAATTTATACTTGTCTTGGGACCCGGAAGTGACATGCGCGTTTAGGCTCGTGCATCATGGAGCATACTGGCTTGATTTACACGTAGCATCATTTCAAGAGTTTCCCATTTATGGGGAAAATTCTCACGTCATCCTCAATTTTTGGAGGAGCAGCTTCTGATATGGTGATGTGATTCACAGTCACCACTCGATCGTCGAGTTCTTGGCTCTCAAGATCAACACGTAGCCTCATTCGACCATCCTGTCTTTCAACTTGAAATGCTCGTATGATGACATTATCATCAGTGATGTATCCATCTTTGATCATTTGAGCAATTTTCCTTTGTAGGGCTGTTTCCGCATCTCGAGAAGTTGACTCTCGAATACTATAAGTATCAACGAAGTTTGATGAAGCCACGCTTTCTCCATCATCTTGATCATCCTTAGTGTGAATGATTGTTTGCATCTTTCCCGTCAGAACTTCTCCACATGACACGATCAAAGTGGTTTTTGTTCATTCGAGATGGATACAGACTACGAAGTTTATGAGAGTTTGAAGGCTTGATGATTCCCATTCTCCGATGAACACTTCTTTTGATTGGCCCCAATCTGTCAAAGACAGATCCTGGCTTTCGACTGCTTTCTCCTTTATGTGGCGCTAATCTGTCGAAGATGGAGACCCGTTTCACTTTCCTGGCACTCTCATCGCACACATCTTCCTTTGACGAGACTTCTCCTTCAGAGATATAATTTGCATTTGCTCTCCCTGTCGCGATCTGGCCGGGGCTTCTGGGGGCATGTCCCAGGCCATGCTTCGCATTCTTGGTGGCATAAACACCCTTTCTTATCGTTCTTTGAGTGACATCGATTTCATGGTCCGATTGTTTAGTCTCATGAGACGGACCCTCTGACATGGAGCTTTCTTGTGGATCATATCCAGCTTTGGCCAGGAGTTTGAAGGCTTGAGGACCATAAGACTCGGTAATCATTACTTCTGATACTTCTCCGTGTTCTGTCCTAGCTCCTCGAATAGGACGTGTGAATCCCTCGAGAGGTTGTGAAGAAGGCCTCTCATCATCAAGTTTGGTCAGAGGCAGTGTCAATCCTTCTAATGCTCCACTATTTGCAAGGACTTGTTTGCCTTTGTCGACGCGAGATGAAAGCAGTTCTCTTTCACCTTTCTCAACTTGTTCGTCCTTACTTGCACTTTTAACGATCTTAGCTACGTCTTCATCTTGGAAGTAGTACTTAGCATCGGCATGATAAGATTCAACTTCGGTGAAGGGTTTAGCGTCGCCAAACACCCTTTTTACGTGGCCATCTTTACAATACTTGAATCATTGATGCATCGTTGAAGGTATCACACCATTCTCGTGCAACCATGGACGCCCTAAGAGTATGTTGTATGACGTCTTTGCATCAATAACGTGGAACAACACGGTAGAAGTCATTTCATCAATTAACAAATCTAACATGATCGTGCCAATCGCTCTTTGACCCTCTTGTTTAAACCCTTGTATCATCAAACGACTATTTTCGAGCTCGTCTGTTGGTACACCCAACTTCTTCATCATCCTTAGAGGTAGTATGTTTTACTTGAAACCTCCATCGATCAACATCCGGTTCACCTTCTGTTCTCGAGTATAGCCGGTTATGAACAACGGTCGATTGTGAGGTTGTGAGCCGAGTAGAAAGTCGTCTTCAGTGAAAGCCATCGCCAAGGCACAAAAAAGCTTCTCTCCGGATATAAAAAATTCATCTTTCTCACCACTCACTGTATGACATGAAATGATATCACATCCACCATCTGCATCAACTTCAACGGTGATCATGTTTGTTGGGTTATGGAGCTGAGTGAAAACGGGGATCTGCGGGCGCGGAGGCGCTTCGACCGGTCTTTCGAGGTCGAGCAAGTGTGCTTGGTCGAAGCGCTCCCCTTTGCAGCGGTGAGAAGACGCCGAGCAAGGTTCTTGTCGAAGCGAAACCGCTCGACCAAGGGCTGAGGTCGAGCGGTTCCGAGGCCTGTACGCGGAGGCCCAGTTTCATCTTCTAGGGTTTCGGCCAGGATGGGCCAAACCTAGGTTTCTATTATAAATAACCCCTGACTCCCCCATTGTATCTTGCACTACTTGCAGGGAGGACAAGAGTAACCAAATTCTTTGTTCCTCTTAATTCCGTAGTTCCATTATTTTCTCCTATAATTGCTTGTTTAATTCCTAACAACTGGTATCAGAGCATCAGGCTCAAGGGATTTGTGGAGAGCAATTATGGTGGCTAAAGGAAAATCGCTTTGTTGAGAAGCTTGATGGAACGGATTTTGATTTGTCGTTCGGTATCTTGGCGGGCACAACCATCGAACGCGTCGAGAACGCACAAAGGCGCTCGAGCAAGCTAGTTGGTCGAAAGAAACCGCCGACCAAAGCCCCGGTGTCGAAAGGGTTCCGTAAGCGATTCATGGAGTATGGGGTGTTGCTTGGAGTAGGTGGTTGGATGCATGATCAAGATGGGCGTTGACACGTGGCTGAGATCGTTGTATCAGGTTAGATGCTAGATCAAGATGGGCGTTAGACACGTGGCTGAGATCGTTGTATCAGGTTCTTGCAAGATCAAGTGTGGATCGAAGCCGAATGTTGAGGGACATTGCTCGGATCGAGAGTTACTGCCGTGGAGAGATTGGGAAGACGAGTTACAGTTGGAGTTAGTCTCCAGGTGGGAGATTGTTGGGATTGTTGGAGTCTGAGTTGCGGAATGAGTCCAGGGAGGACAAGACGTTCGGAATGAGTCCAGGGAGGACAAGACGTTCGGAATGAGTCCAGGGAGGACAAGACGTTCGACCTAGTTGAGGTCGTGCACTTCCGCTCCAGTGTCAGTCTCCAGATCGGAGGGCTTAGCAGCTTGATCTCTAATCGGACTTGCCGATGAAGAACATCTTCAAATCTTCGTAGAGAATTCTGAAGTCTTGAATCTTCTGTTGCTGTTGTTACTTTGATGTCTCTGTGTGTTTGTGTGTTGTTGTGAATGAGGAGGACCCCTATTTATAGATGTAGAATAGGGTTTTAGGTCTTGACTTAATAGACTTTGTCTGGTGGGCGGAAGGTTCTAGAACTTTCTAGAAATACGATGGGGCTTGTAGTTTTTTTGGTTTGGACTTGATTTGTTTTATTGGACTTTTCGAAGCCCAACTTCACTTATTGGACTTTAGAGGCCCATCTTCACTTATTGGACTTTAGAAGCCCAATTTGATTTATTGGACTTTATAGGTCCAATTTAATTTATTGGACTTTAGAGGCCCAATTCAATTTATTGGACTTTTGAGGCCCAATACGATTTATTGGACCGCGTGACTTGAACTGGCCTAAATTTAATGAGTCGAAGACGCTATTAATTAATTTATTTTAGGAATTGACTTTATTTATATTCCCAATAATAAATTTAATTAACACGTAATTTCAATTGTCATTTTTCAATTGAGTGCAATTTTAATTTGCTTACAATAGGTATACCACTAATGATTTGGCGGGAGGACTGCGTGGTGGTGGAGGGGCAGCAAAGTGGCACATTTGTCACTAAGGATATGTCTGAGCTCATTGTTGATGATGATCGTTGACGAGTGATTTTTGAGATGTTCCCGTGGAAGAAACTTTGGGGAAGGTGGTATCCTCTAAAGTTAGTGCATTTTCTTGGAAAGCTATTCGAGAGCAGATTCCCTCTAAGAAAAATCTATTGAAGCGTGGTTTGCGTGATGACATTGGATCGAGTACATGTTCATTATGTCTTAGCACTGTAGAATCTTCAAATCACCTCCTTTTTTTATTTATTTTTTATTTATTTTGGTGTGGAGTGAGATTACAGAATGGATTGGTAAATCGGTCTTATACTCTTCTCGTGCATCGGACCATTTCTTGGAATTTGTGAGGTTGGAATAAAGTGTGTTAAGAAGGAAAATATTAGGCCTTATTTGGCAAAAGTCTTTGTTTGGAAAATTTGGAAGACTAGGAACGAGCTCATATTTAAGGAGAGTAGGTATTAAGCTTGAAGAATTGGTAAATGGAATTACATTAAACTCATGAAAGTGGATTCGGGCGTATTACCCGATATTCTTCTCCGTCCCGTTTCACATTTGGACCTCTCAACCATTAGAGTATCTGCCGTACAATCTGTAATAGAATCTTTTGAATAGTATATTTGTAATTGTTGGGTTACGAAACCCCTTGCACTCAATAATATATCATCTTTGTCTTTTAAAAAAAAAAAAGTAATGTAATAAATTTCACTTGGGCAAGTGACATTAAAAATTATAATAATATATTAAATAAGCAAGTCTCCTGTTAATTAATTTCATGTGAACTTTTATTTTTAAAAGTGATACTAAAATATACACGAAATACCACATTTTAGAAAATACTTAATTTTATATCTTATTTTTTTTTTTTTAATTACTAAATCACGATGCTTCGTGCACTACATATTATTACAAAGTAGTACTATAAAAAATTTCCTGACCCAATCCAAATTCATGGAAAATTTTGTCTACTTATGGCTTTGGTATTAAACTTTAAACTACTTGCAGTGATAAATTCTTGCTTTGATTTTTATATTTTTCCGATCACAAAGACACTTACGTTCGATTATTGCAAACACATAAGTCTTGGAGTAGCCCGACCACAAAATTCGGTGAGTCTAACCGACAATGAGAATCTCCGTATGAACGAGAGTTTTTAGCAAACCCGTGGCGGTGAGCCAAGAAATTAACATCTCTTTTTATAAAATTAAAATTTAATGAAGGATTGTTTACAAGTATTGAACTACGTTCTTCCACATAAACCCCAACTACATAAATATTAGAGTTATTAAATTGTATTGCATCCACCACGACTTTAGCGTCGCCTTTTACGATTACGCCATGTAAATATATGCTTAATCCATTATAGAGCTTAAAAAAAAAACACGACCTGATCACGATTGTTTTCCCAACTACAAACCCACCTCGAATAACCACATCAATCTCGATTTGAGAAGAGTCTCTAAAAAAAGCTGCATCGACATTAAACTTCCACGATCGTTTGCGTAACTTGGGTTTGTTATATGCATGTGTTATATGCTCATTTGTTATTGCAATATTATATATATCATCTTTATTTTAGTCAGAAAATGAGCACATCACTTCATTCTTGTGGCTTCATCGAAATCAATAATTTTACCTTAGTTTTCTGCATAATTAGAATCGAATTACCAAATCATAGTACTTAAACTAGTATAATTAGATGGTATACTTATCTTCTAGTCATATTTTAATTTACAGATTATAAAAGTATTCTCTACACTTTTAAATCATTACTTAATTTCTTAAATATCATTCCATTGAGTTTACTTCTTGATGAAGCGACAAGTTAACAAGAGGGTGTTTACCAATAGCAAATGCACACATAACATATTGACTAAAATATCATTAATTAATCTGCAAAAAGAAAACAAATAATATTGGGGAAAGTTTCCAAACTCTTTCACCTGTTTCAATAACAAGACCAGGTTTTTTTTTTTTTATGTCATCACTAGCAGAATAAATCTTTATATATATAGCTATGGACTAGGAGAATAAATCTTTATATATATATAGCTATGAATTTCTGCTTTTTACATATGCATTCCTCAAAACCTCTAAATAATTGTGAACGTCGCTATTGGTATTTAATACAATTATTTAAAAAAAATCAATTGATTTATATTATTAATGAAAATTTAGTCAATAAAGTCTTTTTCGGTGCAATTTCAATGAACTTTAATTAAAGTTCATGTTCTCATATAAATTATATTGTTTTTTTTATTCTTATCTCTAGCCCATCTCATCATTGAGACTTGAATCGGTCCTGACGGTGGGACCTTATAAATACCTTATATGCTAATTAGTTACTTTCTCCGTCCCAAAACTCGATTGCCACATTCTTTGTGTGTGCTCGAGTTTTAAGAAAAAGTGATATAAGTGTTGGGTAGAAAGAGTTATTTATTAATATTTTATGTGATAAAGTGATAGGTAGTTGGGGTTAAAAAAAGTTGTTTATTAGTATTTTATGTGATAAAGTGATAAAATGGGTATTTCCATTTAAGTAAAGCGGTAATCAAGTATGGGACGTTCGAAACGGAAATATGGCAATCGAGTTTGAGACGGAGGGAGTACTAAGTTGTCATCTATATATATATAAAAGCAGAAAGCTGCCCAAATTTGAAAATCATTGAATTTTCCTGCCGAAAATAATTGCTAAATTGGGAAACGAATATTGGAAAAAAATATATGTTTAGGATGAAAGATACATATGAAAGATACACACCTTCCCAATGTAGGTGTTAAATTGGGAGACAAATCTCTGAAAAAAATATTAACAAATAATAATGGATTGAGATAAAATCTTTAAAATAAATCGCAAAAACTTGTATGCAATATTGCATACAAGCCATATGTGCAATTATAGATCCATTGGACTTTTTTTTTTTTTTTTTTAGGGCCTGGAACGCGGCCGCCAGATTTCTTCAGTTTGATTTTCACAACGCTGCTTTTTCAGGTTCTTCCTTCATCTCTCTTCTCATGTTCTTCTTTTTCTTTTTTCTCTTCCATATTCTTCTCAATTTCACAATCTGTAATTTTAGACTGATGATTTTTTTTTTTACGTGTTTGTCTTGGTTTTGTTTATGTAGTAACACTCTTTTTTGCTCATAGAGTAACACTCTTTTGTTCATGTAGTAACACATCAAGTTGTTATGTAATCTGTAATTTTGAATTTGGGAATTTCTTTTCCGTTTGTTGGGGTTTGTTTATGCGTTTATCTTGATTTTTTTTGTTCATGCAAAAGAACACTCTTTTTCTTGATGATATTTTTTTCGCGTTTATCTTGGTTTTTGTTCATGTAGTAACACTATTTTGCTCATAGGGTAACACTCTTTTTTTATTCATGTAGTAACACATTAAGTTGTTGTTATGTAAATCTGTAATTTTGAATTTGAGAATTTCTTTTCCGTTTGTTACGGTTTTTGTTTATGCGTTTGTATTGGTTTTTGTTCATGTAGTAACACTCTTTTTTGCTCATAGGGTAACACTCTTTTTGTTCATGTAGTAACACATCAAGTTATGTAAACTGAACCCACCCTTTGCCATACCTTACCGCCCTTTTACCCATACGACCGACCATGAAAATTTAGGCAACTTTTTGCCTTATTTATGTTGTATTGCATATAACACTAGTGTGCAATATTTCACACAAGACTTTCTCAAAATAAATAATAATGGACTGAGAAAAAAAAAAATCTTTTGAATAAATATCAATTATTTTTTTTTTTCGATTTATTATTAATTAATAATAAAAAAAAATCTTGAATTAGATTTTTTATTAATCTATTGATTTCTAAAAAAAAAAAATGAATTAGATTTTTTTTTCGAATCTATTATTAACAAATAATAAGTTTTCTTGATTTAATAATTTTGTCAAGATGAAAGATTCACGAGAAATTCTTGTGTGAAATATTGCACACTAGTGTTATGTGCAATACCAAATAAATAAGACAAAAGTTGCCTAAATTTCAAATGGTCGTATGCGGGTCGGTCGAATCGAATCGGGCGGGCGGGCGGTGGGGGTGGTGTTGGGAAATTAGGGGTGCCCGGATCTATTCGAGTTGAATTTAAATACATATTTAAATTAATTATTTAATTACTAACATGAATTAATCCTAAATCAATTCAACATAATAATTAATAAGCAAATAAACATCATGCGTACATGTAATTCACGTAAATCCTAAGCATGTGTAATCTAGGAATTACGTAAATACTAACCTCTCGTAGAGACAACCGTTGAGACGATGGATCAACCCAAAGTGCCTTCTCAAATATGTCCCACGTCCACGAACGTAATCCGGTGGGAGGATTATCAACGAACGATTTTAATCTTAAGGAGAAAAAAAAAATATTTGGCCACCACCTTTGTGGATTTCTAATTTTTCCAACACATGGAATTGCATTGGGGATGAAAAATTCATTCCCTATTTATAGAACAAGGGGTGGTCGAAAAATTTTAGGTCAATTGGACATTGGGAAATTTCCTTGCTTCTTCCTCAAGATACAATCTAGAATATATCCAATATATTCTATTTCCCAAAATATCTCACAACAAAATCTTCTCCTCCTTTCTTGTTCCCCAATTTTCGAAAACTTCAACCAAGTAGGGAAGAAATAGGATCTTTTTCCTTTCTTGAATTTATGGGATAAACTTGTATCTCAAGAAATACTTATTCCATAAAATCTTTCCAAGAAAAATCAAGAAAAAATCTTTTCTCTTTCCTACCCTATTTTTCGAAAATAATTAGGAAAAATTAGGCAAAATATTTTCTTCTCCTTTTCATTATTTGGACTTTTATTTGGGCTATTTGAGGGGCCTTTAGGAGAATTAAGATTGGACCTCCAATGGACTATGAAACCATAATATTAAGCCAAAATATTATTCAAGCCCATTAATATTAATTTACTCCACTATAAAATTAATATTGAACTATCCATCTTAACCCACATTACGACTTCACAATAATATGACTCCCGGTTATTATTTTCCGCGTTTAAGATTATCTTAGTCCATTAATTAATTAAGCCACTGAATATACTTTATATTAATTAATATCTTTGTCCTTGGAGTAAAGACAACTCAACATTATTATCCATACCGGAAATAAATTTCCACTTGCAAGATTTGGTATGATAAAGATTCTGAGCCTACCAAGGGGACAAATCAAGCAAGCCGTACTTGCACGCGATTCTCCGTATTAAATCTTAGCAATCGTCATGTAATTAATAATATTGAAGGTATCGAATCACATTGATTCTCTTCCCATCATAAGTCAAAGCAATAGTTATTAATTTCACACGATCCTATTTAAGGGACGAAGATTAAGAAATAACGAACCACTGACGTCTAATTCTTGTATATTCAGTGCCGAAGAATTTATCCTCCTGTAGGTCCTTTTCAGCGCATCATAATGCACTAGTGTAATCCCTTGGTCAAGACAAGCCAATCTGAGTCTTACACTTCAATCTTTCATGATGGGTTGTTCATTTCCATCTGGGTTGTGAATTTGTACTTAGTCACGAGGAACTGTTAATTTGATCTTCTGTGATCTGGTATCACCAAATTAACTACAACGTAACACGTACTGACTTAATCGAACGGGTATGCAGTAAATATATATAACATTCATTCATATTTAATGCAACATGTGATAAATAATTTATTTCAGCAAAATAAATAAGAAATTCAGTTTGGTTATACAAAGTAAAAACATACTTTTCAGTATAACCCCAACACAGGGCGCGGGCAGTGGGTTCAGGTTTACATAACAACTTGATGTGTTACTACATGAACAAAAGAGTGTTACCCTATGAGCAAAAGAGTGTTACTACATGAACAAAAACCAGTACAAACGCATAAACAAAACCAGAACAAACGGAAAAGAAATTCTCAGTCCAAAATTACAGATTTACATAACAACTTGATGTGTTACTACATGAACAAAAAAGTGTTACCCTATGAGCAAAAGAGTGTTACTACATGAACAAAAACCAGTACAAACGCAAAAAATATCATCAGTAAAAGAGTGTTACTACATGAACAAAATCCACTACAAACGCGAAAAATATCATCAGTAAAAGAGTGTTACTACATGAACAAAAATCAGTACAAACGCATAAACAAAACCAGAACAAACGGAAAAGAAATTCTCATTCCAAAATTACAGATTTACATAACAACTTGATGTGTTACTACATGAACAAAAGAGTGTTACCCTATGAGCAAAAGAGTGTTACTACATGAACAAAACCAGTACAAACGCGAAAAAAAATCATCAGTCTACCAGACTACCACAACTAACACTGATTTTCTCCCAAAACAATTCTTAATTAAGCAAGTGTGACAAATTCTAAAATTTACGACATAAAAGTTTCAATCAAGCTGACTTTAGCATCTCTTCTGAATTAGTTCATATATAAAACAGAACAGATGCTCAGTTAATAGTTATATGCATGTGGAAGAAACAGTCAAACAGATATGCCAGAAGATTACCAGATTTGTGATTGCGGTGTCTGCTGCGAGGAAAAAGAAAGGAAGGAGAAATCCGCAGGAAAAAGGAGAAGCGGCTCAAGCGGGCCTGACCCGCGAAATTAAAAACCTAATATTTAGGCCAAATTGCACATAAATCATGGTATGCAATATTGCATACAAGTTTTTGCCAAGATTCACACCTTAAGATGAAAGATATACATCTTTCCAATGCTGGTGTAACGCATAAATTGATAAATAATCTCAAAAACTATAAAAATCTTGCTTTAAATTTCTTCCAAATTTATTTTTTATGAATCTATTGATTTCTCAATTTTTTTTAATAACAAATAATAAATTTCTTGATTTAATAATTTTGGTTAAAATGCACCTGAAAATAATTTTGATACATATGAAAGATACACACCTTCTCAATGCAGGTGTTAAATTGGGAGTCAAATCTCTGAAAAAAATATTAATAAATAATAATGGATTGAGATAAAATTTTTAAAATAAATAATAATGGATTGAGAAAAAAATCTTTTGAATAAATATCAATTATTTTTTTTCGAATTTATTATTAACAAATAATAAAAAATCTTGAATTAAACTTTTTTGTTAATCTATTGATTTCTAAAAAAAATTGAATTAGATTTTTTTTCGAATTTATTATTAACAAATTATAAGTTTCTTGATTTGATAATTTTGTTTTGTTTTGTTTTTTGTTTTTTTTTTTTGACAGGAAAGAAAAATATCATTAAACATCCGAAAAATCGGAGGAGACAAAGTCTACAAGTGCATTCGGATACTCATTCGGAGACAATTTCCTGTTAAATTTGAGGAAACAAATTAAGATGAGGAAACTTGATGACCAATGTCGCGCTCTAACCCAATAAATAAATAAATAAATAGTTTTTAGAGAAAAAAAAATGAAGCAGTTTTTTTCTATAAAAACTCACCCGTCTCAATCCAAAATAATTAAATTACACAACATAGCAAAAGTCACAACACGGAAACAGAAATAGCCACAAAAAAAACGAAAATAAATAGTCAGCAAGACTTTGCCATTCCTTCCTGCTATCATTTGAACACCTTTTGAATAATGACATCACAAATATAGATTTAAATATAAAATTCCCTCAAATTACATGTACATAAAAAAAAAAAATTATTTGTATTTCTTCTCCTTAATATCTTCTTCTCAAATCATCTATATATATTACCCAAATTTCCTCTCATCAAATAAACACACTAAATTCCAATTCTTACAATTATGGAGTGTAGAAACTTCGAGATAACCCTAACGTCAGCGAAAGATCTCGAAGACGTATGCCTATTAGGCAAGATGAAAGTCCACGCCCGAGTCTCCGTCGGCGGCGGCGGGCGGAGGGGAGAAGCGAACGCCGACGGACAAGCACGGCAAGATAAACCCCGCCTGGAATTTCACGACGAGGTTCACGGTGGGGGAATCGGCGATCGAGAACTGCAACACCATGCTCGTGGTGAAGCTCTACTGCACGAGGAAGCTCAGAGATAGGTACCTCCATAAACAATTTCATCTCATCTAAAAGTTCTAAAAAACAAAAAAAAAAAAAAAAATCGCCAAAAAAGACATAAATTGAGATTAAAGGATCAAAATTGAAAAAAAAAAAAAAGTTATTGGAAAATTTATGATGTTTTTCAACATAAAAAATTTCATTACATTTAAAAGTTCAAACTTGAATAGAGGTGTGAAATTAATTAATTCTTTGTCTTATTTTCCTCAATAGGTACATCGGAGAAGTCAATACGCCAATGAAGGAGCTCTTCGATGTGTCGAGAGCCACCGGAGGAAGCGCCGTCATGTGTTATCCGGTGAAGAAAGGGAGTGTGAATTCAAAGGGGTGTTGAACTTGTCGTACAACTTTGGGGAGAAAGTGATGATTGATAAATTGTTGTTAGCTCAAACCATTAGTCCTGGTGAAGCCGTTGCTGATCTCCTCCGCACCGCAGGCGGCACACCACCACCGCCGCCGCCACCTAAGAAATGTTAGTTACCTTTGTTTGACTCCAAGTCATTCTCTCGAAGCTTGATCCATGGGATATCATTTTGCATTTGAATTCTCTATTTCTAGTTGTACCTTTTACTATATGTCTCATACATATTACATGTATAATGATGATATGTGTGATTGTACGTGTGCGCGACCCAGAGGATTGGGATTGCAACTGTATCTTTTTTATCTTTTTCAGTGTGTGTGTGTTTGGTAGCTGATATTGAATGAATAAAATGGTCGGTCTCGTTTTAAATTATTGTTCTCTTTTAGAAACTAAATCTCACAAATGGAAAGTGTAAATGTTATGAGTCTCTTTTTCTAATCCATAGTTTATTAATGTGTGTTTTTTGTTTGTGCTATTAATTGATTTTCTCTCTTTTTGCATAAGTTATAAATATGTTGATGATTATTTTATGATCACCGATACTTTTGATGATTTGGTTTTCGAGAATATATAAAAAAACAAGTGAGTCTCATGTACACTCAGGTGCACCATGCACTCATAGTGCATTTAAAAAAGGTTCGACTTGTTGTTCTGAAAAGTACAATTTATTTACATTGAATCGTGCAACTATTTTTCATATCAGTTGCATGTTTCATTGTAAACAAATCGCACGCTTCAATATAACAAATCACACGTTTTTAAAATATAATATAACTGCACGGTGGACCTAAGTGCATACAAGACCAAGCCATAAAAAAATTAAAATATGTACAAAGTAACAAATCTAATCAAGATATGTACAAAAGAGATATATCTAGGATATTCTACCCTATTGTAAAATTACTTCTTGATTGAGGGACAAGTTGACAAAAGGGTGTTTACCAATGCACACATAACATATTGAAATATTGGGAAGACAATTTCCAAACTCTTTCACCTGTTTCAATAATAAAACCAAGTTTTTTTTTTAATGTCATCACTAAGAGAATAAATCTTTATGAAAAATGGATGGGACAATGCAGTTGGTCCAAATGTCTATAAATAGACTGCATTGGTCGACATTTCGAGTTTGAGTTGAAGTGAAATTCCATTTGCTCTACTCAAAACTTAAGAGAGTAACATCTAAGACACAACCGAGTGATTGTTTCTTATAGGAGTGTGAGGGTCGTTGTTATTCTATGTGTACTGGTCGAGGGAATACAATCTCTCCCATCAGTATTGATTTTATCTTATTAGATCAAGTTTTAAGTTGAATAAGATCACCAGTGGAGGGAAGGTTATAAATTGGAACGACCACAGAATCGTGGGGGTTCTTGATACCTTAAGATCGATAGGTAATATACTTTAAATATCTCATATACCATTAATAGAGTTTTTTGCACTTTTGGGTCCCATAGGACACGCCTCCTCACGCTTTTGGTCCCAAAGCTTACACTTTTGGTCCCAAAGTCGAAAATTTTGACACTTTTGGTCCCGCGACTGAAACTTCCGTCCAATTTTCCGTCAAACTCGCGCTTCCCAAACACGCGCCGTTAGTCAAACGTTAAATTTCTGCTGAGAATTATGCATCTTCTGGGGCTGTGTTGCCTGGTTCGAATAATGCAGATGTACACAGCGCCTTCATAAGAAGCAGGCTGATAACCCGGTTACAGCTGCTGGTTGCTTTCCTAGACAGGATTTTATTCCCGTTTCTGGGACTGATAAGGTACCTGATGGTTTGCCTGATCCTTTGTCTAGAGCTGGTGGATTTGTTTCGAATTTGGGCACTTCTGGAGGTCTTCCACAGCAGCCCGCTGGTTTTATGTTGTTTTAGACAGAAAAATTGACGTTGGGACCAAAAGTGTCGATTTTTTCCCTCAAAAAACGAGTTCACGCGCCTGGGGTTGACCAAAATCCTATGGGACCAAAAGTGCTAACAGATTTCACAGAAAAATTAACGGTGGGACCAAAAGTGTCAAAATTTTCGGCTTTGAGACCAAAAGTGTAAGCTTTGAGACCAAAAGCGTGAGGAGGTGTGTCCTGTGGGACAAAAAGTGCAAAAAACTCACCATTAATAACTATATGATAACACGTGAGTTGGCTGGAACTCCAAATTTGAGCCTATATACATCTCAATGTTGTGCATGGTTTCTATAATCTTCACATGTCGCTTTATCTGGTACTAAATATTAAAGTTATCTGATATGTGTACTTCGATACTCTTTTTTATCATACTTTTCTGGAAGTTATTTGTGCATGTAGTTTGCTAAAAAACTTATTGCATATTGCAAAAAGGTGCAGACTGAAACATAATATATGAAGCTTATGCGTCTGGTTCTCTGTTCGAAGTCCTGCAATGAATTGCGAAGACTGCCATCGAAGTGAAAATAAAAGTATTTTGATCTTTGAAGGTAGTGACTATAAGACCTTTATAACATGTCTGCTTTGCTAATCTTAGCATCAGGATATCATAGTAGTTATAGATTTTGTTGGTCACGAATACTAATTCCTGCCTCACATGAGAGCTACTTCATGATTATCATGACCTTTCACCTTGCTTACTACTTGAAATGGATTAGGTACTATCCTATTAAGTTCAAATTTAAGCTGCAAGTTTTGAATAGTTTAAGACTATAGCTTTAATGCGTCTTGAAGTTTCATAATTATCCGGAATAATATATCAGGAGAATTAGAGCCACCGATGAAAAATAACATATTAATTTTCTAGAATGTGAGGTGAGAGTAATTAAGTTTTATGTTCATATTGGTGTGTTGTTTTCTGCAGATATGTTACTTATCCACGGACCATCTTGCAGCAGTATTTTTCATGGCAGTTAAAATGTCAAAATATGATGAGAGTTGTCTTCTCCATTTATATTTCATTTATTTCTTCTTTCTTTTTTTTTTCCACTGACGATTCGTCTGATAATGTAAATATTTTTTACGTTTCCATAATAAATATACAAATATACGAATATGGTGATTTTCACATAACTTCTTTTTTCAGTATTTTTATCATATTTGGGTTACACTTCATGTCAGAGGCAGATTACAAGTTACAACCGATGTTCACGCCTTGTATTCCAATTTTCTGTTGAAAAATACAATTCACAATGAAATTTTAAAAATACATTTGTTTTTTTTAATTTCCACAATTACCAACATAATATTGAAGGTTACTGGGTATCCGTACATTGCAATTCCGGTATAAACTACTAGGAAGTTTTATGTTATATTCTAAAATTTTATTTCATTAATATTTCTCTGATTTTATCTCTTTATAAAGATATTATCCAGATTTTATAATTCATTGTCAGTCGAAAGAAACAATTGTTGTTTACAAATCTGAGCATTGGCAACTTGCTGTTACTTGCAAAAAATGATTGTTATTTTCTTTTTTGTGGCTGTGAACTAAGATTTTATTTAATCTTGCTTCGGTTGTGGTTTTTTTATTTAATGGGAACATGTACAATATCAAAGCTATTAAAAACAGGCTGGATATAAACTATTAAACTCCATGCATACATTTCCAACATAGATAAGTATTGACATATTTATGATTTTGTTGGATGTGTTGTTAATTTAAAAATATAAAGAAGTAATAAGGTTCAAGTCAGCCAATTGATAATTTACAATAACCCGTGCATTGCACGGGCAGAAAAACTAATACTTAAAAGACTTCATGGAAACAAATTCGTATTTTTTTAACAATAAAGTATGGCGGATCGTGTACTAATATAATTATATTTTATAATACTACAATAGATGGGCCGGTTGATTACAACACTGATAGAGATGGGCTTTAAGGGTGGGATTTTTAAATTACAATTAATACTAACAAAAAAAAAAAGTAATTTTTATAACAAAATATTAGTACTAAGAGATATCAACAAAAAGTTCTGGGGGCACGTGCCCCTCTCTGATACACATAGATCCGTCTCTGCATAACAACGAAACTAAAAAAATCGAGTTCACGGTGAACTCGAGTTCACACAAATTTTTATCAAATATTTTATACCGCTGATTTTTTTCTCCGGTAAAAACTGAGGGCATTATTGTCTTTCGCCTCGAGGTTTATACCAACGAGCGGTTATGATTTACTCAATTTTGACGTTGGTTTTTTAACTGGCATTTCCCAAGTTCTGAAACGGAAAAATGTCAATTCAAGGTCTGAAAGATGACAAAACTATCAATTTAAGGCCTTAAATATTTTTCCTATCGATTCAAGGCCTAGATGATAGAAAACTATAGATTCAAGGCTTGAAAGATAAAAACTATCAATTTGAGGCTTACACATTTTAAGGCCATATTTGACACTTATATTTCATATTCTTATTTCATGTTCTTATTTTTTTTTATTTTTAGGGTTTACGGTTCAAGAGGGTTTAGGGTTCATGGTTCAAGGTTTAGGGTTCATCGTTGAGGGTTTAGGGTTTAGTGTTCAGGGTTTAGGGTTTTAGTGTCAAACATGGCCTTAAAATATATAAGCCTCGAATTGATAGTTTCTATCTTTTAGGCCCTGGATTGATAATTTTCTATCTTCCAGGCCTTGAATCGATAGGAAAAATCTTTGGGAGAAGAACATTCCACTACAAAGTCACCCAAAACATTACAACCAGGTACAAAGTGCAGAAAATTTCTGCACTTTAGTTCAAATTTGAACTATAGTACGGCGTACTTTAGTTCAAATTTCTGCACTTTGTACCTGGTTGTAATGGTATCCTAAATCTTGTATCTAACTGTAATTTTCTCAAAATCTTTCAGGCCGTAAATTGATAGTTTTACCATCTTTCAGGCCCTAAATCGATAAAACTCCGTTCTGAAACTATCACACCTTTTAAAAATACCATTAAGAATTGAATAAACCAAGAATGGGTGAATTTTAGCGTTGTGAAGAAAAAGAAAAGAGAGCGCGATTCTGAGAAACAAAAGGAGAGGGACACCAGCGAAAGAAGAAGAAGAACGAAGCACTGTGTATGCTTTGATTTTCATGAGATACTTGGCATGTTTAATTAAGTTTTAAGCTCTTTTAGAATAACTAATTTAACCTCTCTCTCAAAAAAAATAAAAAAAAATAAAACTAATTTAACAGAAATCAAACTCTAATTTCTTGAATTTGTATTGTGAAATTGTGCAATTTTTATTAGCCTTTTTCAATTCATCGGAGGAGAGAGAAATATAATTTTAATTGAAAATTTGTATTAGTTGAAACGATTTGTTACGGCAACGAAAATCTACTTTTGAGATGAAGTTCATAGAAAAGAATGAAATTGAGTTGCAATAGAGACTCTTGATTCTAGCACAAAAATGCTTGGGCATGTCTTATGAAGTTATACCCCCAACCATTTTTTAAATAAAATTTGCATTTGTCTGATCAGAGAAATGAAATTCAATTGGATTTTTAGGCTACAGTGAAGAATGACTTTGAGTTGGAAGTTGGAACCTTTGGAATCAACGGAAATTTATTTTTTATGTAATACTATTATATTGGAGTTGTACTTTTTTCGTAGGAACATATTTTTTTTTTTTCGGAGGGAGTTGGTGCCAGTTCTTGCGTCCGCCCCTGCATACAAATCTAATTTTCACAAAATTCGATACAATATTACTACTATTTTTTTCATTTTTAATATAATATAATATATATATATATATATATATATATATATATATATATAAATACAACATCAATTATTATTACTATATATTGATTTGATATAAAACAAAGTCTCTCACCCTATCAAAATCTCAAAACAAACGCATTATTTTAATATTCACGAGACTTTCAAATTGATAGGATTTGAAGTTATGACTTTCTGATGAGAACGGTGATTTGGGAACAAGATAAATTCATCGCCCTAGCGCAGGCTAGTAGGAGAACGAATAGATAACATGATAAAATCGACGCCCTGACTCAGGCCAACATGAGAATGATTGGTTTTTGACAAAGTTGCCAAAGAAAAGTTAATTCTTCATTTGATTGATGAAGCAAAAAAATGTACAAAACTTGATTAAATAGAAAAAGGACCAAACCTAATAAAAAAAGGACTAAATCTAACTAAATTTAAAAGATATCCTAAAATAAATAAAATAACCGAAAAATAAGGGAAAAATAGTAAATCTTGTGGATTCTTGTCAATCTTGAGATCCTGCGAATCTTGGGATATTTCTAGAACAAATCCAATATCGCATCTTGCCACATATGGCGAAATTTGGGACAGTATCTTTGATAATTCTGGGCCCAAAACCCTTGATCGCATCATTCCCGTCCCCTTCAAGATCGTCCTTGTCCTCAAGGACCAATTTCGAGAACACTCTCTCATCAAGTCTAAATACTCCTCTTCATTTAATCGCTGACTTATTGCCACCAAATTATTTAGCTCAAAATTATCAACTTTTCGGGTGTGGCAAAAAATCTTTAAGCGATAGTGTGGTTTTTTCATAGTGCTACCGACAAAATAACTATCATTAGTTAGAAAATAATAATAATTATTATGTGAGATATAACCTTCATCATCATATAGGCAAATTTCGTCAAACGCCGTATCAAGGCCCCAAAAATTTGAAGTGTTGTCAACTTCCGTATCAAAAACTTGGGACAACTCGTCTTCAGGTTCGTCTTCATAAATAGGGGGCTCATTCACGTTCAAAATTTTGGCACGAATCATCTACGAGCTCCACATCAAAAATGGAAAGAATTAACTACGAGTTGCTCTTCATCATAAAGAGGTGGTCCATCATAATATGGAGATTCAGTAAAACAGTCCATCTCATCAGAAGTAAAAGGCCCAAAGTTCTCGTTATCATTCCATAACTTAAACTCTTCCAAAAAAAAAATGACTATCCCATCTTCACAAAAATCATCAAACGAATTATCAGGCTCAAACTGACTAATTTCTTCACTCCAAGTAGGAAGCCCAATTGGCTCATTTCTATCCTCCAAATAAGTAAGCCAAAAATGGGAACCATCCTCAAAAGGTTCAGGAAAATAATTAAGCTCATCAGAAATATTGGTTCCAACTTTAGAAATATTATTAGCAGACTCTATTAAATTAAACTCAGGCCCATGTCCTTCAGAATAAGGGTCATGTCGAAAATCACATTCTCCAAATTCTTGAAACAAATTCCCACGCTCAACCTCCGGACTAATCTCCTGACTAATCAAAGGTCCATTAAACTCAACATGAGAATTGAACCCTGGCCCAATTTCTCCAAAATCCTCAATAAATTTCCGTGCCCACTATGTTCATTAAATTTAAATGGTCCAATGACATCATCATTAACAAGACATGTCCCAAAATTTTTATTATTGTCGCAAAAAAAGAACCCAACTTCATCATATGTCAAAGAACCGTCAGACCCAACTTGCGCAACACAAGGAAAAGACTTATTTTCAAAAGAATACGAAGGCCCAAATTTACCTTCCCGTGAGATTAGCCCATGGTGGGGTAGGGCAACAGACACAAAGGGAAACCGTTTTCTGTTACTATCGGTGGTGCGCGAGGGGTGCATGGCTTGTGGCTGTGGGTTGGTGGTTGGTGGCAAGGCGGTGATGTTGATCCGCTCGCGAGATGATGATTGATCTTACTTCTTGCCTTCCTTTCCGAGGTATTTGAATGACGAATCTTTCGTCTTATTTTTCGTACGTTCAGTATTTTCCAGCGATTGATTGATGATGGCCAACCTACCCAAGATGTCAAACCTATCTTCGATGGTAATACGCTCGCGTTGGTTTCAAGACATGGTAGCAATTTAGATCGCGATTCTCGGATACTCTCAATAAAAGCACCAATTTGGTGAGAACCGCGATTTGGGAACAAGATAAATTAAATAAGCCCTAAGCGCAGTTAACGAAAATGCTCATGCCAGCGGGAAACGATTGATTTTTGACAAAGTTGCCAAAGTAAAGTTAATTTTTCATTTGATTGATGAAGCAAAAAAAACATACAAAAACCTGTTTAAATAGAAAAATGACCAAACCTAATAAAAAAATGACTAAATCTAACTAAATCTAAAAGGTATCCTAAAATAAATAAAATAACAAAAAAATAAAGGGAAAAACCAGTAAATCTTGTGGATTCTTGTCAATCTTGAGATTTTGCGAATCTTGGGATATTTCTAGAACAAATCCAATATCGCATCTTGCCACATCTGGCTAAATTTGAGACAGTATCTTTGATAATTACGGGCCTAAAACTCTTGATCGCATCACTATTTTTACGCACACTTAAATCTTGAAACAAACATGGATTTAAACTAAAATTGTTCCGTAATTATTGACTTGTTCAATTTAGTCCCCAGCATGGTTCGAAAACCAGCTAAAAAAAACCAAAATAACGTCTTTTTTACTCGTGTATGCGCCACGCCCCCTAATTTTTTTTTGCGGGAAGCTACCGATCCCATTTCTTTTTCATATGTGGCATACTTATCTTCTAGTCATATTGCGCTAGAAGATGGTGGAAGCACTTAAAAACTCTTAGGAATTAATTTGACTTAAAAAACGTAACTCGTCTTCCCCATCTCTTATCGACAGTATCTCTTGATCTTCATGTGTTCAAGTTTCGTATTCAGAGGTTGTTCTATATCTTTGTCTTACTGGTACTTCTCGATCTCCATCTTCGAGAAAACCCAAAATTTGTACCATCAAACTTTTCAACTGGCAATTTCTCTTCACCCAGAGATGGACGGACGCATACTGGTGAGGGGGCACGTGCCCCAGGAAAAAAAAATTATTTAGCATAATTTTCTAATTATATACAAACTTCTTATTAATATTATAATAAATTATAACTTGATTCATGGGTCGAAATCCATACCCCCACAGTGTTCTGATCCCCACCAGCCCATCCTCACCCCTTCAATCCCTATTATTATACTATATATAATTTTTAATTAGTAGTATACAAATTATAAAAATTATAATTTAAAATCCAAACCACATTAATACCTATTACTATATAAATACTAGTAATTGAACCCGTGCGATGCACGGCTGTAGTTGAACATTTGTTTTAATAGTGAGTAATATGATTTTTGGAAAACTCTTTAAAAATAACGTTTTAGCTAATTCATATTTAATACACAATTTTAAATTAAATTCATTCGTTAAGTACTGAAATTTTCGAAACACGCCGAAATATAAGTGAAATCAGATAACAACTATGTGTTCATGAAAAAAATGTAGTGTTAAAATAACCTAAGTTTATTGTAGGAAAATTCCAAAAAATAAAAAAATGGTTCATAACAAAAAAGAAATAAGAGACATAAATTAATATTGAACTATTCTTTCTCAATCTTGATTTTGGTCATCATTTTCTTCTTTGAATTTGAAATTGTCATATTGTTGTCAGATAGTTTTCTCTTAGAATTTTCTTCATTTGTTATATCAATGAGGTCGAGATCTGAATCTTCTGCTTGAATATTATATTTTTGTTGAGTTGAAGAGTTCACGGTCTCGTCGCCGATGGAATCATCCTACACGGAACTATTTTATAATTATTTATTTATAATAATAACTTTAGAGTGAAAATATTCTAATAGTAGAAAGACTTACTTGACTACCACGAAAATTTATAGAATACTTAGAGACGATTTTGTCACCCGTATTAATTTTAATAACACTGAAAGTGTTATTCTATACGGTAAATTCATAATCAACTCGAAAAGTTGAATGATGTGATAAATACATTACTAATAATTTAAGGTCCTATAATTGGGTATATTTTCATGCACAGTTATGGATGCACAATTAATTTGTATTAAATCACTATAAATATTTGTATTAAAATGTGTTTTCATTCTGAAGAGACGATATTTTTTACAGAGAAAGTATTCTCTCGGAAATTTTAAATTTAATATAATTGAAAATATTTATTGTGGTTGGAAAATTCAAATAAAAATTTAGGTTTGTAGGGAATATCAATATTATAAACGAATTCATAATTCAAATTATTTACCTCAATACTCCCTGAAATATATATATAACGTGAATATTAATCGCTATGAACAAATTAGAAGAAACTCATCCATAACTAATTCAACACTCAAATTATTTACCTCAATACTCCGTGCAATATAAAAAAAAACTCTATGCAATATACAAAATAATTACATAATTAAAATAAACATTCATAACGAATTTGTAACTCAAATTACTTACCTCAATATTCCCTGCAATATATGCAAAACGTGAATATTAATTGCTATGAATAGATTAGAAGAAACTCCTCTACAATTAATTCAACACTCAAATTACTTACCTCCTGCTGCAATATGCAAAATAATTACATAATTAAAATAAACATTCATAACTTAAACCAAATTTGGGGCGCAAAGATTTTTTCTCAATCTATTATTATTTGTTTTAAAAAAAAAAATAGATATATATGTCTCCCGATTTAGCAATAATTTTTTGGTGGGAATCTAATGGTTTCCAAATTTGGGGCGGTTTCTGCTTTTATATATATATAGATGATATGCATTTGTTATAGGTTATAGATTATAAAGGTAAGTCTCCGTAAAATTTGTTCATAATATGAAATATATAGCTTACACTTATATTTTAATATCACAATATTTATAAAATAATATCATTATATTTATAAATTAATATTATAGCATTAAGTATTATTGGTATTGATTTATAAAAATAATGATATCGATTTATAAGTGTAATGATATCAATTTCATACCGCGAACAAGTTTATAGGAGAGCTTGTAAAATTATAATATAAAACCCCAGCCCACCTCTATCTAATGTCCGGACTGCCACTACACGTCCTCACCACACTTCAAATTTTAATCCTTAATACTGGCAATCAGGTAACAGATTTCCCTCCAAAATTATTATCAAAATTAATCCCTATAATTTCTATCCGTAAAATTTTCAGGTATTTTAAGTTTATATTTTTTTTTTTACCCGTTATAAAAAAAGTTTACGATCCGTCCTGTCTTCACCCATCACTACAAAAAAAAATGGGTTTTAACAATGGAATTTAGCGACGGTAAAAATATGATTTAGCGACGGAGACGGTCAAATGGTCAAATCAACCATTTATAGCGACGGTTTAGCTAACTATCGCTAATTGCGACGATGTAGCGATGGTAAATTCGAATCGCCCGATTTTTGGCGATTGATTTTGCAATGATTTTTTGAAAATTAAATAAAATCCGAAAACCGAAGAATCGTGACCGTTGGGAACCGCAATCATTGATTGGGCCCCATCTTTAGCGGCAATTTGAGAAATCATGTAAGCTAAATATAATATTATATATATCCCCGCCACCAACACAATATGCATTCGATTTAAATCGAAAAACGAGCCGAAATTTACGTCTGTGACGAGTCAATTCATCTGTATATTTCGATAAACGGTAATTTTTTTATTTGTTTATTTATTTATTTATATTTAATTTTATTCGTATTTTATTTAGATGAATGTTGAAGACGGTAATAACATTCCAGATCCATCTCTTTTGCCTATCAATCTCATCAATGGAACATAAGTGATTTTTTTTTTAATTATATAATTATTTTAGTATTAAATAATAATTATGTATTTATTTTATACTGTATTAGAATTATCCCGATCACGAGACTTCTTGTATAGTCAAACGAATCATCAGATATGTGGAATTTGCTGTCAAAGCTCACAAATGGAAAAACGTATCGGCTGACCAACGTCTGATGTATTTCGAGGAGTTTAAGGTATAAAATTTAAATTTAATTTATACTTTATTTCAAAATATATTGATTATAATTAATTAATTTGAGATTTAATTTTTGAAATATAGAAACACACTACGTGGGGGCCCAATGTCAACAACTATGAAGTTTTCAAGGCATTCTGTAAGGTTGCGAGCCGAGTGTACCATGACCAGATGTACAGTTGGCGTCATGAGTGGAGGGATGAAGGGCTGAACCTTTCAGATGAACTTGACCAGGATGTATGGGACTCACTTGTGGCTATTTGGAGGGCACCTCCCGTTTAAATGTTGTTATTTTTAATTTTCTGAACAATTTATTTTTCTGTCGAACAATTTTATTTATGTTATGTTATGTTATGCAATTTTAATTTTATAAATGTTGAGCAATTTTATGCAATTTCT
Source organism: Stenogyne calaminthoides (assembly GCA_037126765.1). Classification (NCBI taxonomy): domain Eukaryota; kingdom Viridiplantae; phylum Streptophyta; class Magnoliopsida; order Lamiales; family Lamiaceae; genus Stenogyne; species Stenogyne calaminthoides. The sequence goes on from JBBCBC010000005.1 coordinate 47,896,159, forward strand.
GTCGAACAATTTATAAATGTTGAGCAATTTTGATTTTATTTATGTTATGTTAAACAACTTTTTATTTTTATTTTTTTATTAAATTACGTAATTAGCGACGAAAATAATCATCGCTAAGTCCGTCGCAAGTAGTGACGGAAATTACTACCGTCGCTAAATCCGTCGCACTTGGCGACTGTATTTTGAAATCATCCGTCTTTAAATCCATCGCTATTCTTCTGTCAAAAAAACCAACAGCTCATTTTACACAAAATAATCTAACCAACTCAATTTTTTTCCAAAAACAACACCAAAACTTGTGTAGATAGAGGCAAAAATAATTTTTGAAGTGCATATTGTGTAACGGAAGCATTTCACAATCGAGGACGACTTCATCGTACGTTTTCACATTTCTACCGTTTAAATATATAGTGTAATGTATCAATTGTGATAAGTTTGTTTTGTATTTGGTGTTGATATATATTGTGTAGATAGTTTATGTTAAATGAATGTTGTCATAAATGATTATGATTGGTGGATAATTGTTTGATGTTATAATATTAATTAATAGTGAAAAAAAGTTTTTTGGACCCATAACTTTCCTGTAATCTGTTTTTGGTCCAAAAAATTTAAATATTCAATTTTGGTCCCCTAACTATCTCGATTGTCCAATTTTGGTCCCATCTTTTTATCAAAAAATAGAAAATTTTATCATTTTCAGTCATGCGTAAGTCACGTATCAGTTAAAAATGTGGGTTTCAAGCTCAGATCGATGTGGACACTTTATTTGTTAAAAGAAAAGCTCATTTTTCTAAAAAATTTAGAAAGAACAAGAAAATTTCTCCCAAGTGCTTGAAAAAATGAATTTTTAACGTCCACATCAACTAGGAGCTCGAAAAACCCTAATTTTAATCGGCATGTGACTTGTGTGTGATGAAAAAAAAAACAAAATTTATGTTTTTTTAAGCAAAAATGGTACCAAAATTGGACAATCGAGATAGTTATGGGACCAAAATTGAAAAGTTAATTTTTTTGGGATAAAAAATGGATTACAGAGTTATGGGAAAAAAAAAAAAACTTTTTTTTCTCATATTTGATAGAAGAATATATTTGGATATTTACATATACAATCTAAACTCTGTCCATTTTTTTGTAAAATTAACATATTGATATGATTTGAAAATGCAGATGGAATATCCGAATCGCGTCGGTGGATGTATTCGACTCCTCGACTTATCAACGGATGTATAAATCACGGAGTTCATGAATGAAGTTAATAACTTCATTTACTTTGCAACTAGTCATGGTGCAAATTGATTCGAAAGATCGTATAAGATGTCCGTGTATTGTAAGAAAGTGTCGGAACAAGTTATACAGAATGATTGTCGATGTTCAAACACATATCATCGTGAATGGTTTTGTTCCTTATTACTACAATTGGACACGTCATGGTGAAGATCGATGGAATGGTTGATTTCAATGATCTTGAAGAGTATTATAAGGCTGCCAATCATATGATCGTGGTTGTGGATACTAACGCAAGTATGATGAAAATTGAACAATTCTTGTAATTATGACACGAAATTGAAATAATTAAAATTAAAAGTTAGAGGATTTTCTTAACACTCTCTATATTTAGGGTTTCACACCTAAATAAATTTCCACTCAAATAAACACGTTGAAATTACATTTTGAAATAACTCTAATTTCAGCTGAAAACCTAGAAGACGGTGGCGAAGTTTGCAGGATGAAAGTCCACGCCAGGGATTCCATCGTCGACGGGCGGAGCAGAGGGGCGCCGACGGACAAGCACGGCGAGACAAAACCCACCTGGGATTTTCCAATGAGGTTCATCTTGGGCGGGCGGTGGTCAAGCTCTCTGTACCAGGATGCTCGAGATAGGTATCTTGAAAAAATTTTATCTCATCTAAAAGTTTGAACTTGCAGAGAGGTTTAAAATTAATTTATTTAACCCCTCTCTATAAATTCAGAATTTAAGATGAGATTAAATTCATGGGACAAACTCTTTTTTACAATATATTGATAGGTCAAACTTTTTTTTGCCCTATCTTGATAAAAAAAAAAATTGTTTTTTTATGACATATTCACTCCTACTAAATTAATATCTATCCCTCCCACTAAGTCGTGCTTAGATCGTGCGACCCATGTTAGACTCATCTTGACTCTCTTTTTAGTAAGAGTATATATGTCAGACATAAAAGGACAAATAAGAATTTTTTTATCAAGATAGAGCAAAAAAGAGTTTGAACTATTAATATAGGGTATTGTTGCCAATTTTATGTAAATTATTTCATGATATCATAGTCAAAAGGATCACGCCCACGTTTTGAGTTCGATTCCTTCTAAAAGCAACTCCATCCATATTTAATTGTCCATTCGACGGGTCTTCTCCCAGTATTGGAGTAACCAAATTCAGCCCTCTGCCCTACGGGTAGAAGGCTCAATGCGTGGACAATTTAATATGAGTCGAGTTGTTTTTTGCAGAGGATCTTGGCGCTCTGATGCCGTGAAAGAATTCCTTCTCATCTAAAAGTCCAAACTAGTAGAGAGGTGTGTAATTAATTCATTTATATTATTTCCTCTAACAGATACGTCGGAGAAGTTCGCATGCCTATGAAGGAGCTCTTCGACTCGTCGAGAGCCACCGGAGGAAGCGCGGTGGTGAGTTTTCCGGTGCATAGAGGTGGTGCGGTTTCACAAGGGGTGTTAACGTTTTCGTATAGGTTTAGGGAGAAAGTGATTAATATTGATAATCTGTAGGGGGCTGAAAGGAGTAGTACTGTTGGTGGGTTGGAAAAGGAGTTTCAACGGAAGAGTGTGATTTTGGCGGTAGTGAAATTAAGTATTGGAAGTTTTGATGTATCCGATGTGATTGGTTTTTTCCGAAATGAAGATGCATGATGAAGTGTTCTATTGATTCATGTAGCATGAACTTGTATTTTTTATTTGTGGTCAAATCACAAATGGTCCTGTAACTTTTCATGTGTCCGTAAGTAGTATCCATTACAAAATAACTGTTAAATATCGACGGATTTTACTGACGGACATAAATCCGTCATAATTACCGACAAATTAGACTAATTTAAAATAGATACAAACTTGCCGATGGATTCCAAAAAATATTTAAAAAATCTACAAATTTTAAATCCGTTATGTTAGGATGTTATACTTGTATTTATAGATATTCTAAAATCAACACATGGCGCAAAATCTAAAAAGAGTGTAACGGAGATGTAACACCATTGTGTAACAGGAGATCCTGACCAGTAGAATACATATGTATATATTTTCATATATATATTTCCTTCTTTCCAAGATTAATTACTAAGGTACAATATATTTGAGGGATATTTCTAAATATTGAATTGAGAAAAAATCTTTATAATATCTTTGGAATAATTCCAAATAATTTATTTTATTTATAAAGATATATTTACACATGTATCATTATATATTCAATTCCCAAGATATGCTTAGATTATATATTACAATTTGCAAAAAGATTGTAATTTAATTTGCAGTTAAACCTATGTAAATCAACATGATCGAGTATTAGATTGTTGTCTGCTAAGCATGTTTGGTGCTTTGATATTACTTGCATCGTCCATATTTTTATGTTGGAGATCTAATAAAAATAAGGACGATATATGGTAGGATTTACTGATGTTAATATCTATTTTGATGTGATTTTGGATTTTATTTCTTGATGTAGTGAATGACCCAAAGTTACAAGTTTGGATAGATGCAATGAATCAATCTCCTTGGTTTTATGTTTAATAATCTGTTGTCTTGACCATTTATATTTTCTTATGTTATTTTTTAATATTTGGTCACTTTGAGTCGAGGTCAATTGAGTTTAAAGGTATTGAGGTAAGTAACTTAAATTATGAATTCATTAGAATGTTTATTGTAATTGTGTAATTATTTTATATATTGCATAGAGTTTTTTATATTTTACGGCACAACTAATCAACACTCAAATTACTTACAAACCTAATCTTTTATTTGAATTTTTCAACCACAATAAATATTTTCTATTATATTAAATTTAAATTTTTCGAGAGATATCGTCTCTTTAGAATACTTTTTCTGTAACAAAAATATCGTCTTTTTAGAATGAAAAAACACTTCAATACAAATATTTATTGAGATTTAATATAAATTAATTATGCAACCATAACCGTGCGTGGATCTAACGTTGGCAAATCTGTGCGGATCTGTGAACGGGGATTACATGGATACCGTAGTAGAGGGGATTGCTTACGAAGCACTGTAAGAATTCCGTTTACATATTCCGTTATTTCAATTATACAATTGTAATTCGTTGTTGGTGAATTTGTAATTACGATGCGCATGTTTAACTGTTTTACGTGCTAGTAAATTCCAACAATTAATACTCGTGCGATCACAAAAATTTATTAATTAAAAGAGTTATTAATTAATTGATAAAATTAATAATTATTAATTTATATATTAATTAATATTTTATTAATTTATAATAAAATATTCAATTTACAAACACCTTTCAAACTTCCACTTAATTATTGTACAATGCATGTACGTATATCAAATGAAGGGTCCAATTTGAAAGAACCCTTCAGTCTCTCACCCTCATTTAATATTTCATGTGTTAAATATATCATTTTATGGACATTAAAAAATATTTCTATATAAATACAAGATCAAAATATGCCAACACAAATAATCATACACACAACATGGCTTCCCATCTTAAAGGTGAGAAAAAAATAACAATGACCAACAAGATTCGAAAAGCATTATGCAAGCACAACAAGGATAATCCAAGTCTCACTCAAAAGTAATTGCAAGATCAAGTTTTAGTAATTATGATTTGCAGGTGAGTCAAGGAAAATTAGAGATGAGATTCAAAGTGAATTGATTTCAAATAAAAAAACAAACAACAATTGAGTCATTTTTCAAGAAACCTTCATAAATTATACATGTAATATAAAAAATTATTAATTTATTATATAGGGTCTATAGAAATTATAAAAAAAAATATATTATCTTATAATTTAACAAATTATTAATTTAGCACCCTATTCCCAAATCGGAACCGACCAAAAATATTATTTTTGAGAGTTTATTAAATAATAAAGTATTAATTTATTGAGTTTCTACTGTAATACACATGTATAAATATGTACCAACATATAAACGTGTGGTGCATACTTCATACACGCTCGTAAGCAAGTAGCTAGGCAAGTAGGTATGAATGGGATTAAAATTAATTATTTCCCCGACCCCGCGTAAGCAACTAGCTAGGCCTGAAAGGGATTAAAATTAATGCGATTCAGAGAATTAGGACTTCTTTTTCACATTTATGTACCCATCAACTGCAAACTACTCCATCTGTCCCCAAAAAGTATGCTCAGCCAAAAAGTATGTTCATTGAAATTTGAAACATGTTTTTTGAAATGTAAATTAAATATATTTATGGACATAATTTTTTTTTTTTTTCATCATCCAACAATCACTTAATTACTCAAGTTATCATTAGACTTTACTCACAATCAATTATGTTATTTATAAATGGACTTAATTTACATTTTCGTAAAACATGTTTTAACCCTATGAGCACACTTTTGGGGGACGGAGGTAGTAATAACTAAAAACTAAAGTCAACTTAAGACAATTTCCTGGTAAGTTTGAGGAAACAAATTAAGAATTAATTTTGTAGAAAAAAATGAATCAGATTTTTATTTTCCATAAAAACTCACCCGGCCCAATCCAAGTTCTACATATTTATAATAGCACTAAAACTTAAAATTATTAATTAGCCCTACAAAATAATAAAATTACAAAACATAGCAAAAGTCCAACATCAAAACATAAAATGGACCAATTTAATAATATTAAAATATATATATATATATATATATATATATATATATATATATATTATATATCAAAATTCCTAGAAAAATACATCTTCTTCTCATATCATCTATACATATATACCAATTTTCCTGTCATAAAATAAACACACTGAATTCCAAATGGAGTGCAGAAACTTCGAGATAACCCCTATTGTCAGCGAACGATCTCGAAGACGTGTGCCTATTAGGCAAGATGGAAGTCCACGCCCGAGTCTCTGTCGGCGGGCAGGAGGGGGAAAAGCGAACGCCGACGGACACGCACGGCAAGATAAACCCCGCCTGGAATTTCACGACGAGGTTCACGGTGGGGGAATCGGCGATCGAGAACTACAACACCATGCTGGAGGTGAAGCTCTACTGCACGAGCAAGCTAGGAGACAGGTACGTCCATAAATAATTTCATCGAAAATATCACGAACGGTCATGTGACTTTTTCGAGTTCACAAAAGGTCCTATAATTTTTTATTTTTTCTATTTTAATCTTTTTAGTTCTAATTTCAGTCATTTTCGGCGAAAAAAATTGAATTTCCACTAGAGTTGGCCACATCATCTAATATTACAGCCAAAATCATCTCAATTTCAGTCCTTTTAAGTCCTCTGTATCTATTAATTTTCCCTCCAAATGAGCTGTGGTGGAATGTGATTACGCTGTGAGGTGTTAATTTTTGATGTGTTGATTTTCCACGTGTAACTTTTGTCCGGAATATTAGATCACATGTCCAAATTCGGTGGAAATACAAAAAAAGAAAAAAGCCAAAAAAAAACATAAATTGAGACTAAAAGATCAAATTTGAAAAAGTAAAAAGTTACTGGACCATTTGTGATGTTTTTCTACATGAAAAAATTTCATTACTTTTAAAAGTTCAAACTTGTATATATAGAGGTGTGAAATTAATTCGTATGTATATATAGGTACATCGGAGAAGTCAATACGCCGATGAAGAAGCTCTTCGACGTGTCTAGAGCCACCGGAGGAAGAGCCGTCATGTGTTATCCAGTGAAGAAAGGGATCGTGAATTCAAAGGGGGTTGAAGTCACGTGTTATCCGGTGAAGAAAAGGAGTGTGAATTCCAAGGGGGTGTTGAACTTTTCGTATAACTTTGGGGAGAAAGTGATGATTGATAAATTGTTGTTAGCTCAAACCATTAGTCCTGGTGGAGCCGTTGCTGATCTACTCCGCGCCGCAGGCGGCACACCACCACCGCCGCCGCCACCTAAGAAATGTTAGTTACCTTTGTTTGACTCCAAGTCATTCTCTCGAAGCTTGATCCGTACGTGCACGTTTCGGTATGGGAATTTGGATTCTCTATTTTAATTGTATTTATGTTTGTTCGATTGCTCTGTGCCATTTTTTATGTTAAATTAGTAAAACACAAAGTGGGATATAAAAATTATAAAAATGATACATGTGATATCATTTTGTATTTGAATTCTCTATTTCTAGTTTTACCTTTTACTATATGTCTCATACATGTTACATGTATAATGATGACATGTGTGATTGTACGTGTGTGCGACCCAGAGGATTGGGATTGCAACTGTATCTTTTTCAGTGCGTATGTTTGGTAGCTGATATTGAATGAATAAAAGGGGAAATTTCAACTAGACACAAGATTTTCATGGAAATATCATTTAGATACAAATATCCACCCTTATTTCAATTTGATACAAAATGAAAGATAAAAAACTCTTTACACCCTTACATCCATCCGGTATCCTCTCTCTAACCCTCTCACTCTAAAAACAACCGGTATCATTGTTGTCACCAGATTTATCACACGTCAGCGTCACCAGATTTATAACACGTCAGCAGGACGAATTATCACACGTCAGCAGGTCCCACCGAGACCACATGATTTGTCGTGCTTAGTTATTTGTCGTGCTTACGCATATGTTTTGTCATGCTTTATGCACATGATTTGTCGTGCTTATGATTTGTCATGCTTAACGATTTGTCGTGCTTATGATTTGTCATGTGGTCCTCTTTATATAAAGAACCTCACCTTTCATTGTAAAAAAACGCTGGAATGTTTCCCTCATTCCACTTATATACCTACACCCACATTTCAGGGAAGAACTACGGTTCTTCCCGCAGTGTTCTTGTTCGATTAATTATTTATTTGGTGGTCAAATTCAACAAGCCACATCAGAATCGTAAATTATTTGACCGCCAACAATTGGCGCTAGAGAAAGGGGGGTAGGATTGAAGTCGATGTTCGTCAAGAACAAGAAGAAATCCAAAAAACCAAAAAAAAATAAAAAATCACAAGAACAGCCCAAAAACAATTCAAAATCCCATCCCTCAGATTCAAAAAAAAAAACAGAAACACAGATACATACAAACAGAGGAAGAAGAACGAGGGCTTTGGAAGGTGTGCGCTCATGCGGCACCGCCTCACCTCCGCCACCTTTTCACCCCTCCACAGATCACCAAGAACCCTTCGTCCAAATCAAAACCCCCAAAAAAAAAAAAAAAAAATCCTACATAAATACAAACTCACATGTACATGCACCTATACATACAAGAAAGAGAGGGGAAACAGACGGCGGCTCTCAAGCCAACCGCCGTGACTCATGTTGCACCGCCTCACCTCCGCCGGCCCGCCGCCCGCGTCGCGCGTCACAACACCCGGCCCCGCACGGAGATGGGCGATGATGTCGGCTCTCTAGTTTGGAACTCAGACGAACGGCGGTGCTGACTCACCCTACCGCAAAGCCGCCGACTTTCCGCCGCCTCAAATCGGCGCAAGCCGCGGAACCTCCACCGCCACGCGGCGCCGAAATTGAAGCTCGCCTCGGCAAAATCGCCCCCCGCGTCACAACCAAATCGCGCCACTCGCCAAAACATCCAAACCGCCGTCGCCCTTGCCTTTTCCCGGCTTAAATCGCGTTCGTCGCGACTCCACATCGAAACCAGAGCCTCCGCGTCTCAAATCGGCGAAAAGCACGAGAGCCGCCACCGCCTTTTGCCCCCAAAATCAATGCCGCGGCATCGCCTCTGCCACCAACACCGTCGCCCGCTCCTCGGCGAAAAATTTTCACAAAGACCGCTTTGGGACATTTCTGGCGTTGGGAGGTGAGCCGTTGTTCTAATCCCAATTCTACGGGTTTTAAATTTCATAAGCGTGGGATGGCCTGATTCTCATGGGTTGGGGTTTTTTGTCTTTTGGGCTTCATCGATATCTATTAGTTGGGCCTGGATTAATATTTGGGCCTTCTATAAGATATAAAGTAAATGAGTTGGGCCGGTTTTTAATTAATAGTGGGGCTTAAGGGCTGCACCGATTAATTTATGGGTCATTGGATGATTTATTTATGGGCCAAGATTTTTCGCCCAAAAAAAAAAAAAAAAAAAATGGTCGACAATTCGGGAGAAAAAATTAGACGAGCACCGGACTCTCGAGATCGACTCAAAGAATCTACGGGTAGTCCTTTTACCCACCCCACCGGTTTTATTATATTTATGTCCTCGTGGCTTTTCATTCATTCATTTATTTTCATTCATATTGGCCGTGCCTCTGAGGTCGTCGCACCTAAAATAGGACGACCGAACAAAGACGAACGAGCAGAAGTTTTATGTTCACCTGACGAAACAATTCGTACTTAGATACCCGCAGCAAAGCGAGTGATGGGTACAGAGTCGCAACTAAATAAGACGACTCGTACTTACAGATACCCACAACAAAGCGAGTGATGAGTACGGGGTCGCAGCTAAATAAGACGACCGAAAATACGAATAGTGACCGCAAAAAAAATAAGAAGATCACGAAACAAGAAAGGGGGGTTGCATATAAGTTAACCCATCTGGTCGCAGCTAAATAAGACGATCAACCTGACTGCACCTCAATAAGACAATCAAAAAACCAAAGAAGTCAGGGTGGAACATAGACACAGATCATGTTCGAATTCATTAAGAAGAAAACGGCACCACCGACCAAATTACAAAAAAGTCACTTGTACGATTATGCCCGCCTTTTTTATTGGCACTACCGCCGGCGGCGATTATGTCGCCTCCTCGGCGACGATTATGTCCGATTATCCCCGAGATGGCAATACCGCCTTTTCGGACGATTATGATTATGCCCGCTTATTCGGCGATGATTATACCGCCTTCCTCGCGGCGATTATGCCGATTTTTTTGATGCCTTATGCCTCCTCGGCGTGGCAATACCGCCTTTTCGGGACGATTATGCCCGCCTCCTCCTTCGCGTGCGTAATACCGCCTTTTCGGCGACGATTATGCCCGCCTCCTCGATCGGGCAATACCGCCTTTTCGGCGACGATTATGCCCGCCTATTCGGCGCTGGCACTATTCCGCATTCGGCGATGATTATGCCCGCCTCCTCGGCGATTATTCTCCGCGTGGCTTCTTCGGTGATGATTATGCCCGCCTCCTCGGCGTGGCGACGATTATGCCGCCTTCCTCGGCGTTATGCCGCCTATGCCCGGTATGCAATCCACCTTTTCTCGCGATGATTATCCGCCTCACCTCGACGACAATGACCCAATACCTATACGCCTTCTACCGGCGACGATTATGCCCGCCTCCTCGGCGTCGCACTTTCCGCTTCTCGGCGGCGATTATGCCGCCCGTTTTTCGGCACTATTCTCCGGCGATTATGCCCGCCTTCGGTGATGATTATGCATCGGCGATTCTGCCGCCTTCTCGGCGGCGATTATTCCCGCCTCCTCGGTGATGAGATACCTCCTTTCGATTATGCCCGCCTCCTCGGCGATTTCCGCTTTTGGCGATCTCCACCTTTTGCGGTAGCGATTATTCTCCGCCTTCTCGGCGATGAGATAAATGCGGCCTTCTGGCGGCGACCAGCCCTGTTTATGGCGTATGACTTTTCCGCTACCTCGGCGATGTCGATCCGCCGTTTTAGCGAAAGTATTCTCCACCTTCTCGGCGATGAGATTCGGCCTTTACTGGCGACGACCAGCGCCTTCTCGCCTTTCCGCTACCTCGGCGATGTCCAGTCCGTCGTTTTAGCGAAGTATTCTCCGCCTTCTCGGCGATGAGATCGTCGGCCTTTACGGCGACGACCAGCCCGCCTTCTCGGCGTCGGCTTTCGATCCTCGGCGATGTCGGTCCGTTTTTAGCGAAAGTATTCTCCACCTTCTCGGCGATGAGATCGTCGGCCTTTACGGCGACGACCAGCCCGGCCCGCCTTCGGCTTTCACCTCGGGTCGTCCACTTTTATCGAAATATTCTCCGCCCTCTCGGCTACCTTTACGGCGATGTCGATCCGCCGTTTTTCAAAATATTCTCCGCCTTCTCGGCGATGAGATCGTCGGCCTTTACGGCGACGACCAGCCCGCCTTCTCGGCGTTGGCTTTCCGCTACCTCGGCGATGTCCAGTCCGCCGTTTTAGCGAAGTATTCTCCGCCTTCTCGGCAATGAGATCATCGGCCTTTACGGCGACGACCAGCCCGCCTTCTCGGCGTCGGCTTTCCGCTACCTCGGCGATGTCCAGTCCGCCGTTTTAGCGAAAGTATTCTCCGCCTTCTCGGCGATGAGATCGTCGGCCTTTACTGGCGACCAGCCAGCCCTTCTTCGGCGTCGGCTTTCCGCTACCTCGGTGATGTCGATCCGCCCGTTTTATCAAAAGTATTCTCCGCCCTCTCGGCGATAGAGATCGTCGGCCTTCTGGCGGCAATGACCAGCCCGCCTTCTCGGCTTCGGCTTTCCGCTACCTCGGCGATGTCGATCCACCATTTTAGCGAAAGTATTCTCCGCCTTCTAAGCGATGAGATCGTCGGCCTTCTGGCGGCGACCAATACCTTCTCGGCGTCGGCTTTTTCGCTACCTCGGCAATGTCGATCCACCATTTTAGCGAAAGTATTCTCCGCCTTCCGGCGATTCTCGGCGATTCTGGTGAAACCAGCGTTCGGTGCCATTTTCCGCTATTCTCCGCCTTCGGCGACGACCAGCCACTTAGAGAGATGGCGGTTTTTTGTGATTCGACCGGGCGAAGGTCCTACCTGGTGTTTTGATCGGATCCGCCATTGTTGTATTTTGCGACTAAGGCGGTGGATTCGATTTACTCGTGGCTTAGTGCGTCGGCGGTTGTGGATTCAAACCGGCGACGCCGCTTTCGTGCGTCTTGGCCAGAGATTCGGACGGCTTCGCCGCGTTGTTGGATGCGTGTCTTGTTTGGAAATAAGGGGTGTCCTGGATCTATTCGAGATGAATTTAAATACATATTTAATTAATCAATTAATTACTAACATGAATTAACCTAAAATCAATTCAACATAATAATTAAACAAGCAAATAAGCAACATCTGATTACCGGCGTAATCCACGTAAATCCTAAGCATGCAAAATCTAGGAGTTACGAGATTACATACCTCTTGTAGAGACAACAACCGTTGAGACGATGGATCAACCCAAAGAGTCTTCCCAAATATGTCCCACGTCCATTTAACGTAATTCGATGGAAGGATTCACCGAATCGATTTTAATAAAAGGAGAAAAATAAAAATATTTTGCCACCACCTTGTGGATTTCTAATTTTTCAATACATGGAATTGATTGTCGATGAAAAATTCATCCCCATTTATAGGACAAGGATGACCGATTTTTCCTAGAAAAATAAGGAGGAAAAATCTTTTTTCTTGATCTCCAAGAAATCTTGAATATATCCCATATATTCTTTTTTCTCCATAATTAAATTTTTCCTACCTCGGCCCATGTCCCTTTATCCCATTTTTTCAAAAAAAATATTCTCCGGAATCAAAATTTGATTTCTTGAATTTATCGGATAATCATGTATTCTAATGATACTTACATTTTCCATAAAAATCTTTTCGAAAAAAAAAAATTTTCTTCTTCTTTTCCTTCAATTTTCTTACTAGGAAATATAAGCAATAATATTTTCTTCTCATTTTCATTAATTGGACTTTAATTTGAGCTATTTGCGATGACCTTTAGGAGAATTAAGATGACTCCAATAGGCTATGAAACTTTAATATTTAGCTAAAATATTATTCAAGCCCATTAATATTAATTTATTCTACTATAAAATTAATATTGAACTATCCATCTTAACCCATATTACGACTTCACAATAATATGACTCCCGTCATTGTTTCTCATGTTTAAGATTATCTTTCTCCACTAATTAATTAGGCCACCGAATGAGCACTTTTATATTAATTAATATCTTTGTCCTTGGAGTAAAGACAACTCAACATTATTATCCATACCGAAAATAAATTTCCACTTGCAAGATTTGGTATGATAAAGATTCTGAGCCCACCAAGGGGACGAATCAAGCAAGTCGTACTTGCACACAATTTTTCGTATTAAATCTTAGCAATCGTCATGTAATCAATAATATTGCCCAAGATATAAGTATCGAATCACATTGATTCTCTTCCCATCATAAGTCAAAACAATAGTTATTAATTTCACACGATCCTATTTAAGGGACGGAGATTAATAAATAACGAACCACTGAGGTCTAATTCTTGTATATTCAGTACCGAAGAATTTATCCTCCTGTAGGTCTTATTCAGCGCATCATAATGCACTAGTGTAATCTCTTGGTCAAGACAAGTCAATCTGAGCCTTACACTTCAACCTTGCATGATGGATTGTTCATTTCCATCTGGGTTGTGAATTTGTACTTAGTTACGAGGAACTGTTAATTTGATTTTATGTGATCTGGTATCACCAAATTAACTACAACGTAATACGTACTTACTTATTGAACAGGTTTGCAACAAATATATATAACATTCATTCATATTTAATGCAATAGTGATTTATAATTTATTTCAATAAATAAATAAAAAATTAAGTTTGGTTATACAAAGTAAAAAATATATTTTTCAATATAAGCCCAACAGGTCTAGATGGTTTACGCGGGCGGCACAGTTATCAATGACGATGGTTCCCTTGAATTTGAACAGGGCGACGCTGGATTTCTTGTGGTGTGCCCTTTCATGGCGGCGCGATGCAGAGGTTGAGCTCCAGTTCCTGTGATGAAGCCGTGTGAAGTGGAGAAGAGGCATGGATTTACTTCTGGAATCGTGGGATTTTGCAGCGTGAATTTTGAAAGGGATAGGGCCAACTTCATCATTTGAATTAAATCAGGCCCAATCTTTTAAGACTTTCGGCTTCACTTTATATTGGGTTGATTTAAATTAGGCCACCATTAATTTGAATTCATAACTGTTGGCCTTGAATTTGTGTATTAAGTATCATGCCCAATTGAGATAATGGACTGCTGGATTTGTTGCATTTTGGGGCTTTTTTTTTTTTTTTTTTTTAAGTCCAACCGATAATTAATTAATGAAGTCTGGGAAACAAGAAAATTTAGCACTTAATTTCGGCAATGACCCCCCGTTTTTTTTAACACTCGCTTGTCTTTTTAAGTGGAATCGGACTCACAGATTTTGATCAATGCACTACATAGGCCAGCTACGGCCTTGACTTATTTTGGGAGTGTGGTGAGTGATATTATTACTTTGTCTTCTCATTTTTCTAGTATTACTTTTGTTTGGATTAGGCGTTCGGGCAACATGTTAGCCCATAGATTAGCGGGTTTTGGTTTATCCCGCGTTGAGCCGTTTTTCTCTACGGCTATTCCTGATTGTTTTGTGGATACTGTTCAGGCTGATTTTGGCCCTTTCGGTGATCTATAAGATCCTTTTCGTTTCAAAAAAAAAAAACTGCCCGAATGTATATCGAATTAACTCAATCGAATAAGACAACTTGAATTATGACTGAACTTAGAAATGTACTAAGCTGCCTACGTACCCCTTTAAAGAGGATCAAGTCAAAACGTAGTTCAACGAGACATAGGTTGATTTTGAGGAGGGGGGGGGTGCCGTACACAGTTTATACTCGTGTGGGCCAGGAGTGACTATTCTTTGACTACTGTAGACAAAGTAGGGATTTAATAATTTAACCACTCAAAATGCCTTTAGTGGGTGAGTTAACAGTTTAACCACGTGTAACTACCTTTGGTGGTTGTCGTACACAATTTATACTTGTGCGGACCAGAAGTGACATGCAGTTTAGGCTCGTGCATCATGGAGCATACTGGCTTGATTTACACGTAGCATCATTTCAAGAGTTTCCCATTTATGGGGAAAATTCTCACGTCATCCTCAATTTTTGGAGGAGCAGCTTCTGATATGGTGATGTGATTCACAGTCACCACTCGATCGTCGAGTTCTTGGCTCTCAAGATCAACACATAGCCTCATTCGACCATCCTGTCTTTCAACTTGAAATGCTCGTATGATGACATTATCATCAGTGATGTATCCATCTTTGATCATTTGAGCAATTTTCCTTTGCAGGGCTGTTTTCGCATCTCGAGAAGTTGACTCTCGAATACTATAAGTATCAACGAAGTTTGATGAAGCCACGCTTTCTCCATCATCTTGATCATCCTTAGTGTGAATGATTGTTTGCATCTTTCCCGTCAGAACTTCTCCACATGACACGATCAAAGTGGTTTTTGTTCATTCGAGATGGATCTGCACTCACGAAGTTTATGAGAGTTTGAAGGCTTGATGATTCCCATTCTCCGATGAACACTTCTTTTGATTGGCCCCAATCATCAAAGACAGATCCCGGCTTTCGAACGCTTTCTCCTTTATGTGGCGCTAATCGTCGAAGATGGAGACCCGTTTCACTTTCACGCACTCTCATCGCACACATCTTCCTTTTGACGAGACTTCTCCTTCGAGATATAATTTGCATTTGCTTCTCCTAATCGCGATCTGAATCCCAGGGGCTTCTGGGGGCATGTCCCAAGCCATGCTTCGCATTCTTGGTGGCATAAACACCCTTTCTTATCGTTCTTTGAGTGACATCGATTTCATGGTCCGATTGTTTAGTCTCATGAGACGGACCCTCTGACATGGAGCTTTCTTGTGGATCATATCCAGCTTTGGCCAGGAGTTTGAAGGCTTGAGGACCATAAGACTCGGTAATCATTACTTCGATATTCTCCGTGTTCGTCCTAGCTCCTCCGAATAGGGGCGTGTGAATCCCTCGAGAGGTTGTGAAGAAGGCCTCTCATCATCAAGTTTGGTCAGAGGCAGTGTCAATCCTTCTAATGCTCCACTATTTGCAAGGACTTGTTTGCCTTTGTCGACGCGAGATGAAAGCAGTTCTCTTTCACCTTTCTCAACTTGTTCGTCCTTACTTGCACTTTTAACGATCTTAGCTACGTCTTCATCTTGGAAGTAGTACTTAGCATCGGCATGATAAGATTCAACTTCGGTGAAGGGTTTAGCGTCGCCAAACACCCTTTTTACGTGGCCATCTTTACAATACTTGAATCATTGATGCATCGTTGAAGGTATCACACCATTCTCGTGCAACCATGGACGCCCTAAGAGTATGTTGTATGACGTCTTTGCATCAATAACGTGGAACAACACGGTAGAAGTCATTTCATCAATTAACAAATCTAACATGATCGTGCCAATCGCTCTTTGACCCTCTTGTTTAAACCCTTGTATCATCAAACGACTATTTTCGAGCTCGTCTGTTGGTACACCCAACTTCTTCATCATCCTTAGAGGTAGTATGTTTACTTCAGAACCTCCATCGATCAACATCCAGTTCACCTTCTGTTCTCGAGTATAGCCGGTTATGAACAACGGTCGATTGTGAGGTTGTGAGCCGAGTAGAAAGTCGTCTTCAGTGAAAGCCATCGCCAAGGCACAAAAAAGCTTCTCTCCGGATATAAAAAATTCATCTTTCTCACCACTCACTGTATGACATGAAATGATATCACATCCACCATCTGCATCAACTTCAACGGTGATCATGTTTGTTGGGTTATGGAGCCTGAGTGAAACGGGGATGCAGGGCGCGGGAGGCGCTCGACCAGTGCTCGAGGTCGAGCAAGTGTGCTTGGTCGAGCGCTCCCCTTTGCAGCGGTGAGAAGACGCTCGAGCAAGGTTGCTGATCGAGCAGAACCGCTCGACCAAGGGCTGAGGTCGAGCGGTTCCGAGGCCTGTACGCGGAGGCCCAGTTTCATCTTCTAGGGTTTCGGCCAGGATGGGCCAAACCTAGGTTTCTATTATAAATAACCCCTGACTCCCCCATTGTATCTTGCACTACTTGCAGGGAGGACAAGAGTAACCAAATTCTTTGTTCCTCTTAATTCCGTAGTTCCATTATTTTCTCCTATAATTGCTTGTTTAATTCCTAACAACTGGTATCAGAGCATCAGGCTCAAGGGATTTGTGGAGAGCAATTATGGTGGCTAAAGGAAAATCGCCTGTTGAGAAGCTTGATGGAACGGATTTCGGATTTGTCGTTCGGTATGCGGCCGGGCACAACCACTGAACGTCCGAGAACGCACAAGGCGCTCGAGCAAGCTAGTTGGTCGAGCAGAACCGCTCGACCAAAGCCCCAGGTCGAGCGGGTTCCGTAGGCAGTTCGCGGAGTATGGGGTGTTGCTTGGAGTAGGTGGTTGGATGCATGATCAAGATGGGCGTTGACACGTGGCTGAGATCGTTGTATCAGGTTAGATGCTAGATCAAGATGGGCGTTAGACACGTGGCTGAGATCGTTGTATCAGGTTCTTGCAAGATCAAGTGTGGATCGAAGCCGAATGTTGAGGGACATTGCTCGGATCGAGAGTTACTGCCGTGGAGAGATTGGGAAGACGAGTTACAGTTGGAGTTAGTCTCCAGGTGGGAGATTGTTGGGATTGTTGGAGTCTGAGTTGCGGAATGAGTCCAGGGAGGACAAGACGTTCGGAATGAGTCCAGGGAGGACAAGACGTTCGGAATGAGTCCAGGGAGGACAAGACGTTCGACCTAGTTGAGGTCGTGCACTTCCGCTCCAGTGTCAGTTCTCCGATCGGAGGGCTTAGCAGCTTGATCTCTAATCGGACTTGCCGATGAAGAACATCTTCAAATCTTCGTAGAGAATTACAAGTCTTGAATCTTCATCTCTTTGTTGTTACTTTGATGTCTCTGTGTGTTTGTGTGTGTTGTTGTGAATGAGGAGGACCCCTATTTATAGATGTAGAATAGGGTTTTAGGTCTTGACTTAATAAACTTTGTCTGTCTCGGTGGGCGGGAAGGTTCTAGAACTTTCTAGAAATACCGATGGGCTTGTAGGTTTTGGGCTTGGACTTGATTTGTTTTATTGGACTTTCAGAAGCCCAACTTCACTTATTGGACTTTAGAGGCCCATCTTCACTTATTGGACTTTAGAAGCCCAATTTGATTTATTGGACTTTATAGGTCCAATTTAATTTATTGGACTTTAGAGGCCCAATTCAATTTATTGGACTTTTGAGGCCCAATACGATTTATTGGACCGCGTGACTTGAACTGGGCCTAAATTTAATGAGTCGAAGACGCTATTAATTAATTTATTTTAGGAATTGACTTTATTTATATTCCCAATAATAAATTTAATTAACACGTAATTTCAATTGTCATTTTTCAATTGAGTGCAATTTTAATTTGCTTACAATAGGTATACCACTAATGATTTGGCGGAGGACTCGTGGTGGTGGAGGGGCAAAGAAAGAGTGGCACATTTGTCACTAAGGATATGTACGAGCTCATTGTTGATGATCGTTGAGTGATTTTGAGATGTTCCCGTGGAAGAAACTTTGGGGAAGGTGGTATCCTCTAAAGTTAGTGCATTTTCTTGGAAAGTTATTCGAGAGCGATTCCCTTAAGAAAAATCTATTGGGCGTGGTTTCGCGTGATGACATTGGATGGTTATGTCTTAAGATCCTTCAAATCACCTCCTTTTTATTTATTTTCTTTATTTTGGTGTGGAGTTTCTGGATTGGTAAGCTATTCGTTGGGAAATTTATAGTTTTGATTCCAAAAACACTAAGAAAAATCTATTGAAGCGTGGTTTTATGATGAGACATTGATAATGATTGTATAGAAAAACATAGATTCATTATGTCAATATGTAAAGGTCGATTGAAGAATCGAATCTTCAAATCCGACCTCCTTTTTAAGATCGATTTTAGTCGGATAACTTCAAATAAGTTCAAACCTTTTAGAAGTGGATGACTTCCGAAGATCGGACCGTAGACCTACATCGGAGTCGGCCAATTGAAGCTAAGTCAACAGCGCAAGAAGACTCCATCCATCGTGGGATCGATTGGGCCAGATCGACGATCGGCTCATAAGATGAAAAACGATGTTTCATCTTATCATACGCTCTGCGATCTGAACAAGATGAATACCAACCTTAGTTGGAGGAACAACACCGCAGCAAGGCTTCCATCCAATAAGGAAGAAACACGATGAACAGAGCCGATATCAATTCGATGTTGCTCTCTCAAACGGCTATAAAATACACATTCACGCTAAGCACGCCACATCAAGCTCGCAACTCTCACCTAAAATAGCCTGAGATTCAAATTGCTCTCCAACGGCTCTTTGATCTCAAGGTCTATAAATATGGGATCACACTTCGAGTGATACACGGAAATGCTTGGACAAACAACATAATCAATGAAGCTCAAACTATAGTCGATTTCCGCATACGAAGAACACAACAACAAGCTTATTTTATATTGTGTTCATCCCATAAGTTCTTAGCAAGAAATCTTTTCATCTAGCTATCAGGCAACTTATACGCAAGAAAAGATTTCATAGTTGAACCTCAACAATCTTACCCAAACCCCCAAGTTAGGATAAGTTGTTTAGCAAGATTCGATCTAGGGTTTCTAAATCTTGATTTACGATCGGTTGAGTGAGAACTCTTAAAACATCTGTTGGTGTCTTGTGTTGGACTAACACACTAATCTAAGTCCATCGGTTAAGTCGGTTAAGTTGGTGCCCCTTGTGAAAGGGAAGAGGGACGTAGGACCCGGTTTTGTCCAACCACTATAAATCTTGTGTGCCTTTTTTGCTTTGATTTATTGCTCTCACATCGCACAATCTTAAATCGCGTACATTCTAAGTTAAGATCGAACACCAAGCTTCGATCCGATCGGGCCTGAAATTTCATCATCCGATTAAAAAGATAAAACTTGGAATCTGATTTATTCAAACTGGTTTTTCACGGGTAAAACTTAAGCTTCCGCGACACATCGGTTAATCGATAGTTACCAAACGATCCGCCTTTCCGGCGCTCAAGAAGTTGGTTATCGACCAAACCGATTCACTCGCGACTCGATCAAAGCTATCTGCTCTCACACTGACCGCACGAAAAGTTTTTCGAAGTCTATTCACCCTCCCCTCTAGACTTACGCCCCTCACTTAACCCGCTCGACCTACAAGTGGTATCGAGGCGGTTGGTTCTTCCGACCAATCGACTTCGGTCATTGTGGTCAATCTGAATCGATCTTGAAAAACCATTTTTAAAAAAAACTCATTCATTTTCCAAAATCACTCAAAGATGGATAACACGTCCGGTATGTATCATGATCTGCCGGTTCTCAATTGATGAGTATGCAGATTGGGCCATATATATGTCCAACCATCTAGGCTCGATCAATGGCGTAATGATGGAAGTCATCGAGAGAGACCCATCATCATTTACTACGACAATCCTCCCGCAATGGAGGAGATCCGCACTTTTCCCACGAAGTCTTGTATTTAAAAAAAGCCCAAATACGATGGACACGTAAGAAAGAAAAATCGCATATACTGACACCATTGCAAGACATATCATCATGAAGACAATGGATAAGGTCACCAAAGAGAAGATTAAGTATCTCAAATCTGCGAAAGCAATGTGGGATACTCTGGCTGAGATCTGCGAGGGAAATGAACAGATAAAAGACAGCCGTCTTCAAGCCGAACCGGTGAAGTTCGAGAAACCAAGATGCCGCTTTCAACGAAAACCATCAACGAACTTCGATGGAAGAATTACAATGTCTATAAACAAGCTTCGAGAACTTGGTAGAGATGTCGATAAAGATATCAACTATAAGATCCTAAGGTCTCTCACCAAGAAGTGGGACATGAAGGTCACGGTAATCAAAGATTGCCGGACATTTCAAGAATGAAACCTAGTAGCTTGTTCTTGAGTCTTAAAGCTCACGAGTTCGACTGATTGAAAGAGGTCAAGTCGATGAAGACGAGGTCCTCGCCAAAACCTCGACTTCAAAATCGGTTGCTTTCAAGGCAACCAAGAAGAGAACAAAGGCCAATGAACCCATTGGAAATATATTAAGTCGGTGGTAATCAGATCGCGTTGCTTACTGGAAGCTTGAGAAGTCGATATACAACTTGGTAAGTATCGAAGATTTTATAAGGACTATCAACATAGCCGAGGATTTGAGATAGGAGATCGCATAATAGATCTCCGAAAGAACCGAGATCGATGATCGGAGGGATCACAGAGATGAAAGGGAAAGAGATAGTCGACGGGGGAAGGAAGAGATAACCAATCGATAGAAGAAACTCGGGACTACTATCGAAAAGGGAAATCACCGATAGGTCATACGAATGAGTGATTCACCGAAGCAAAGGAACGGATCCGGGCGTGCTTCAATCTATGAGAAGCCAGTCACTATAAAGCACATGATCGCCTGCACTGACGCCGAGAGAGAGGAAAGAAAAGAGGAACAAAAAAGAGAGCAAATCGGTATAGAGACAAAGAGCTATGGTTGCCGATACGTCAGAATCGACGATTCTTATCTCGCCCTCCGAGGACTCGGATACTCCTCTCAGAGAAGACTTCGCCGACAAGAAGTCGTCGCCGACTTCTATGAAAATGAAGATCCGATATTCTCGTCGACGATAATGAACTCTGCTGATGGCTAGGGAGGACCAAATCCGAGGTAACCTCCAAACCCCTTCGCTTCGCTTCTACACCGCTATCATTAGTACACCCGCCGGGAGATTGAACTGCAAATCTACTCGAAGCAATTGCTTGAAGATCTCTCCAATGCAAAGAGAAACTTATGCTATTGTGGAAGCCGAGAATGATAAGTCGAGGATCGTAAATAATCACTTGTCAAGAAAATGATCTCGTAAAAACCTCTCAACTTAGATCACCAAACCGCCGTAAGATGTAATCGAGGAATTTAAAATTCTCGGTTAAAGCTTCGATCGAAAAGCAGATCAAAGAACAGATGGAAATTAACAGACAAAGAAGTTCGATGACTTCAAAATCTTGCAAGCAAAATTCGATGAGCTATTCCGAATGCATGAAAGTCCGAAATCCTCCGAGGATAATCTGCGTAAGAAAATAGATGTTTTTTTTCAAAATCATCTCAAACCGTTAAAGACATGAACGCCTATTTTCGAGTAAAGATTGATAAGGAGGGACTTGGCTATGAAAACCCTCCACATCCTCAAAAGCCCCGACCGATTCATCTCGTAAAGGTGTAATCGCATTTAATTTCAAAAAAAGATACACCAAAAGCTAAACTTGTATCTAATAGGGGTAAGAGACCGTTGAGCGGGTAAGGCAAGTGCCTAACCGTAAAGGAAACGAAAATGGACCCCAACCGGTAAAGCATCACCGAGAATCAACGGAAGAACCCGGTTCTTACGAAGAGACCTCAACCCGGATCAACAGATCGAGAATCGAAAAAGACAACCTACAAAAAGAGAAGTCTAATCTGAGACCCAAATAAGGTCACCGCCTAATAAGCATGCTTCGTAAACCTACGAAAACCATCTATGCGAAAAGGATATGAATCTTTTGATGGTAGCAAATGTATTCTACCCCTATATAGTCGAAATTTAGGGCTATCGCACCGAACCACAATCGGATAAAAAGAAGACAAACCAAAAGGTAAATCATAAGTCTTCTAAGTCATCCAAGGTTCACACAAGTAATCATACAAATCGAAAGCATATGAGGATAAGTATGATTATGTTGACAGTATGGGAGACAAATCAGGCCTTCCGATCCGACCGATCACCATAGAAGTGCTCGCTTGTATGGATCCCCAAATCCAAACCTAACCCCTCGGACCCAATCCGAAAAGGGTACCTAAAACCCGATCCGATTGCAGTTCGCGTGGGTCCGCCAACAAAGGAGGTGTGCAAGCAACTATCCGGGTACATCGATAGTGGATGCTCAAGGCACATGACCGAAGCAAACATCTCCTCGGCCTACATAGAACAGAAGGCCCGCGTGTACTCTTTCGGTGATGATAACTTTGGTTATACCAAAGGGTTCGAACCTTAGAGAATGATGATGTACAAGTAACTCGGAGTCTCGCTTTGTCGGCTGTCCGGCACAACCTATTATCGGTTTCACACATTTCGCGAAACGGATTCAAAGTTGAGTTCTCGATCGATCAATGCACTATCAAGAATCGAGTCACTCAACGAGATATTGCTAATCGTTCAAGAAAAGGGACGATCTACACAAAATTGATTGGAACAGTTTGTCCAAGAAATGCATGCTGATTGTTAAGAGTTCCAAAAGTAGCGATTGGCTCGCACAAAAGACCCGAGCCATCCAACTTTAAAACTCTTAATAAGATAGCTAGGATGTCTCTAGTAGAAGGACTTCCGAATGAAGTGTTCTCAAAGGATCGGACATGTGTTGCGGTCGGAAGGGAAAACAGTCAAAGCTTCATTCAAAGGAATTTCCGGACCAAAGATCCAAAGATCTGCAACTGCTTCATATGGATCTGTTTGGACCAGATTACCAAATAATCTCAATCGACGAAATACACTCGTAATCGTGGATGACTACTCCAAGTTTACAGGGGTTATATTCTTACATAAGAAGAATGAGGCGACAACCAAGATACCCGAGCGCTAAGAAGATTACAAAATGAGAAGGGTGTCGGTAGAGTAAAAATCGGATCGATATAAAGTACGCAAATTTAAACTCCTTTATTACCGATTTTTGCTCTAAGTTTGGTATACTGATGAAACATCACCATGAGGACGCCACAATGTAATGGAGTAAATTAACGGAGAAACAGAACTCTCAAAGAAGTTCGCCGAACAATGTTAAATTTAACATGCGATACCAAACCGTTTTCGGGCGTAAGCAATCAACACCGCATGCCATACGCAGTAATGATGTCTCTCGACTAAGGCTCACTACAAAACACCCTATGAATCTGTGGAAGGCGTAAAACCTCGTGTTTCTTACTTCCATGTTTTTGGGTGCAAGTGTTTCATACACAACAATGGGAAAAGTCGGGTTGAAGACTTTTGAGGCCAAGTCCGATGAGGGTATATTTCTAGGGTATTCCTCATCTAGCAAAGCCTTCGTGGTCTACAACAAACGAACCCTTGTTGTGGAAGAAACACCCCATGTAACCTTTTGATGAAGCATCTTCCGATCAAGAGAAATCGCTTCGGAACAAGAAGTACCGATCTACCGTAACCTCGATATTCGTAAAATGGATCGATTAACGATCAAGGAAAAAGGATCGAAATCAGATCAATTTACATTCCGTATCTAGTCGATTCACCGATCAATCGATCCTAAGGTACGAACAACTGCCGATGAAAAAGCCGATTCACCGAGACGAAGAAAGAATCGAACCATCCGGTTCGGGGAACTGAAGTTCTCACGAACGCATATCAAGACATGATGATTCCAACATCACCGAGACTTGTTCTTATCAAGTGGACCATAACCCTTCACCACTCCCAATCACTAGTAATAAGATTTTATCGAAACGGACGATGTTCTCAAAAAAAGCGACGCAAATCGTAATGTATGACTGGATAACCCGGTCATCCAACCGATCTCGATAATTGGAGACCCGTCTCGATAAAATTAAAACTAGACATCGATTGGTGAAAGTGCCATGTATTGTCATTATCCGTCTATGAAGGAACCAACTACAATCGAGGAAGCATTACAAGACGCAAACCGGATTCTAGCCATGCAGAGGAGCCGAAACAGGCCGAGAGAAATGAAGTATGGGAACTAGTAGATGCACCGGTCATCAAGACGTAATTGGCACGAAATGGATCTTCAAGAACAAGAGAGATGAGAAAAATGTTATCACCGTAAATAAGGCAAGACTTGTTGCTAAGGGGTATTCACAATCGGGGAATTGATTACGATGAGACCTTTTGCACCCGGCCGCCGCTTTGAAGCCATTCGGGTCAAGTTTTCGCTTATGCTTCCCACGAGGGTTCATCGTGGTATCGATGGACGAAAGAGTGCTTTCTTAAACGGGGGTACTAGCGGAGGAAGTTTATGTCGAACAACCTCCGTGCTTTGAAAAGGGCAACCAAGTGTATCGTTTAAGAAAAGCTCTTTATGGCTGAAACAGTTCCATGAGCCCGGTATGATACACTCTCTCGCCTTCTTGATCGAAAAGTGGGTTCACTAAAGGAACGATTGACGTAACCTTATTCGAATAGAAGATGGAGAAGATATTCGATGGTTCAGATTCGTGGATTTACATCATCTTCGGATCTCCTAACAAGAGCCTATGTGAAAGATTCAAAGAACCGATGCAAGGGAAATTCGAGATGTCCATGATGGGTCGATGAATTACTTTCTAGGTCTCCAAGTTAAACAAAGTTCGGAAGGATATTCATCTCGCCAAGCAAAAGACACTAGGAATCTTTTGGCTAAGTTTGGAATTCAAAATAGTAAGGAAGCCAAAATTCCTATGATGATTGGATTCAAGATGGATCCGATGAGGCCGGTCGAAAACAAATCGGAAGAATATAGGGCTCTCATTGGATCTTTATTATACCCGATTGCCAAAGCAGACCGTAGATATCACTTTCGCAAAGAGGGGTGTATGTGCGGTTTTCGTGCAAATCCAATGATCACCACCTAGAAGCGGTAAAAGCGGATTTTTAAGTATCTGAAGGAACAATAAACCTTGGTTTATTCTACCCATCGATGATAATCTAGAGCTTAGTGGGTATTCTCGATTACGATTATGGAGGTTGCAAGATCGACGAAAAAATCAACCTCGGAACATGTCGCCTTAGGAAGTAAACCGATCTCGTGGTTTTCAAAGAAGCAAACATCGATTCGACATCAACAACTCAAGGTAATATATGGTCATAGGAAGTCATTGTTCCCAACTACTCGCTCGGTCGGGCGGTGAGGGATTACAACATTGTAGCTAAGAACGCACCTATATTCTCGTGACATGAATAGTGCTATTGCAATCACTCGTAATCCGGTTCTACATACAAGATGCAAGCATGTGGATGTCGACACCACTTCATAAGAGATCACGTTGAAAAGAAGAATATCGAAATGGAAAAAGATTCATACCGATATACGTATAGGTCGATATTCTAACCAAGCCACTAGCCGAGATCGATTCGAGATTTATGCAATGAGCTAGGACTTCTAGATCTTGGAGAAATGTCACCGAAAAATGTTTGATGGAATGCTCTCGAAACTAAATTGGTTAAGAGACTAACCAGATCGAGAGAAATCAGTTGAGTTTGGTATCTTAACCGATCTCAAGAGATCGATAAGCAAAAAAATCGATCGTACATACACGCTTACCGATCCAAAGGAACTCGATCGATTTTAGTTTATCGATTTAAAGTCTATCGGTTTAAAAGGAACCGATCGATTCAAGGTTTATCGATTGAAGGAAAATGCTCGCTTTAAAGGATTATCTCGATTAAATCAATTTGGTTATAGTATTTCTTTTGTGATTCGCTTTTAGGCGATATTCAACAAGCAAGATTCGAGTTTAAGAAGCTATCAATCGCATAAGAAAGCAGGAATTTACACAACAATGAAATAACAGAACTTTTCATTGATAAAAACCCGAAGGTGAGGTTACATTACGAGTTACAAGTACAAGAAGACCCGGAGGTCAGTACATAAATGTTAACCAAAATCCTAAACCTAGAACCCTAAACCTGGCATCCAAACCCAAACCCGAACTCATTAGTTAAGTGTTAATGAGGGAAGAGAGAGAGATTTTATGAAATCTGACGCTCTCATTTTTCCCCACTTAACAGGGTGAGGGGGCTTGAAAAGGTAATCCCATGCCAAGAACCGATGGACTCTCCAAGTGAAGTGAGAGCGGCATTGACAGGATTACTAAGCCAGGAGCCCTAAAAGGAGGAGTAGTAGGGCTCTCCAGCTGTTGAATGGAGCACGTGTGCCAAAGAGTTGGTCATCAGATCTCATGGGCACATGTGCTGCATATTTTATACCAGACTAGGTCTGATGGTTCTGGTTACGTCATCCAGATAGACACACAAGGTGCATACGGTTAGGAGAAGTGTCTTCTCAGTTGCAACAGCAGATCCGCCGCCCTGGTGGTAGAGAAGCTTTGCAGCAATCGTATGTGAAATCGAAGATGATGAAGAAAACAAATAAATAAGGGATGCAAAGGGTTGATTTGAGAAGATGAAACCATATAAAAGGGTGTAAAAGTGTTTTGCCGAAGTCTCACCGGAAACAAGGGTTCACCAAGATACATGATTCTTACAAAGAAGATAAGTATGGTGAATGGGTGATGTTGTGTAAAACATTGGTCCAATTTATAGAGGCCAAGCAAGGATGCAAATGCAATTTCCATTTCAAGAAGCCTATCCGAAATTTGCATCAAAAGGACAAATGTAGAAATCACGCTGATCGATAATTGATAAATTTACGGTTGATTGACATATCGAGAGATTCGCATTTATATTTACGATGTCAATCACGCCTACTTAGGAATAGAAGCTACTACTCTAGACTAAGTTTTGGCGGTAACACTTATCCCAAGAATTGGCTTAATCTGAAAAGAATCGATGAGGTCAACCAAAATCGACATACTTACGAGCATGATCGGATGAGAGAGATCTGCCGAGCTTGAAACTCCAATAAATCGATATATCGGTCTATAAAACAAAATATCGGTTGAAGGGGGAACTTCAACCGATCAAGGAGGATCAAAAGGGAAATCGACGCGTTTCGAGGAAAGATCAGCTAAGCCTGAAGTTTCAACAAATCAGATGCAACTAGAGAAGATCAGTTAAAAGGATCAGTTGGGAAATTTCTTAAGGCTTAGGCAGAATGATTAAGATCAACAAGTGGAATCAACATTGACAAGTAATATTGACTGATAACAACATCACCAACCGGACATCTGATCTCTCTTCTCTTGTTCTTTACTTATTTATCGGATCGTGATCGATATTATTTGCCTTTACCGCACCCACTATCCTTGTGGACGTGTACTCTGCAAATCATTTAATGCGGACGTGGGGGTACATGTATTAACCGCTACTTGATCGTGCTTTTTAAATCCAAAAGTTTTTGTGTACGTGCGTTTTCCCAACCCTACGATCAAAACCGCTAAATCTGGAGCGTACAATCTTTTCAAAACGATTGATCTTCAAAATCTTGTCTTATTGTACCCTCCGCCTCTATATAAGATTCATCAAACCTTACCAGAGTTTTTCTGCTTCACAAACTTGCATTACTTTCAATTGAAAAACTTCAAATTTTTCTACGTTTCAAAACGATTTCTTAGAGTTCAAAATCTTCTCTAAAAATTTGAATCGGTAATATTTTCTTTTAAGCTTAATGATGAATCTTTCTTTCCGTTAAAAACATTGTTTTCAAAAGTTGTTTTTCGAATTTATGCTTCATTGCCTTTTTTTTTTCCGCAAAGATGATATTGATATTGATTATGCACAAATTTAATGAGTCTATCTCACCAGTAGATGGCCACTCATGGACTAGGAAAGATCATGTGCAACTATGCGAATCGGCAACGAAGATCTTTGAGGATAAGTTCGTTCGGGTTTGGAACCACCGAGGATTCTCGAATCCATGGAGGTGGAACAAATTTCAAGAAGGCCGGATCGAAACATATTGCTCGCCACCGCAATCCAAAGATGCAAAGATGAAGCACTTCAATTCTTGCGAAATTTGAGTGTGGATCTGATACAGAAACCAGAGATTTAACCGATGTCGCCAACAACGGAGAAGAAATCAGATCGACAAATGCGCACATCACTGGTCTGCTCAAATTTTGCCAAAAGGGCGAATCTCACCGCACACTACAGGAGAATGAGGATGAAGAAATCGAGAGGAGCTCTTAAGAGAGGCGGATAAACATCGACAAACCGGATTCATCGTGCCAATGCTCAAAAGAAAGTACAGACCGTTGTTTGACATTCTATCAAGAACGATCATGGGAATCTCATTTAGCCCGGATGCTCTCACATCACCAAAAATGTACAAAGATGGCAAAGAATAATTGATGGGCTCGAACATCAATCGCACGGCTTCCTCGAAAAGCCATCTTGCTCCAAGAACACGAAAAATTTGGAGTCAATGAATCCAGTGTGTCTTTCAAAAAGAGAGTCAAGAATCTCAACAAGGTTGCGCTTATATTGAAGGACAAACCGCCAAGCGCCGAATGGAATCGAATGGATCAAGTCCTACAATGCCTTCCTTCATCAACTTCGTTATATATGGGCCACCAGACGATGACAAGGAGCCCACTCCAACAAAAACCAAGAAAGGAAAGAGCAAAGAAGTTTCCGCCATCCACACCCGGGCTTGCTCCACGTAAAAAAGAAAACGAAAAACTGTGAAGGCCTGCGAGAAGAAGAGGCCAAAGAAAGCAAAGAACCTACCCCGACTTCTAGCACTAGAAGATGAGTCGAAGAAGAAAAAGCGCCGTAATTATGCTAACAAAGAACGTAATCGACAGTGCAAGCTTTCAACCCGAGGGCTCGCCAAACGATCCGAGGTAGAAGCACAAACCGATAAATCTACTTCTCCTCAACCTCGTTGATTCACCGCCGCACTAAAAGTCAGCCGAAAGCATGTCTCTACCGCTAGTTCACCCGCCATGAACTCCAACCAGATATAACCGCCACTACAAAGAGTAATCCATCGCAGTCGAACCAATCGCATAACTTCCGCCGACTCAAGCACAACCGTAAGCTTCCACATCTCATCCAACGTAACTGGATAGATAATTCCTCAGATCCAGATCAACAAAGACCATCACCGGAAAATGGTCGACTAAGAATTGAACGAGAGATTGATGAGATGTATCCACAACCGGGTCGCCCATCCCGCCATCGAGAAGAAGTCATGGAGATCCTCACCGGAGAGATCTCGATTAAAAAGCTTCTCGATCTTATCTTACTTGTTGAACAGATGGGTGGTGCGGATGAGTTCGCAGATTTTGACTTCGAGCATGAGGAAGTCTCGCCAAAGTGGGATCACCAAATGAGCTCATATCCGATAAACTGCGGAAAGCTCGATCCACGTGAAGTTGGAATTGCCGAAGAAGAGAAGCCGAGATCGCACAAGAAGCTCCGTAAACAGACGCCGAAATGGTGAATGCCGAGTCGCCGATGAAAGTGGAACCGTGTCATAGTTCACGACCAACCACCGGAGGCACAAACAATCGAACCTCGATCAAGTGATGGATCCAATTCCTACATCTCAAATCACCACCGATCAACTTCGGAGATCGATCTTGTCTCAAAGATCTCCCGAAAGAAGAGATTGAGGGAGTGTTAACCGATCGAGACAAATCGCCTCAAACAAATCGAAGCAATGAGAGATCGGGTTCTCCCAATCCATGACCACCATGTTCCGCCGAGCTTACAAACTCGCTTGATGACAAGTCAAAAACAGGGATCAAAATCAATCTTCTTTTCTCGACGCCACCGAGAAAAAGGCTCGAGTTATCGTAAGAGAAATTTGATAAAATGATTTGGACACTCTCTGCTACAATGGAAACCGCCAAGAAAGAACTGACATAACCGCTCGTAATCGACAAAAATAAACTTCGTGTTTATCTCGCTAATGATCTAAATCGCATTGTCAATCAACTTTGGGTCTCGACTTCCCACTCAATGCGCTTTTTGATCAAACCAAAAAGGGGAAGGATCTCGAGAAACCAACCGACACATCGAAGACAAGGCCCATGGACAAAGCTCAATTGCAAGAAAGGTCAGCTGCGGTGCTTTGGAACATCAAAAATCGACCAGCCATCGCACCAGAAAGTCACCAAGACAAATGCAATCGACACTGCCGATAAGGAGCTAGTCAGAAATTGTCCAAAGAGCGGAATGGTGAAGAAGAAAGAAGACGTAAAAAAAAGGCACAAGGTAAAGGGTTGAAACAAGTTCAAATCAAGGGCTAAGAAAGGATTGATCGAAAATCGCACTTTAACCTCGGGCCAAGCCGCCAGAAGAGTCGACGAGATCATACCAAAAAAAAATGCCGCACACGCCAAGAGGTTTGAGGAATGGAATAAGATCGAAGTGAATGGCTTCTAGATGCCTTTGTCCTGATCTTGTTCCAAAAGAAGAATCACCCGGATGATGAGTTCCTCAACCGGTTACGTAATAAATATCCGCACTTTTCAAGTATCCGGAAAATGATGCCAAGCTTATAAATGTAAAGATATCTCGCCAAGAGTATGATCCGTTAATATACTCAAAGAAGGCCAGATGGCTCATTTGACAGACCGGCATTTGAGAGATTCTACTTTGACATCTTGAGCAAATCACGATAACGATCAAGTGCGCATAACCGATGTCAAATGGAAACTCTATCGATTTTCAACGTTCCACAAGACCAAAGAGAAATGCCGTAGGATACAAGCCCAAGGAGTGAAGATTCGTGAGACGCCTAGGGATCGCCAGCTTTTAAATTCAACTTTTCTCGATGTAACATGTAATCAACTTATCTAATGAAAAGTTTATTTTTTCGATCCCAAGACAAAATCTCTTTGTCTTCCGACATTTGCTTTTAACCGTTCTATACTTATCAACTGTTTGGTTTCTCAAGTGTTTTGGTTTCATCAAAAAGGGGAAATTGTTGGGAAATTTATAGTTTTGATGAAAGTTCCAAAACACATGTAATAGACCAATCGGACACATTAGTCGACCGATGTTTACATTATTGCTATAGGAGACCGTTGATAATGATTGTATAGAAAAACCGATGTAATAGATAGGTCACATATTGAGGGGGAACTCAATATGTAAAGGTCGATCCAAGAATCGGAAGAAAGCCGATATCCCGGCAGAGCGTAACGCTAAACCGTATCGGAAGATCGACGAATCGATCTAGTCGATAACTCGCCGAAGTCATGAAGCTCAAACCTCTATACTAGAAGATCGATGACTTCCGTAAGATCGCACTGTAAGACCTACATCGCCGAGTCACCAAATAGCTAAGTCAACAAAGCGCAAGAAGACTCCATCGTGGGATCGACGATTCAGATCGACGATCGGCTCATAAGATGAAAATCGATGTTTCATCTTATCATACGCCCGCGATCCAACAAGATGAATACCAACCTTAGTTGGAGGAACAACACCGCAAAGCAAGGCTTCCATCCAATAAGGAAGAAACACGATGAACAGAGCTGATACTCATGGATTCGATGTTGCTTCAAACGGCTATAAAATACACATTCACGCTTTTCGGCCATGCCGCTCTCAAGACGCCACATCAAGCTCGCAACTCTACCTAAAATAGCCTCGAGATTCAAATTGCTCTCCAACGGCTCTTTGATCTCAAGGTCTATAAATATGGGATCACACTTCGAGTGATACACGGAAATGCTTGGACAAACAACATAATCAATGGCTCAAACTATAGTCGATTTCATACGAAGAACACAACAACAAGCTTATTTTATATTGTGTTCATCCCATAAGTTCTTAGCAAGAAATCTTTTCATCTAGCTATCAGTCGCTTATACGCAAGAAAAGATTTCATAGTTGGAACCTCAACAATCTTACCCAAACCCCCAAGTTAGGATAAGTTGTTTAGCAAGATTTCGATCTAGGGTTTCTAGTAATCGATTTACGGGATCGGTTGAGTGAGAACTCTTAAAACATCTGTTGGTGTCTTGTGTTGACTAACACACTAATCTAAGTCCAAATCGGTTAAGTCGGTTAAGTTGGTGCCCTTTGTGAAAGGGAAGAGTGGACGAGGGATCGGTTTGTCCGAACCACTATAAATCTTGTGTGCCTTTTATTGCTTTGATTAATCGCTCTCACATCGCACAATCTTAAAAGCGCATACATTCTAAGTTAAGATCGATGCACACCAAGCTTCGATCCGACGGCTCGAAATTTCGCTATCCGATTAAAAAGATAAAACTTGAATCGATTTATACAAACCGGTTTTTCACGGGTAAAACTTAAGCTTCCGCACACATCGCTTAATCGATAGTTACCGAACCGATCCGCTTTTCCGGCGTTCAAGAAGTTGGTTATCGACTAAACCGATTCACTCGCGACTCGATCAAAGCATTCCGCTCTCACACGACCGCACGAAAAAGTTTTTCGTCTATTCACCCTCCCTAGACTAGACTTCACTTAACCCGCTCGGGACCTATATATACTCTTCTCGTGCATCGGACCATTTCTTGGAATTTGTGAGGTTGGAATAAAGTGTGTTAAGAAGGAAAATATTAGGCCTTATTTGGCAAAGTACTGTTTGGAAAATTTGGAAGACTAGGAACGAGCTCATATTTAAGGAGAGTAGGTATTCGCTTGAAGAATTGGTAAATGGAATTACATTAAACTCATGAAAGTGGATTCGGGCGTATTACCCGATATTCTTCTCCGTCCCGTTTCACATTTGGACCTCTCAACCATTAGAGTATCTGCCGTACAATCTGTAATAGAATCTTTTGAATAGTATATTTGTAATTGTTGGGTTCTGAGTACCCCTTGCACTCAATAATATATCATCTTTGTCTTTTAAAAAAAAAAGTAATGTAATAAATTTCACTTGGGCAAGTGACATTAAAAATTATAATAATATATTAAATAAGCAAGTCTCCTGTTAATTAATTTCATGTGAACTTTTATTTTTAAAAGTGATACTAAAGTATACACGAAATACCACATTTTAGAAAATACTTAATTTTATATCTTATTTTTTTTAAATTACTAAATCACGATGCTTCGTGCACTACATATTATTACAAAGTAGTACTATAAAAAAATTTCCTGACCCAATCCAAATTCATGGAAAATTTTGTCTACTTATGGCTTTGGTATTAAACTTTAAACTACTTGCAGTGATAAATTCTTGCTTTGATTTTTATATTTTTCCGATCACAAAGACACTTACGTTCGATTATTGCAAACACATAAGTCTTGGAGTAGCCCGACCACAAAATTCGTGAGTCTAACCGACAATGAGAATCTCCGTATGAACGAGAGTTTTTAGCAAACCCGTGGCGGTGAGCCAAGAAATTAACATCTCTTTTTATAAAATTAAAATTTAATGAAGGATTGTTTACAAGTATTGAACTACGTTCTTCCACATAAACCCCAACTACATAAATATTAGAGTTATTAAATTGTATTGCATCCACCACGACTTTAGCGTCGCCTTTTACGATTACGCCATGTAAATATATGCTTAATCCATTATAGAGCTTAAAAAAACTCACGACCTGATCACGATTGTTTTCCCAACTACAAACCCACCTCGAATAACCACATCAATCTCGATTTGAGAAGAGTCTCTAAAAAAAGCTGCATCGACATTAAACTTCCACGATCGTTTGCGTAACTTGGGTTTGTTATATGCATGTGTTATATGCTCATTTGTTATTGCAATATTATATATATCATCTTTATTTTAGTCAGAAAATGAGCACATCACTTCATTCTTGTGGCTTCATCGAAATCAATAATTTTACCTTAGTTTTCTGCATAATTAGAATCGAATTACCAAATCATAGTACTTAAACTAGTATAATTAGATGGTATACTTATCTTCTAGTCATATTTTAATTTACAGATTATAAAAAGTATTCTCTACACTTTTAAATCATTACTTAATTTCTTAAATATCATTCCATTGAGTTTACTTCTTGATGAAGCGACAAGTTAACAAGAGGGTGTTTACCAATAGCAAATGCACACATAACATATTGACTAAAATATCATTAATTAATCTGCAAAAAGAAAACAAATAATATTGGGAAAGTTTCCAAACTCTTTCACCTGTTTCAATAACAAGACCAGGTTTTTTTTTTTATGTCATCACTAGCAGAATAAATCTTTATATATATAGCTATGGACTAGGAGAATAAATCTTTATATATATATAGCTATGAATTTCTGCTTTTTACATATGCATTCCTCAAAACCTCTAAATAATTGTGAACGTCGCTATTGGTATTTAATACAATTATTTAAAAAAAAATCAATTGATTTATATTATTAATGAAAATTTAGTCAATAAAGTCTTTTTCGGTGCAATTTCAATGAACTTTAATTAAAGTTCATGTTCTCATATAAATTATATTGTTTTTTTTATTCTTATCTCTAGCCCATCTCATCATTGAGACTTGAATCGGTCCTGACGGTGGGACCTTATAAATACCTTATATGCTAATTAGTTACTTTCTCCGTCCCAAACTCGATTGCCACATTACTGTGTGTGCTCGAGTTTTAAGAAAAAGTGATATAAGTGTTGGGTAGAAAGAGTTATTTATTAATATTTTATGTGATAAAGTGATAGGTAGTTGGGGTTAAAAAAAGTTGTTTATTAGTATTTTATGTGATAAAGTGATAAAATGGGTATTTCCATTTAAGTAAAGCGGTAATCAAGTATGGGACGTTCGAAACGGAAATATGGCAATCGAGTTTGAGACGGAGGGAGTACTAAGTTGTCATCTATATATATATAAAAGCAGAAAGCTGCCCAAATTTGAAAATCATTGAATTTTCCTGCCGAAAATAATTGCTAAATTGGGAAACGAATATTGGAAAAAAATATATGTTTAGGATGAAAGATACATATGAAAGATACACACCTTCCCAATGTAGGTGTTAAATTGGGAGACAAATCTCTGAAAAAAATATTAACAAATAATAATGGATTGAGATAAAATCTTTAAAATAAATCGCAAAAACTTGTATGCAATATTGCATACAAGCCATATGTGCAATTATAGATCCATTGGACTTTTTTTTTTTTTTTTTTTTTTCGCAGGCCTGGAACGCGGCATGATTTCTTCGATTTGATTTTCACAACGCTTTTTTTTTCGTGTTCTTCCTTCATCTCTCTTCTCATGTTCTTCTTTTTTCTTTTTTTCTTTCCATATTCTTCTCAATTTCACAATCTGTAATTTTAGACTGATGATTTTTTTCGTGTTTGTACTGGTTTTGTTTATGTAGTAACACTCTTTTGCTCATAGAGTAACACTCTTTTGTTCATGTAGTAACACATCAAGTTGTTATGTAATCTGTAATTTTGGACTGGGAATTTCTTTTCCGTTTGTTCTGGGTTTGTTTATGCGTTTGTACTGATTTTTGTTCATGCAGTAACACTCTTTTACTGATGATATTTTTCGCGTTTGTACTGGTTTTTGTTCA
The DNA here is from genome assembly GCA_037126765.1 of Stenogyne calaminthoides. Classification (NCBI taxonomy): domain Eukaryota; kingdom Viridiplantae; phylum Streptophyta; class Magnoliopsida; order Lamiales; family Lamiaceae; genus Stenogyne; species Stenogyne calaminthoides. Next base: position 47,932,280 of record JBBCBC010000005.1, read on the forward strand.
TGTAGTAACACTATTTTGCTCATAGGGTAACACTCTTTTTTTATTCATGTAGTAACACATTAAGTTGTTATGTAAATCTGTAATTTTGGGCTGAGAATTTCTTTTCCGTTTGTTCTGGTTTTGTTTATGCGTTTGTATTGGTTTTTGTTCATGTAGTAACACTCTTTTGCTCATAGGGTAACACTCTTTTGTTCATGTAGTAACACATCAAGTTATGTAAACCTGAACCCACTGCCCACCATACACTTGGCAAGCTTTTTACCATACGACCCATGAAATTTAGGCAACTTTTGCCTTATTTATGTTGTATTGCATATAACACTAGTGTGCAATATTTCACACAAGACTTTCTCAAAATAAATAATAATGGACTGAGAAAAAAAATCTTTTGAATAAATATCAATTATTTTTTTTTTTCAATTTATTATTAATTAATAATAAAAAATCTTGAATTAGATTTTTTATTAATCTATTGATTTCTAAAAAAAAATGAATTAGATTTTTTTTTTCGAATCTATTATTAACAAATAATAAGTTTTCTTGATTTAATAATTTTGTCAAGATGAAAGATTCACGAGAAATTCTTGTGTGAAATATTGCACACTAGTGTTATGTGCAATACCAAATAAATAAGACAAAAGTTGCCTAAATTTCATGGGGTCGTATGCGGGGTCAGTCGAATCTGCCCGGGCGCCAAGGTGGGCGGTGTTGGGAAATTAGGGGTGCCCGGATCTATTCGAGTTGAATTTAAATACATATTTAAATTAATTATTTAATTACTAACATGAATTAATCCTAAATCAATTCAACATAATAATTAATAAGCAAATAAACATCATGCGTACATGTAATTCACGTAAATCCTAAGCATGTGTAATCTAGGAATTACGTAAATACTAACCTCTCGTAGAGACAACCGTTGAGACGATGGATCAACCCAAAGTGCCTTCTCAAATATGTCCCACGTCCACGAACGTAATCCGGTGGGAGGATTATCAACGAACGATTTTAATCTTAAGGAGAAAAAAAAAATATTTGGCCACCACCTTTGTGGATTTCTAATTTTTCCAACACATGGAATTGCATTGGGGATGAAAAATTCATTCCCTATTTATAGAACAAGGGGTGGTCGAAAATTTTAGGTCAATTGGACATTGGGAAATTTCCTTGCTTCTTCCTCAAGATACAATCTAGAATATATCCAATATATTCTATTTCCCAAAATATCTCACAACAAAATCTTCTCCTCCTTTCTTGTTCCCCAATTTTCAAAAAAACTTCAACCAAGTAGGGAAGAAATAGGATCTTTTTCCTTTCTTGAATTTATGGGATAAACTTGTATCTCAAGAAATACTTATTCCATAAAATCTTTCCAAGAAAAATCAAGAAAAAATCTTTTCTCTTTCCTACCCTATTTTTCGAAAATAATTAGGAAAAATTAGGCAAAATATTTTCTTCTCCTTTTCATTATTTGGACTTTTATTTGGGCTATTTGAGGGGCCTTTAGGAGAATTAAGATTGGACCTCCAATGGACTATGAAACCATAATATTAAGCCAAAATATTATTCAAGCCCATTAATATTAATTTACTCCACTATAAAATTAATATTGAACTATCCATCTTAACCCACATTACGACTTCACAATAATATGACTCCCGGTTATTATTTTCCGCGTTTAAGATTATCTTAGTCCATTAATTAATTAAGCCACTGAATATACTTTATATTAATTAATATCTTTGTCCTTGGAGTAAAGACAACTCAACATTATTATCCATACCGGAAATAAATTTCCACTTGCAAGATTTGGTATGATAAAGATTCTGAGCCTACCAAGGGGACAAATCAAGCAAGCCGTACTTGCACGCCGATTCTCCAGATTAAATCTTAGCAATCGTCATGTAATTAATAATATTGAAGGTATCGAATCACATTGATTCTCTTCCCATCATAAGTCAAAGCAATAGTTATTAATTTCACACGATCCTATTTAAGGGACGAAGATTAAGAAATAACGAACCACTGACGTCTAATTCTTGTATATTCAAGGTCAAGAATTTATCCTCCTCAGAGGTCCTTTTCAACAAGATCATAATGCACTAGTGTAATCCCTTGGTCAAGACAAGCCAATCTGAGTCTTACACTTCAATCTTTCATGATGGGTTGTTCATTTCCATCTGGGTTGTGAATTTGTACTTAGTCACGAGGAACTGTTAATTTGATCTTCTGTGATCTGGTATCACCAAATTAACTACAACGTAACACGATCTTGACTTAATCGAATCCGTATGCAAGAAATATATATAACATTCATTCATATTTAATGCAACATGTGATAAATAATTTATTTCAGCAAAATAAATAAGAAATTAAGTTTGGTTATACAAAGTAAAAAATACTTTTCAGTATAACCCCAACACAGGGCGCAAGTGGGTTCAGGTTTACATAACAACTTGATGTGTTACTACATGAACAAAAGAGTGTTACCCTATGAGCAAAAGAGTGTTACTACATGAACAAAAACCAGTACAAACGCATAAACAAAACCAGAACAAACGGAAAAGAAATTCTCAGTCCAAAATTACAGATTTACATAACAACTTGATGTGTTACTACATGAACAAAAAAGTGTTACCCTATGAGCAAAAGAGTGTTACTACATGAACAAAAACCAGTACAAACGCGAAAAATATCATCAGTAAAAGAGTGTTACTACATGAACAAAATCCACTACAAACGCGAAAAATATCATCAGTAAAAGAGTGTTACTACATGAACAAAAATCAGTACAAACGCATAAACAAAACCAGAACAAACGGAAAAGAAATTCTCATTCCAAAATTACAGATTTACATAACAACTTGATGTGTTACTACATGAACAAAAGAGTGTTACCCTATGAGCAAAAGAGTGTTACTACATGAACAAAACCAGTACAAACGCGAAAAAAAAATCATCAGTCTACCAGACTACCACAACTAACACTGATTTTCTCCCAAAACAATTCTTAATTAAGCAAGTGTGACAAATTCCAAAATTTACGACATAAAAGTTTCAATCAAGCTGACTTTAGCATCTCTTCTGAATTAGTTCATATATAAAACAGAACAGATGCTCAGTTAATAGTTATATGCATGTGGAAGAAAAACAATAAACAGATATGCGGAAGATTACCAGTTGTGATTGCGGTGTCCGCCTGCGAGGAAAAAGAAAGGAAGGAGAAATCCGCAGGAAAAAGGAGAAGCGGCTCAAGCGGCCTGACCCCGGAAATTAAAAAACCTAATATTTAGGCCAAATTGCACATAAATCATGGTATGCAATATTGCATACAAGTTTTTGCCAAGATTCACACCTTAAGATGAAAGATATACATCTTTCCAATGCTTGTGTAACGCATAAATTGATAAATAATCTCAAAAACTATAAAAATCTTGCTTTAAATTTCTTCCAAATTTATTTTTTATGAATCTATTGATTTCTCAATTTTTTTTAATAACAAATAATAAATTTCTTGATTTAATAATTTTGGTTAAAATGCACCTGAAAATAATTTTGATACATATGAAAGATACACACCTTCTCAATGCAGGTGTTAAATTGGGAGTCAAATCTCTGAAAAAAATATTAATAAATAATAATGGATTGAGATAAAATTTTTAAAATAAATATCAATTATTTTTTTTCGAATTTATTATTAACAAATAATAAAAAATCTTGAATTAAACTTTTTTGTTAATCTATTGATTTCTAAAAAAAATTGAATTAGATTTTTTTTCGAATTTATTATTAACAAATTATAAGTTTCTTGATTTGATAATTTTGTTTTGTTTTGTTTTTTGTTTTTTTTTTTTGACAGGAAAGAAAAATATCATTAAACATCCGAAAAATCGGAGGAGACAAAGTCTACAAGTGCATTCGGATACTCATTCGGAGACAATTTCCTGTTAAATTTGAGGAAACAAATTAAGATGAGGAAACTTGATGACCAATGTCGCGCTCTAACCCAATAAATAAATAAATAAATAGTTTTTTAGAGAAAAAATGAAGCAGTTTTTTCTATAAAAACTCACCCGTCTCAATCCAAAATAATTAAATTACACAACATAGCAAAAGTCACAACACGGAAACAGAAATAGCCACAAAAAAGAAATACGAAAATAAATAGTCAGCAAGACTTTGCCATTCCTTCCTGCTATCATTTGAACACCTTTTGAATAATGACATCACAAATATAGATTTAAATATAAAATTCCCTCAAATTACATGTACATAAAAAAAAAATATTATTTGTATTTCTTCTCCTTCATATCTTCTTCTCAAATCATCTATATATATTACCCAAATTTCCTCTCATCAAATAAACACACTAAATTCCAATTCTTACAATTATGGAGTGTAGAATCTTCGAGATAACCCTAACGTCAGCGAAAGATCTCGAAGACGTATGCCTATTAGGCAAGATGAAAGTCCACGCCCGAGTCTCCGTCGGCGGCGGCGGGCCGGAGTGGGAGAAGCGAACGCCGACGGACAAGCACGGCAAGATAAACCCCGCCTGGAATTTCACGACGAGGTTCACGGTGGGGGAATCGGCGATCGAGAACTGCAACACCATGCTCGTGGTGAAGCTCTACTGCACGAGGAAGCTCAGAGATAGGTACCTCCATAAACAATTTCATCTCATCTAAAAGTTCTAAAAAAACAAAAGAAAAAAAAATCGCCAAAAAAGACATAAATTGAGATTAAAGGATCAAAATTGAAAAAGAAAAAAGTTATTGGAAAATTTATGATGTTTTTCAACATAAAAAATTTCATTACATTTAAAAGTTCAAACTTGAATAGAGGTGTGAAATTAATTCGTTTGTCTTATTTTCCTCAATAGGTACATCGGAGAAGTCAATACGCCAATGAAGGAGCTCTTCGATGTGTCGAGAGCCACCGGAGGAAGCGCCGTCATGTGTTATCCGGTGAAGAAAGGGAGTGTGAATTCCAAGGGGGTGTTGAACTTGTCGTACAACTTTGGGGAGAAAGTGATGATTGATAAATTGTTGTTAGCTCAAACCATTAGTCCTGGTGAAGCCGTTGCTGATCTCCTCCGCACCGCAGGCGGCACACCACCACCGCCGCCGCCACCTAAGAAATGTTAGTTACCTTTGTTTGACTCCAAGTCATTCTCTCGAAGCTTGATCCATGGGATATCATTTTGCATTTGAATTCTCTATTTCTAGTTGTACCTTTTACTATATGTCTCATACATATTACATGTATAATGATGATATGTGTGATTGTACGTGTGCGCGACCCAGAGGATTGGGATTGCAACTGTATCTTTTTTATCTTTTTCAGTGTGTGTGTGTTTGGTAGCTGATATTGAATGAATAAAATGGTCGGTCTCGTTTTAAATTATTGTTCTCTTTTAGAAACTAAATCTCACAAATGGAAAGTGTAAATGTTATGAGTCTCTTTTTCTAATCCATAGTTTATTAATGTGTGTTTTTTGTTTGTGCTATTAATTGATTTTCTCTCTTTTTGCATAAGTTATAAATATGTTGATGATTATTTTATGATCACCGATACTTTTGATGATTTGGTTTTCGAGAATATATAAAAAAACAAGTGAGTCTCATGTACACTCAGGTGCACCATGCACTCATAGTGCATTTAAAAAAGGTTCGACTTGTTGTTCTGAAAAGTACAATTTATTTACATTGAATCGTGCAACTATTTTTCATATCAGTTGCATGTTTCATTGTAAACAAATCGCACGCTTCAATATAACAAATCACACGTTTTTAAAATATAATATAACTGCACGGTGGACCTAAGTGCATACAAGACCAAGCCATAAAAAAATTAAAATATGTACAAAGTAACAAATCTAATCAAGATATGTACAAAAGAGATATATCTAGGATATTCTACCCTATTGTAAAATTACTTCTTGATTGAGGGACAAGTTGACAAAAGGGTGTTTACCAATGCACACATAACATATTGAAATATTGGGAAGACAATTTCCAAACTCTTTCACCTGTTTCAATAATAAAACCAAGTTTTTTTTTTAATGTCATCACTAAGAGAATAAATCTTTATGACAAATGGATGGGACAATGCAGTTGGTCCAAATGTCTATAAATAGACTGCATTGGTCGACATTTCGAGTTTGAGTTGAAGTGAAATTCCATTTGCTCTACTCAAAACTTAAGAGAGTAACATCCAAGACACAACCGAGTGATTGTTTCTTATAGGAGTGTGAGGGTCGTTGTTATTCTATGTGTACTGGTCGAGGGAATACAATCTCTCCCATCAGTATTGATTTTATCTTATTAGATCAAGTTTTAAGTTGAATAAGATCAGCAGTGGAGGGAAGGTTATAAATTGGAACGACCACAGAATCGTGGGGGTTCTTGATACCTTAAGATCGATAGGTAATATACTTTAAATATCTCATATACCATTAATAGAGTTTTTTGCACTTTTGGTCCCATAGGACACGCCTCCTCACGCTTTTGGTCCCAAAGCTTACACTTTTGGTCCCAAAGTCGAAAATTTTGACACTTTTGGTCCCGCGACTGAAACTTCCGTCCAATTTTCCGTCAAACTCGCGCTTCCCAAACATGCGCCGTTAGTCAAACGTTAAATTTCTGCTGAGAATTATGCATCTTCTGGGGCTGTGTTGCCTGGTTCGAATAATGCAGATGTACACAGCGCCTTCATAAGAAGCAGGCTGATAACCCGGTTACAGCTGCTGGTTGCTTTCCTAGACAGGATTTTATTCCCGTTTCTGGGACTGATAAGGTACCTGATGGTTTGCCTGATCCTTTGTCTAGAGCTGGTGGATTTGTTTCGAATTTGGGCACTTCTGGAGGTCTTCCACAGCAGCCCGCTGGTTTTATGTTGTTTTAGACAGAAAAATTGACGTTGGGACCAAAAGTGTCGATTTTTTCCCTCAAAAAACGAGTTCACGCGCCTGGGGTTGACCAAAATCCTATGGGACCAAAAGTGCTAACAGATTTCACAGAAAAATTAACGGGGGACCAAAAGTGTCAAAATTTTTCGCTTTTGAGACCAAAAAGTGTAAGCTTTGAGACCAAAAGCGTGAGGAGGTGTGTCCTGTGGGACAAAAAGTGCAAAAACTCACCATTAATAACTATATGATAACACGTGAGTTGGCTGGAACTCCAAATTTGAGCCTATATACATCTCAATGTTGTGCATGGTTTCTATAATCTTCACATGTCGCTTTATCTGGTACTAAATATTAAAGTTATCTGATATGTGTACTTCGATACTCTTTTTTTATCATACTTTTCTGGAAGTTATTTGTGCATGTAGTTTGCTAAAAACTTATTGCATATTGCAAAAAAGGTGCAGACTGAAACATAATATATGAAGCTTATGCGTCTGGTTCTCTGTTCGAAGTCCTGCAATGAATTGCGAAGACTGCCATCGAAGTGAAAATAAAAGTATTTTGATCTTTGAAGGTAGTGACTATAAGACCTTTATAACATGTCTGCTTTGCTAATCTTAGCATCAGGATATCATAGTAGTTATAGATTTTGTTGGTCACGAATACTAATTCCTGCCTCACATGAGAGCTACTTCATGATTATCATGACCTTTCACCTTGCTTACTACTTGAAATGGATTAGGTACTATCCTATTAAGTTCAAATTTAAGCTGCAAGTTTTGAATAGTTTAAGACTATAGCTTTAATGCGTCTTGAAGTTTCATAATTATCCGGAATAATATATCAGGAGAATTAGAGCCACCGATGAAAAATAACATATTAATTTTCTAGAATGTGAGGTGAGAGTAATTAAGTTTTATGTTCATATTGGTGTGTTGTTTTCTGCAGATATGTTACTTATCCACGGACCATCTTGCAGCAGTATTTTTCATGGCAGTTAAAATGTCAAAATATGATGAGAGTTGTCTTCTCCATTTATATTTCATTTATTTCTTCTTTCTTTTTTTCCACTGACGATTCGTCTGATAATGTAAATATTTTTTTACGTTTCCATAATAAATATACAAATATACGAATATGGTGATTTTCACATAACTTCTTTTTCAGTATTTTTATCATATTTGGGTTACACTTCATGTCAGAGGCAGATTACAAGTTACAACCGATGTTCACGCCTTGTATTCCAATTTTCTGTTGAAAAATACAATTCACAATGAAATTTTAAAAATACATTTGTTTTTTTAATTTCCACAATTACCAACATAATATTGAAGGTTACTGGGTATCCGTACATTGCAATTCCGGTATAAACTACTAGGAAGTTTTATGTTATATTCTAAAATTTTATTTCATTAATATTTCTCTGATTTTATCTCTTTATAAAGATATTATCCAGATTTTATAATTCATTGTCAGTCGAAAGAAACAATTGTTGTTTACAAATCTGAGCATTGGCAACTTGCTGTTACTTGCAAAAAATGATTGTTATTTTCTTTTTTGTGGCTGTGAACTAAGATTTTATTTAATCTTGCTTCGGTTGTGGTTTTTTTATTTAATGGGAACATGTACAATATCAAAGCTATTAAAAACAGGCTGGATATAAACTATTAAACTCCATGCATACATTTCCAACATAGATAAGTATTGACATATTTATGATTTTGTTGGATGTGTTGTTAATTTAAAAATATAAAGAAGTAATAAGGTTCAAGTCAGCCAATTGATAATTTACAATAACCCGTGCATTGCACGGGCAGAAAACTAATACTTAAAAGACTTCATGGAAACAAATTCGTATTTTTTTAACAATAAAGTATGGCGGATCGTGTACTAATATAATTATATTTTATAATACTACAATAGATGGGCCGGTTGATTACAACACTGATAGAGATGGGCTTTAAGGGTGGGATTTTTAAATTACAATTAATACTAACAAAAAAAAGTAATTTTTTATAACAAAATATTAGTACTAAGAGATATCAACAAAAGTTCTGGGGGCACGTGCCCCCTCTCTGATACACATAGATCCGTCTCTGCATAACAACGAAACTAAAAAAATCGAGTTCACGGTGAACTCGAGTTCACACAAATTTTTATCAAATATTTTATACCGCTGATTTTTTTCTCCGGTAAAAACTGAGGGCATTATTGTCTTTCGCCTCGAGGTTTATACCAACGAGCGGTTATGATTTACTCAATTTTGACGTTGGTTTTTTAACTGGCATTTCCCAAGTTATGAAACGGAAAAATGTCAATTCAAGGTCTGAAAGATGACAAAACTATCAATTTAAGGCCTTAAATATTTTTCCTATCGATTCAAGGCCTAGATGATAGAAAACTATAGATTCAAGGCTTGAAAGATAAAAACTATCAATTTGAGGCTTACACATTTTAAGGCCATATTTGACACTTATATTTCATATTCTTATTTCATGTTCTTATTTTTTTTTATTTTTAGGGTTTACGGTTCAAGAGGGTTTAGGGTTCATGGTTCAAGGTTTAGGGTTCATCGTTGAGGGTTTAGGGTTTAGTGTTCAGGGTTTAGGGTTTTAGTGTCAAACATGGCCTTAAAATATATAAGCCTCGAATTGATAGTTTCTATCTTTTAGGCCCTGGATTGATAATTTTCTATCTTCCAGGCCTTGAATCGATAGGAAAAATCTTTGGGAGAAGAACATTCCACTACAAAGTCACCCAAAACATTACAACCAGGTACAAAGTGCAGAAAATTTCTGCACTTTAGTTCAAATTTGAACTATAGTACGGCGTACTTTAGTTCAAATTTCTGCACTTTGTACCTGGTTGTAATGGTATCCTAAATCTTGTATCTAATTGTAATTTTCTCAAAATCTTTCAGGCCAGAAATTGATAGTTTTACCATCTTTCGGGCCCTAAATCGATAAAAAAACTCCGTTCTGAAACTATCACACCTTTTAAAAATACCATTAAGAATTGAATAAACCAAGAATGGGTGAATTTTAGTGTTGCGAAGAAAAAGAAAAGAGAGCGCGATTCTGAGAAACAAAAGGAGAGGGACACCAGCGAAAGAAGAAGAAGAACGAAGCACTGTGTATGCTTTGATTTTCATGAGATACTTGGCATGTTTAATTAAGTTTTAAGCTCTTTTAGAATAACTAATTTAACCTCTCTCTCAAAAAAAATAAAAAAAAAAAAACTAATTTAACAGAAATCAAACTCTAATTTCTTGAATTTGTATTGTGAAATTGTGCAATTTTTATTAGCCTTTTTCAATTCATCGGAGGAGAGAGAAATATAATTTTAATTGAAAATTTGTATTAGTTGAAACGATTTGTTACGGCAACGAAAATCTACTTTTGAGATGAAGTTCATAGAAAAGAATGAAATTGAGTTGCAATAGAGACTCTTGATTCTAGCACAAAAATGCTTGGGCATGTCTTATGAAGTTATACCCCCAACCATTTTTTTAAATAAAATTTGCATTTGTCTGATCAGAGAAATGAAATTCAATTGGATTTTTAGGCTACAGTGAAGAATGACTTTGAGTTGGAAGTTGGAACCTTTGGAATCAACTGAAAAATATTTTTATGTAATACTATTATATTGGAGTTGTACTTTTTCAGAGGAACATATTTTTTTTTTTTGCGGAGGGAGTTGGTGCCAGTTCTTGCGTCCGCCCCTGCATACAAATCTAATTTTCACAAAATTCGATACAATATTACTACTATTTTTTTCATTTTTAATATAATATAATATATATATATATATATATATATATATATATAAATAATACAACATCAATTATTATTACTATATATTGATTTGATATAAAACAAAGTCTCACCCTATCAAAATCTCAAAACAAACGCATTATTTTAATATTCACCGAGACTTTCAAATTGATAGGATTTCGAAGTTATGACTTTCTGATGAGAACGGTGATTTGGGAACAAGATAAATCCGTCGCCCTAGCGCAGGCTAGTAGGAGAACGAATAGATAACATGATAAAATCGACGCCCTGACTCAGGCCAACATGAGAAAAATTGGTTTTTGACAAAGTTGCCAAAGAAAAGTTAATTCTTCATTTGATTGATGAAGCAAAAAAATGTACAAAACTTGTTTAAATAGAAAAAGGACCAAACCTAATAAAAAAAGGACTAAATCTAACTAAATTTAAAAGATATCCTAAAATAAATAAAATAACCGAAAAATAAGGGAAAAATAGTAAATCTTGTGGATTCTTGTCAATCTTGAGATCCTGCGAATCTTGGGATATTTCTAGAACAAATCCAATATCGCATCTTGCCACATATGGCGAAATTTGGGATAGTATCTTTGATAATTCTGGGCCCAAAACCCTTGATCGCATCATTCCCGTCCCCTTCAAGATCATCCTTGTCCTCAAGGACCAATTTCGGGAACACTCTCTCATCAAGTCTAAACACTCCTCTTCATTTAATCGCTGACTTATTGCCACCAAATTATTTAGCTCAAAATTATCAACTTTTCGGGTGTGGCAAAAAATCTTTAAGCGATAGTGTGGTTTTTTCATAGTGCTACCGACAAAATAACTATCATTAGTTAGAAAATAATAATAATTATTATGTGAGATATAACCTTCATCATCATATAGGCAAATTTCGTCAAACGCCGTATCAAGGCCCCAAAAATTTGAAGTGTTGTCAACTTCCGTATCAAAAACTTGGGACAACTCGTCTTCAGGTTCGTCTTCATAAATAGGGGGCTCATTCACGTTCAAAATTTTGGCACGAATCATCTACGAGCTCCACATCAAAAATGGAAAGAATTAACTACGAGTTGCTCTTCATCATAAAGAGGTGGTCCATCATAATATGGAGATTCAGTAAAACAGTCCATCTCATCAGAAGTAAAAGGCCCAAAGTTCTCGTTATCATTCCATAACTTAAACTCTTCCAAAAAAAAAATGACTATCCCATCTTCACAAAAATCATCAAACGAATTATCAGGCTCAAACTGACTAATTTCTTCACTCCAAGTAGGAAGCCCAATTGGCTCATTTCTATCCTCCAAATAAGTAAGCCAAAAATGGGAACCATCCTCAAAAGGTTCAGGAAAATAATTAAGCTCATCAGAAATATTGGTTCCAACTTTAGAAATATTATTAGCAGACTCTATTAAATTAAACTCAGGCCCATGTCCTTCAGAATAAGGGTCATGTCGAAAATCACATTCTCCAAATTCTTGAAACAAATTCCCACGCTCAACCTCCGGACTAATCTCCTGACTAATCAAAGGTCCATTAAACTCAACATGAGAATTGAACCCTGGCCCAATTTCTCCAAAATCCTCAATAAATTTCCGTGCCCACTATGTTCATTAAATTTAAATGGTCCAATGACATCATCATTAACAAGACATGTCCCAAAATTTTTTATTATTGTCGCAAAAAAGAACCCAACTTCATCATATGTCAAAGAACCGTCAGACCCAACTTCCGCAACACAAGGAAAAGACTTATTTTCAAAAGAATACGAAGGCCCAAATTTACCTTCCCGTGAGATTAGCCCATGGTGGGGTAGGGCAACAGACACAAAGGGAAACCGTTTTCTGTTACTATCGGTGGTGCGCGAGGGGTGCATGGCTTGTGGCTGTGGGTTGGTGGTTGGTGGCAAGGCGGTGATGTTGATCCGCTCGCGAGATGATGATTGATCTTACTTCTTGCCTTCCTTTCCGAGGTATTTGAATGACGAATCTTTCGTCTTATTTTTCGTACGTTCAGTATTTTCCAGCGATTGATTGATGATGGCCAACCTACCCAAGATGTCAAACCTATCTTCGATGGTAATACGCTCGCGTTGGTTTCAAGACATGGTAGCAATTTAGATCGCGATTCTTGGATACTCTCAATAAAAGCATCAATTTAGTGAGAACCGCGATTTGGGAACAAGATAAATTAAATGCCCCTAAGCGCAGCTAACGAAGAACTGCTCAAAGCCAAATAGGAGAACGATTGATTTTTGACAAAGTTGCCAAAGTAAAGTTAATTTTTCATTTGATTGATGAAGCAAAAAAACATACAAAACCTGTTTAAATAGAAAAATGACCAAACCTAATAAAAAAATGACTAAATCTAACTAAATCTAAAAGGTATCCTAAAATAAATAAAATAACAAAAAAATAAGGGAAAAACCAGTAAATCTTGTGGATTCTTGTCAATCTTGAGATTTTGCGAATCTTGGGATATTTCTAGAACAAATCCAATATCGCATCTTGCCACATCTGGCTAAATTTGAGACAGTATCTTTGATAATTCTGGGCCTAAAACTCTTGATCGCATCACTATTTTCGCACACTTAAATCTTGAAACAAACATGGATTTAAACTAAAATTGTTCCGTAATTATTGACTTGTTCAATTTAGTCCCAGACGGTCGGAAACCAGCTAAAAAGAACCAAAATAACGTCTTTTTACTCGTGTGTCTGCCACGCGCCCCTAATTTTTGCCGGAAGCTACAGATCCCATTTCTTTTTCATATGTGGCATACTTATCTTCTAGTCATATTGCGCTAGAAGATGGTGGAAGCACTTAAACTCTTAGGAATTAATTTGACTTAAAAAACGTAACTCGTCTTCCCCATCTCTTATCGACAGTATCTCTTGATCTTCATGTGTTCAAGTTTCGTATTCAGAGGTTGTTCTATATCTTTGTCTTACTGGTACTTCTCGATCTCCATCTTCGAGAAAACCCAAAATTTGTACCATCAAACTTTTTAACTGGCAATTTCTCTTCACCCAGAGATGGACGGACGCATACTGGTGAGGGGGCACGTGCCCCAGGAAAAAAAAATTATTTAGCATAATTTTCTAATTATATACAAACTTCTTATTAATATTATAATAAATTATAACTTGATTCATGGGTCGAAATCCATACCCCCACAGTGTTCTGATCCCCACCAGCCCATCCTCACCCCTCAATCCCTATTATTATACTATATATAATTTTTAATTAGTAGTATACAAATTATAAAAATTATAATTTAAAATCCAAACCACATTTATACCTATTACTATATAAATACTAGTAATTGAACCCGTGCGATGCACGGCTGTAGTTGAACATTTGTTTTAATAGTGAGTAATATGATTTTTGGAAAACTCTTTTAAAATAACGTTTTAGCTAATTCATATTTAATACACAATTTTAAATTAAATTCATTCGTTAAGTACTGAAATTTTCGAAACACGCCGAAATATAAGTGAAATCAGATAACAACTATGTGTTCATGAAAAAAATGTAGTGTTAAAATAACCTAAGTTTATTGTAGGAAAATTCCAAAAAATAAAAAAATGGTTCATAACAAAAGGAAATAAGAGACATAAATTAATATTGAACTATTCTTTCTCAATCTTGATTTTGGTCATCATTTTCTTCTTTGAATTTGAAATTGTCATATTGTTGTCAGATAGTTTTCTCTTAGAATTTTCTTCATTTGTTATATCAATGAGGTCGAGATCTGAATCTTCTGCTTGAATATTATATTTTTGTTGAGTTGAAGAGTTCACGGTCTCGCCGCCGATGGAATCATCCTACACGGAACTATTTTATAATTATTTATTTATAATAATAACTTTAGAGTGAAAATATTCTAATAGTAGAAAGACTTACTTGACTACCACAAAAATTTATAGAATACTTAGAGACGATTTTGTCACCCGTATTAATTTTAATAACACAAAAATGTTATTCTATACGGTAAATTCATAATCAACTCGAAAAGTTGAATGATGTGATAAATACATTACTAATAATTTAAGATCCTATAATTGGGTATATTTTCATGCACAGTTATGGATGCACAATTAATTTGTATTAAATCACTATAAATATTTGTATTAAAATGTGTTTTCATTCTGAAGAGATGATATTTTTTACAGAGAAAGTATTCTCTCGGAAATTTTAAATTTAATATAATTGAAAATATTTATTGTGGTTGGAAAATTCAAATAAAAATTTAGGTTTGTAGGGAATATCAATATTATAAACGAATTCATAATTCAAATTATTTACCTCAATACTCCCTGAAATATATATATAACGTGAATATTAATCGCTATGAACAAATTAGAAGAAACTCATCCATAACTAATTCAACACTCAAATTATTTACCTCAATACTCCGTGCAATATAAAAAGAACTCTATGCAATATACAAAATAATTACATAATTAAAATAAACATTCATAACGAATTTGTAACTCAAATTACTTACCTCAATATTCCCTGCAATATATGCAAAACGTGAATATTAATTGCTATGAATAGATTAGAAGAAACTCCTCTACAATTAATTCAACACTCAAATTACTTACCTCCCAATATGCAAAATAATTACATAATTAAAATAAACATTCATAACTTAAACCAAATTTGGGGCGCAAAGATTTTTTCTCAATCTATTATTATTTGTTTTAAAAAAAATCCATAGATATATATGTCTCCCGATTTAGCAATAATTTTTTGTGGGAATCTAATGGTTTCCAAATTTGGGGCGGTTTCTGCTTTTATATATATATAGATGATATGCATTTGTTATAGGTTATAGATTATAAAGGTAAGTCTCCGCAAAATTTGTTCATAATATGAAATATATAGCTTACACTTATATTTTAATATCACAATATTTATAAAATAATATCATTATATTTATAAATTAATATTATAGCATTAAGTATTATTGGTATTGATTTATAAAAATAATGATATCGATTTATAAGTGTAATGATATCAATTTCATACCGCGAACAAGTTTATAGGAGAGCTTGTAAAATTATAATATAAAACCCCAGCCCACCTCTATCTAATGTCCGGACTGCCACTACACGTCCTCACCACACTTCAAATTTTAATCCTTAATACTGGCAATCAGGTAACAGATTTCCCTCCAAAATTATTATCAAAATTAATTCCTATAATTTCTATCCGTAAAATTTTCAGGTATTTTAAGTTTATATTTTTTTTTGCCCCCGTTATAAAAAGTTTCTGGATCCGTCCCTGTCTTCACCCATCACTACAAAAAAAATGGGTTTTAACAATGGAATTTAGCGACGGTAAAAATATGATTTAGCGACGGAGACGGTCAAATGGTCAAATCAACCATTTATAGCGACGGTTTAGCTAACTATCGCTAATTGCGACGATGTAGCGATGGTAAATTCGAATCGCCAGTTTTGGCGATTGATTTTGCAACAGTTTTTTGAAAATTAAATTAAGCTAAATCCGTAAACCAAGAATCGTGACCGTTGGGAACCGCAATCATTGATTGGGCCCCATCTTTAGCGACGAATTTGAGAAATCTGTCGCTAAATATAATATTATATATATATCCCCGCGGCCAACACAATATGCATTCGATTTAAATCGAAAAGGGGACGAAATTGTATCTGTGAACGAGTCAATTCATCTGTATATTTCGATAAACGGTAATTTTTTTATTTGTTTATTTATTTATTTATATTTAATTTTATTCGTATTTTATTTAGATGAATGTTGAAGACGGTAATAACGTTCCAGATCCATCTCTTTTGCCTATCAATCTCATCAATGGAACATAAGTGATTTTTTTTTATATAATTATTTTAGTATTAAATAATAATTATGTATTTATTTTATACTGTATTAGAATTATCCCGATCACGAGACTTCTTGTATAGTCAAACGAATCATCAGATATGTGGAATTTGCTGTCAAAGCTCACAAATGGAAAAACGTGTCGGCTGACCAACGTCTGATGTATTTCGAGGTGTTTAAGGTATAAAATTTAAATTTAATTTATACTTTATTTCAATATATATTGATTATAATTAATTAATTTGAGATTTAATTTTTGAAATATAGAAACACACTACGTGGGGGCCCAATGTCAACAACTATGAAGTTTTCAAGGCATTCTCAAAGGTTGCGAAATGAGTGTACCATGACCAGATGTACAGTTGGCGTCATGAGTGGAGGGATGAAGGGCTGAACCTTTCAGATGAACTTGACCAGGATGTATGGGACTCACTTGTGGCTATTTGGAGGGCACCTCCCGTTTAAATGTTGTTATTTTTAATTTTCTCAACAATTTATTTTTTCTGTTTAACAATTTTATTTATGTTATGTTATGTTATGCAATTTTAATTTTATAAATGTTGAGCAATTTTATGCAATTTCTGTCGAACAATTTATAAATGTTGAGCAATTTTGATTTTATTTATGTTATGTTAAACAACTTTTTATTTTTATTTTTTTATTAAATTACGTAATTAGCGACGAAAATAATCATCGCTAAGTCCGTCGCAAGTAGTGACGGAAATTACTACCGTCGCTAAATCCGTCGCACTTGGCGACTGTATTTTGAAATCATCCGTCTTTAAATCCATCGCTATTCTTCTGTCAAAAAACCAACAGCTCATTTTACACAAAATAATCTAACCAACTCAATTTTTTTCCAAAAACAACACCAAAACTTGTGTAGATAGAGGCAAAAATAATTTTTGAAGTGCATATTGTGTAACGGAAGCATTTCACAATCGAGGACGACTTCATCGTACGTTTTCACATTTCTACCGTTTAAATATATAGTGTAATGTATCAATTGTGATAAGTTTGTTTTGTATTTGGTGTTGATATATATTGTGTAGATAGTTTATGTTAAATGAATGTTGTCATAAATGATTATGATTGGTGGATAATTGTTTGATGTTATAATATTAATTGATAGAGAAAAAAAAAGTTTTTGGACCCATAACTTTTTTCAGAATCTGTTTTTGGTCCAAAAATTTAAATATTCAATTTTGGTCCCCTAACTATCTCGATTGTCCAATTTTGGTCCCATCTTTTTTTATCAAAAAATAGAAAATTTTATCATTTTTCACCATCGTAAGTCACGTGTCGATTAAAAATGTGGGTTTCCAAGCTCAGATCGATGTGGACACCGACCGTTAAAAAAAAAGCTCATTTTTCTAAAAAAAATTAGAAAGAACAAGAAAATTTCTCCCAAGTGCGAAAAAATGAATTTTTAACGTCCACATCAACTAGGAGCTCGGGAAACCCTAATTTTGATAGAAGAATATATTTGGATATTTACATATACAATCTAAACTCTGTCCAATTTTTTTGTAAAATTAACATATTGATATGATTTGAAGAAATATATGGAATATCCTAAATCGTCAATTTTTTGTAAAATTAACATGGATGTATTCGACTCCTCGACTTATCAACGGATGTATAAATACGGAGTTCATGAATGAAGTTAATAACTTCATTTACTTTGCAACTAGTCATGGTGCAACAGATTCAGAAGATCGTATAAGATGTCCGTGTATTGTAAGAAAGTGTCGGAACAAGTTATACAGAATGATTGTCGATGTTCAAACACATATCATCGTGAATGGTTTTGTTCCTTATTACTACAATTGGACACGTCATTGTGAAGATCGATGGAATGGTTGATTTCAATGATCTTGAAGAGTATTATAAGGCTGCCAATCATATGATCGTGGTTGTGGATACTAACGCAAGTATGATGAAAATTGAACAATTCTTGTAATTATGACACGAAATTGAAATAATTAAAATTAAAAGTTAGAGGATTTTCTTAACACTCTCTATATTTAGGGTTTCACACCTAAATAAATTTCCACTCAAATAAACACGTTGAAATTACATTTTGAAATAACTCTAATTTCAGCTGAAAACCTAGAAGACGGTGGCGAAGTTTGCAGGATGAAAGTCCACGCCAGGGATTCCATCGTCGACGGGCGGAGCAGAGGACGCCGACGGACAAGCACGGCGAGACAAAACCCACCTGGGATTTTCCAATGAGGTTCATCTTGGGCGAGGCGGTGGTCAAGCTCTACTGTACCAGGATGCTCAGAGATAGGTACTGAAAGAATTTTATCTCATCTAAAAGTTTGAACTTGCAGAGAGGTTTAAAATTAATTTATTTAACCCCTCTCTATAAATTCAGAATTTAAGATGAGATTAAATTCATGGGACAAACTCTTTTTTACAATATATTGATAGGTCAAACTTTTTTTTGCCCTATCTTGATAAAAAAAAAAATTGTTTTTTTATGACATATTCACTCCTACTAAATTAATATCTATCCCTCCCACTAAGTCGTGCTTAGATCGTGCGACCCATGTTCGACTCATGCGCGACTCTTTTTAGTAAGAGTATATATGTCAGACATAAAAGGACAAATAAGAATTTTTTTATCAAGATAGAGCAAAAAAGAGTTTGAACTATTAATATAGGGTATTGTTGCCAATTTTATGTAAATTATTTCATGATATCATAGTCAAAAGGATCACGCCCACGTTTTGAGTTCGATTCCTTCTAAAAGCAACTCCATCCATATTTAATTGTCCATTCGACGGGTCTTCTCCCAGTATTGGAGTAACCAAATTCAGCCCTCTGCCTTACAGGTAGAAGGCTCAATGTGTGGACAATTTAATATGAGTCGAGTTGTTTTTTGCAGAGGATTTTGGCGCTCTGATGCCGTGAAAGAATTCCTTCTCATCTAAAATTCCAAACTAGTAGAGAGGTGTGTAATTAATTCATTTATATTATTTCCTCTAACAGATACGTCAGAGAAGTTCGCATGCCTATGAAGGAGCTCTTCGACTTGTCGAGAGCCACCGGAGGAAGCGCGGTGGTGAGTTTTCCGGTGCATAGAGGTGGTGCGGTTTCACAAGGGGTGTTAACGTTTTCGTATAGGTTTAGGGAGAAAGTGATTAATATTGATAATCTGTAGGGGGCTGAAAGGAGTAGTACTGTTGGTGGGTTGGAAAAGGAGTTTCAACGGAAGAGTGTGATTTTGGCGGTAGTGAAATTAAGTATTGGAAGTTTTGATGTATCCGATGTGATTGGTTTTTTCCGAAATGAAGATGCATGATGAAGTGTTCTATTGATTCATGTAGCATGAACTTGTATTTTTTATTTGTGGTCAAATCACAAATGGTCCTGTAACTTTTCATGTGTCCGTAAGTAGTATCCATTACAAAATAACTGTTAAATATCGACGGATTTTACTGACGGACATAAATCCGTCATAATTACCGACAAATTAGACTAATTTAAAATAGATACAAACTTGCCGATGGATTCCAAAAAATATTTAAAAAATCTACAAATTTTAAATCCGTTATGTTAGGATGTTATACTTGTATTTATAGATATTCTAAAATCAACACATGGCGCAAATCTAAAGAGTGTAACAGGAGATGTAACACCATTGTGTAACAGGAGATCCTGACCAGTAGAATACATATGTATATATTTTCATATATATATTTCCTTCTTTCCAAGATTAATTACTAAGGTACAATATATTTGAGGGATATTTCTAAATATTGAATTGAGAAAAAATCTTTATAATATCTTTGGAATAATTCCAAATAATTTATTTTATTTATAAAGATATATTTACACATGTATCATTATATATTCAATTCCCAAGATATGCTTAGATTATATATTACAATTTGCAAAAAGATTGTAATTTAATTTGCAGTTAAACCTATGTAAATCAACATGATCGAGTATTAGATTGTTGTCTGCTAAGCATGTTTGGTGCTTTGATATTACTTGCATCGTCCATATTTTTATGTTGGAGATCTAATAAAAATAAGGACGATATATGGTAGGATTTACTGATGTTAATATCTATTTTGATGTGATTTTGGATTTTATTTCTTGATGTAGTGAATGACCCAAAGTTACAAGTTTGGATAGATGCAATGAATCAATCTCCTTGGTTTTATGTTTAATAATCTGTTGTCTTGACCATTTATATTTTCTTATGTTATTTTTTAATATTTGGTCACTTTGAGTCGAGGTCAATTGAGTTTAAAGGTATTGAGGTAAGTAACTTAAATTATGAATTCATTAGAATGTTTATTGTAATTGTGTAATTATTTTATATATTGCATAGAGTTTTTTATATTTTACGGCACAACTAATCAACACTCAAATTACTTACAAACCTAATCTTTTATTTGAATTTTTCAACCACAATAAATATTTTCTATTATATTAAATTTAAATTTTTCGAGAGATATCGTCTCTTTAGAATACTTTTTCTGTAACAAAAATATCGTCTTTTTAGAATGAAAAAACACTTCAATACAAATATTTATTGAGATTTAATATAAATTAATTATGTAACCATAACCGTGCGTGGATCTAACGTTGGCAAATCTGTGCGGATCTGTGAACGGGGATTACATGGATACCGTAGTAGAGGGGATTGCTTACGAAGCACTGTAAGAATTCCGTTTACATATTCCGTTATTTCAATTATACAATTGTAATTCGTTGTTGGTGAATTTGTAATTACGATGCGCATGTTTAACTGTTTTACGTGCTAGTAAATTCCAACAATTAATACTCGTGCGATCACAAAAATTTATTAATTAAAAGAGTTATTAATTAATTGATAAAATTAATAATTATTAATTTATATATTAATTAATATTTTATTAATTTATAATAAAATATTCAATTTACAAACACCTTTCAAACTTCCACTTAATTATTGTACAATGCATGTGCGTATATCAAATGAAGGGTCCAATTTGAAAGAACCCTTCAGTCTCTCACCCTCATTTAATATTTCATGTGTTAAATATATCATTTTATGGACATTAAAAAATATTTCTATATAAATACAAGATCAAAATATGCCAACACAAATAATCATACACACAACATGGCTTCCCATCTTAAAGGTGAGAAAAAAATAACAATGACCGACAAGATTCGAAAAGCATTATGCAAGCACAACAAGGATAATCCAAGTCTCACTCAAAAGTAATTGCAAGATCAAGTTTTAGTAATTATGATTTGCAGGTGAGTCAAGGAAAATTAGAGATGAGATTCAAAGTGAATTGATTTCAAATAAAAAAACAAACAACAATTGAGTCATTTTTCAAGAAACCTTCATAAATTATACATGTAATATAAGAAATTATTAATTTATTATATAGGGTCTATAGAAATTATAAAAAAAAATATATTATCTTATAATTTAACAAATTATTAATTTAGCACCCTATTCCCAAATCGGAACCGACCAAAAATATTATTTTTGAGAGTTTATTAAATAATAAAGTATTAATTTATTGAGTTTCTACTGTAATACACATGTATAAATATGTACCAACATATAAACGTGTGGTGCATACTTCATACACGCTCGTAAGCAAGTAGCTAGGCAAGTAGGTATGAATGGGATTAAAATTAATTATTTCCCCGACCCCGCGTAAGCAACTAGCTAGGCCTGAAAGGGATTAAAATTAATGCGATTCAGAGAATTAGGACTTCTTTTTCACATTTATGTACCCATCAACTGCAAACTACTCCATCTGTCCCCAAAAAGTATGCTCAGCCAAAAAGTATGTTCAGTGGGCTGAAACATGTTTTACGGAAATGTAAATTAAATATATTTATGGACATAATTTTTTTTATTTTCATCATCCAACAATCACTTAATTACTCAAGTTATCATTAGACTTTACTCACAATCAATTATGTTATTTATAAATGGACTTAATTTATATTTTCGTAAAACATGTTTTAACCCTATGAGCACACTTTTGGGGGACGGAGGTAGTAATAACTAAAAACTAAAGTCAACTTAAGACAATTTCCTGGTAAGTTTGAGGAAACAAATTAAGAATTAATTTTGTAGAAAAAAATGAATCAGATTTTTATTTTCCATAAAAACTCACCCGGCCCAATCCAAGTTCTACATATTTATAATAGCACTAAAACTTAAAATTATTAATTAGCCCTACAAAATAATAAAATTACAAAACATAGCAAAAGTCCAACATCAAAACATAAAATGGACCAATTTAATAATATTAATATATATATATATATATATATATATATATATATATATCAAAATTCCTAGAAAAATACATCTTCTTCTCATATCATCTATACATATATACCAATTTTCCTGTCATAAAATAAACACACTGAATTCCAAATGGAGTGCAGAAACTTCGAGATAACCCCTATTGTCAGCGAACGATCTCGAAGACGTGTGCCTATTAGGCAAGATGGAAGTCCACGCCCGAGTCTCTGTCGGCGGGCAGGAGGGGGAAAAGCGAACGCCGACGGACACGCACGGCAAGATAAACCCCGCCTGGAATTTCACGACGAGGTTCACGGTGGGGGAATCGGCGATCGAGAACTACAACACCATGCTGGAGGTGAAGCTCTACTGCACGAGCAAGCTAGGAGACAGGTACGTCTTTTTAGTTCTAATTTCAAATTGAGACTAAAAGATCAAATTTGAAAAAGTAAAAAGTTACTGGACCATTTTTGATGTTTTTCTACATGAAAAAATTTCATTACTTTTAAAAGTTCAAACTTGTATATATAGAGGTGTGAAATTATTTCGTATGTATATATAGGTACATCGGAGAAGTCAATACGCCGATGAAGAAGCTCTTCGACGTGTCTAGAGCCACCGGAGGAAGAGCCGTCATGTGTTATCCAGTGAAGAAAGGGATCGTGAATTCAAAGGGGGTTGAAGTCACGTGTTATCCGGTGAAGAAAAGGAGTGTGAATTCCAAGGGGGTGTTGAACTTTTCGTATAACTTTGGGGAGAAAGTGATGATTGATAAATTGTTGTTAGCTCAAACCATTAGTCCTGGTGGAGCCGTTGCTGATCTACTCCGCGCCGCAGGCGGCACACCACCACCGCCGCCGCCACCTAAGAAATGTTAGTTACCTTTGTTTGACTCCAAGTCATTCTCTCGAAGCTTGATCCGTACGTGCACGTTTCGGTATGGGAATTTGGATTCTCTATTTTAATTGTATTTATGTTTGTTCGATTGCTCTGTGCCATTTTTTATGTTAAATTAGTAAAACACAAAGTGGGATATAAAAATTATAAAAATGATACATGTGATATCATTTTGTATTTGAATTCTCTATTTCTAGTTTTACCTTTTACTATATGTCTCATACATGTTACATGTATAATGATGACATGTGTGATTGTACGTGTGTGCGACCCAGAGGATTGGGATTGCAACTGTATCTTTTTCAGTGCGTATGCTTGGTAGCTGATATTGAATGAATAAAAGGGGAAATTTCAACTAGACACAAGATTTTCATGGAAATATCATTTAGATACAAATATCCACCCTTATTTCAATTTGATACAAAATGAAAGATAAAAAACTCTTTACACCCTTACATCCATCCGGTATCCTCTCTCTAACCCTCTCACTCTAAAAACAACCGGTATCATTGTTGTCACCAGATTTATCACACGTCAGCGTCACCAGATTTATAACACGCCAAATAGGATTTAATTATCACACGTCAGCAGGTCCCACCGAGACCACATGATTTGTCGTGCTTAGTTATTTGTCGTGCTTACGCATATGTTTTGTCATGCTTTATGCACATGATTTGTCGTGCTTATGATTTGTCATGTGGTCCTCTTTATATAAAGAACCTCACCTTTCATTGTAAAAAAAACGCTGGAATGTTTCCCTCATTCCACTTATATACCTACACCCACATTTCAGGGAAGAACTACGGTTCTTCCCGCAGTGTTCTTGTTCGATTAATTATTTATTTGGTGGTCAAATTCAACAAGCCACATCAGAATCGTAAATTATTTGACCGCCAACAATTGGCGCTAGAGAAAGGGGGTAGGATTGAAGTCGATGTTCGTCAAGAACAAGAAGAAATCCAAAAAACCAAAAAAAAATAAAAAATCACAAGAACAGCCCAAAAACAATTCAAAATCCCATCCCCAGATTCGGAAAAAAAAACAGAAACACATACATACATACAACAGAGGGAAGAAGAACGAGGGCTTTGAAGGTGTATGCGCACAAGCGGCAGACCGCCTCACCTCCGCCACCTTGGCTCCGCCACGAGATCACCAAAGAACCCTTCGTCCAAATCAAAACCCCAAAAAAAAAAAAAAAAAAAAATCCTACATAAATACAAACTCACATGTACATGCACCTATACATACAAGAAAGAGAGGGGACAGACGGCGGCTCTCAAGCCAACCGGCCGTGACTCATGTTGCACCCCCTCACCTCCGCCGCCGCCCGGGCGTTGCGGCACAAAGACCGACCCAAGACGGAGATGGGCGATGATGTCGGCTCTCTAGTTTGAACTCGAGACGAAACGGCGGTCGACTCACCCTTACCGCAGAAAGCCGACTTTCCGCCCGCCTCAAATCGGCGCATTCTTGAACCTCCACCGCCACGCGGCCCGAAATTGAAGCTCGCCTCGCAAAATCGCCCCCACCGTCACAACCAAATCGACGCCACTCGCCCGAAACATCCAAACCGCCGTCCGCCTTGCCTTCGTCCCACCCCAAATCGGCTCGTCGCGACTCCACATCGAAACCAGAGCCTCCATACCTCAAATCGGCGAAAAGCCGTAAGCCGCCACCGCCTACGCCCCCAAAAATCAACGCCCGGCGCATCGCCTCTCGCCACCAGCACCGTCACCGCTCCTCGGGCGAAATGTAATTTTCACAAAGACCGCTTTGGGACATTTCGGCGTTGGGAGGTGGAGCCGTTGTTCTAATCCCAATTTCGGGTTTTAAATTTCATAAGCGTGGGATGGCCTGATTCTCATGGGTTGGGGTTTTTGTCTTTTGGGCTTCATCTGATATCTATTAGTTGGGCTGGATTAATATTTGGGCCTTCTATAAGATATAAAGTAAATGAGTTGGGCCGGTTTTTTTAATTAATAGTGGGGCTTAAGGGCGCACCGATTAATTTATGGGTCATTGGATGATTTATTTATGGGCCAAGATTTTTTCGCCCCGATAAAAAAAAAAAAAAGATGGTCGACAATTCGGAGAAGAAAATTAGACGAGCACGGGACTCTCGAGGTGACTCAAAGAATCTACGGTAGTCCTTTTTACCCACCCCACGGGTTTATTATATTTATGTCCTCGTGGCTTTTCATTCATTCATTTATTTTCATTCATATTGGCCGTGCCTACGAGAGGTCGCACCCTAAGCCGGACGACCGAACAAAGACGAAACGAGCGTAAGTTTATGTTCACCGACCAAAAAAATTTCAGACATAGATACCCGTAAAGAAAAAGAAAGTGATGGGTACAGAGTCGCAACTAAATAAGACGACTCAGATTTACGGATACCATAACAAAAAGCGAGTGATGAGTACGGGTCGCAACTAAATAAGACGACCCGAAAATACGAATAGTGACAAGAAAAAATAAGAAGATCACGAAACAAGAAAGGGGGGTTGCATATAAGTTAACCCATCCGTCGCAACTAAATAAGACGATCAACCCGACCGCACCTCAATAAGACAATAAAAAACCAAAGAAGTCGGGTGGAACATAGACCACGATCATGTTCGATTCATTAAGAAAAAACGGCACCACCGACCAAATTACAAAAAAAGCCACTTATGCGATTATGCCCACCTTTTGCCTTTTACCGCCTTTCGGCGATTATGTCATGCCCGCCGGCGTAGCAATACCTTTTAAACCGCGATTATGCCGCTTATTCGGCCCGGCGATCTCTTGCCTTCTCGGTGGCGATTATGCTTCGCGCTCTCGGCGTGTAATACCGCCTTTTCGGCGACGATTATGCCGCCTCCTCGTACTTATCAATACCGCCTTTAAACGTGATTATGCCGCCTCGCCGGCGCGGGCAATACCGCGCGCACCGGCGGCGATTATGCCCGCTTTACCGGTAGCCTTCCTCTTTACGTTCTCGGCGATGATTATGCCGCCTCACCGGCCCATTGTCAATACCGCCTTCTCGGTGATGATTATGCCCGCCTCACCGGTAGCAATACCGCTTCTTTGGCGGCGATTATGCCAGCCTCCCGGCGTGGCAATACCGCCTTTTCGGCGATGATTATGCCGCCTCCTCGGCGTGGCAATACCATTAACCTTTGGGCAGCGATTATGCCCCTCGCCGCGGCGCTTATCTGGCGCTTTTCGGCGGCGATTATGCCC
Organism: Stenogyne calaminthoides; assembly: GCA_037126765.1. NCBI lineage: Eukaryota > Viridiplantae > Streptophyta > Magnoliopsida > Lamiales > Lamiaceae > Stenogyne > Stenogyne calaminthoides. The sequence continues at coordinate 47,959,256 of JBBCBC010000005.1, forward strand.
GCCCTGTCGGCGCACTCTTGCGCCTTCTCGGCGGCGATTATGCCTGCTCGCCAGCGGCGGACACTACCTCGGTGCTTTTCACCGCCTTCGGTGATGATTATGCCCGCCTCCTGGCCTCGGGCACTCACTGCCTTCTCGGCACGATTATGCCCGCCAGCCTCCCGGCGCCTGCACCCACCTCCTTCTCGGCGACGATTATGTCTGCCTCGGGCGGCCGGGCTATACCCACCTTTCGGTGATCGATTATGCCTACCCCCTGCTGCAATACCGCCTTCGGTGATTGCCCGCCTACCTCTAAGGTGGCACACCGCCTTTCTACGACGATGATCACTGGCTACTGGCACTACCGCCTTCCTACGATGAGAGATCGCCTACCAAGGACGCACCAGCCCGCCTTTCCTACTACCTTCGATGTCGATCCAGCTGTTTTTAGGCGAAAGTATTCTCCGCCTTCTGGCGATAAGATAAATGCGCGCTACGGCGACCACCTGCCTTTTCGGCGTATGCTTTCGGCTACCTCGGCGATGTCGGTCCGCCGTTTTAGCGAAAATATTCTCCGCCTTCGGCGTGAAGATAAATCGGCCTTTATGGCGACGACCAGCCACGCCTTCTCGGCGTTGGCTTTCCGCTACCTCGGCGATGTCGATATACCTGTTTTTTAGCGAAGTATTCTCCGCCTTCCGGCAATAAAGATAAATCGGCCTTTCTGGTGGCGACCAGCCGCCTACCGGCGTCGGCTTTCAGCTACCTGGCGATGTCGATCCGCCCGTTTAGCGAAAATTCTCTCGCCTTCTCGGCGATGAGATCATCGGCCTTCTGGCGGCAACCCCACCTTCACCGGCGGCTTTCGCTACCTCGGTGATGTCGATCCGCCGTTTTATCAAAGTATTCTCCGCCCTCCTCGGCGATAGAGATCACGGCCTTTCTGGCGATGACCAGCCCGCCTTCTCGGCGTCGACTTTCATACCTCGGCGATGTCCGATCCACCATTTTAGCAGTATTCTCCGCCTTCGGCGATAAAATACGTCGACCATTACGGCAACCAGCCCACCTTCTCGTGCGGCTTTCCGCTACCTGGCGATGTCGATCCACCGTTTTAGCGGATATTCTCCGCCTTCTCGGCGATGAATCGTCGGCCTTTCACGGCGACCAGCCGCCTTCTCGGCATCGGCTTTACGCTACCTCGGCGATGTCAAGTCCGCCGTTTAGCAGTATTCTCCGCCCTCGGCGATGAGATCGTCGGCCTTTGGCGATAACCCGCCCAGCCTTCTCGGCGTCGGCTTTCCGCTACCTCGGCGATGTCGATCCACCATTTTAGCGAAATATTCTCCGCCTTCTCGGCGATAAATAAATCGGCCATTACTGGCGACCAGCCCACCTTCTCGGCGTCGGCTTTCCGCTACCTGGCGATGTCGATCCGCCCGTTTAGCCAATATTCTCCGGCTACCGGCGATGAGATCGTCGGCCTTCACGGCGGCGACCAGGCCAGCCTTCCGGCATCGAACTTTACGCTACCTCGGCGTGTCGAGTCCACCGTTTTAGCGAAAGTATTCTCCGCCTTCTCGGCGATGAATCGTCGGCCTTCTGGCGGCGACAACCCGCTTCTTCTCCGGCGTCGGCTTTCCTACCTACGGCGTGTCGTTCCGCCGTTTAGCGAAAGTATTCTCCGCCTTCTAAGGCGATGAGATCGTCGGCCTTCTGGCGATGACCAACCCCACCTTCTCGGCGTCGACTTTTTAGCTACCTCGGCGATGTCGATCCGCCGTTTAGCGAAAATATTCTCCGCCTTCTCGGCGATAGAGATCGTCGGCCTTACGGTGGCGACCAGCTTCGCCTTCTCGCGTCGACTTTCCAGCTACCTCGGCGATGTCGATCCGCCATTTTGGCGAAGTATTCTCCGCCTTCACCGGCGATGAGATCGTCGGCCTTTATGGTGATGACCAGCCCGCCTTCTCCGGTGCCGTTTTAGCGGTATTCTCCGCCTTCTCTGGCGAAGTCGTGGCGAAACTACATCAGCAGCGAGTCACGGCGATGACTTAGAGAGATGGTCTGGTTTTTGTGATTCGACCGGCGGTGGTCACGGTGGTGTTTTGATCGGATCTGGCGGTTGTTGTATTTTGCGACTAAGGCGGTGGATTTGATTTCTGGAGCGTGGCTTTGTGCGTGCGGTTGTGGATTCAAACCGGCGACGTCGCTTTATGCGTCTTGACGAAGAGATTCTGACGGAGCGCGTCGCAGTTGGTTGGATCGCAGTCTTGTTTGGAAATAAGGGTGTCCGGATCTATTCGAGATGAATTTAAATACATATTTAATTAATCAATTAATTACTAACATGAATTAACCCTAAATCAATTCAACATAATAATTAAACAAGCAAATAAGCAACATGCGTACACGTAATCCACGTAAATCCTAAGCATGCAAAATCTAGGAGTTACGAGATTACATACCTCTTGTAGAGACAACCGTTGAGACGATGGATCAACCCAAAGAGTCTTCCCAAATATGTCCCACGTCCACGAACGTAATTCGGTGGAAGGATTCACACGAACGATTTTAATAAAGGAGAAAAATAAAAATATTTTGCCACCACCTTTGTGGATTTCTAATATTTTCAATACATGGAATTGCATTGGGGATGAAAAATTCATCCCCTATTTATAGGACAAGGATGACCGATTTTTCCACTAGAAAAATAAGGAGGAAAATCTTTTTTCTTGATCTCCAAGAAATCTTGAATATATCCCATATATTCTTTTCTCCATAATTAAATTTTTCCATAAAAATCCCACTTCCCTTTATCCCATATTTTTCAAAAAATACAAGGAAAAAGGAATCAAAATTTGATTTCTTGAATTTATGGGATAATCATGTATTCTAAGAATACTTACATTTTTCCATAAAAATCTTTTCAAGAAAAAAAAAAATATTTCTTCTTCTTTTCCTACAATTTTCGAAAATTACTAGGAAATATAAGCAATAATATTTTCTTCTCATTTTCATTAATTGGACTTTAATTTGAGCTATTTGAGGGACCTTTAGGAGAATTAAGATTGGACCTCCAATAGGCTATGAAACTTTAATATTTAGCTAAAATATTATTCAAGCCCATTAATATTAATTTATTCTACTATAAAATTAATATTGAACTATCCATCTTAACCCATATTACGACTTCACAATAATATGACTCCCGGTCATTGTTTCTCATGTTTAAGATTATCTTTCTCCACTAATTAATTAGGCCAATTTGAATGCACTTTTATATTAATTAATATCTTTGTCCTTGGAGTAAAGACAACTCAACATTATTATCCATACCGAAAAATAAATTTCCACTTGCAAGATTTGATATGATAAAGATTCTGAGCCCACCAAGGGGACGAATCAAGCAAGTCGTACTTGCACACAATTTTTCGTATTAAATCTTAGCAATCGTCATGTAATCAATAATATTGCCCAAGATATAAGTATCGAATCACATTGATTCTCTTCCCATCATAAGTCAAAACAATAGTTATTAATTTCACACGATCCTATTTAAGGGACGGAGATTAATAAATAACGAACCACTGAGGTCTAATTCTTGTATATTCAAGATCAAGAATTTATCCTCCTCAGAGGTCTTATTCAAATATCATAATGCACTAGTGTAATCTCTTGGTCAAGACAAGTCAATCGAGCCTTACACTTCAACCTTGCATGATGGATTGTTCATTTCCATCTGGGTTGTGAATTTGTACTTAGTTATTCAGGAACCTGTTAATTTGATTTTATGTGATCCGGTATCACCAAATTAACTACAACGTATCGTGCTTTACTTATTGAAACAGTTTGCAACAAATATATATAACATTCATTCATATTTAATGCAATAGTGATTTATAATTTATTTCAATAAATAAATAAAAAATTAAGTTTGGTTATACAAAGTAAAAAATATATTTTTCAATATAAGCCCAACAGGTCTAGATGGTTTACGCGGGCGGCACAGTTATCAATGACGATGGTTCCCTTGAATTTGAACAGGGCGACGCTGGATTTCTTGTGGTGTGCCCTTTCATGGCGGCGCGATGCAGAGGTTGAGCTCCAGTTCCTGTGATGAAGCCGTGTGAAGTGGAGAAGAGGCATGGATTTACTTCTGGAATCGTGGGATTTTGCAGCGTGAATTTTGAAAGGGATAGGGCCAACTTCATCATTTGAATTAAATCAGGACCAATCTTTTAAGACTTTCGGCTTCACTTTATATTGGGTTGATTTAAATTAGGCCACCATTAATTTGAATTCATAACTGTTGGCCTTGAATTTGTGTATTAAGTATCATGCCCAATTGAGATAATGGACTGCTGGATTTGTTGCATTTTGGGGCTTTTTTTTTTTTTTTTTAAGTCCAACCGATAATTAATTAATGAAGTCTGGGAAACAAGAAAATTGAGCACTTAATTTCGGCAATGACCCCCCGTTTTTTTTAACACTCGCTTGTCTTTTTAAGTGGAATCGGACTCACAGATTTTGATCAATGCACTACATAGGCCAGCTACGGCCTTGACTTATTTTGGGAGTGTGGTGAGTGATATTATTACTTTGTCTTCTCATTTTTCTAGTATTACTTTTGTTTGGATTAGGCGTTCGGGCAACATGTTAGCCCATATATTAGCGGGTTTTGGTTTATCCCGCGTTGAGCCGTTTTTTTCTCACGGCTATTCTGATTGTTTTGTGGATCTTGCTTCAAATGATTTTGGCCCTTCAAAGATCTATAAGATCCTTTTTCGTTTCAAAAAAAAAAAAAACTGCCCGAATGTATATCGAATTAACTCAATCGAATAAGACAACTTGAATTATGACTGAACTTAGAAATGTACTAAGCTGCCTACGTACCCCTTTAAAGAGGATCAAGTCAAAACGTAGTTCAACGAGACATAGGTTGATTTTGAGGAGGGGGGGTGCTGCCGTACCACGGTTTTATACTGTGTGGGCGAGTGACTATTCTTTGACTACTGTAGACAAAGTAGGGATTTAAGAATTTAACCACTCAAAATGCCTTTAGTGGGTGAGTTAACAGTTTAACCACGTGTAACTACCTTTGGTGGTTGTCGTACACAATTTATACTTGTGCGGACCAGAAGTGACATGCAGTTTAGGCTCGTGCATCATGGAGCATACTGGCTTGATTTACACGTAGCATCATTTCAAGAGTTTCCCATTTATGGGGAAAATTCTCACGTCATCCTCAATTTTTGGAGGAGCAGCTTCTGATATGGTGATGTGATTCACAGTCACCACTCGATCGTCGAGTTCTTGGCTCTCAAGATCAACACATAGCCTCATTCGACCATCCTGTCTTTCAACTTGAAATGCTCGTATGATGACATTATCATCAGTGATGTATCCATCTTTGATCATTTGAGCAATTTTCCTTTGCAGGGCTGTTTCCGCATCTCGAGAAGTTGACTCTCGAATACTATAAGTATCAACGAAGTTTGATGAAGCCACGCTTTCTCCATCATCTTGATCATCCTTAGTGTGAATGATTGTTTGCATCTTTCCCGTCAGAACTTCTCCACATGACACGATCAAAGTGGTTTTTGTTCATTCGAGATGGATACAGACTACGAAGTTTATGAGAGTTTGAAGGCTTGATGATTCCCATTCTCCGATGAACACTTCTTTTGATTGGCCCCAATCTGTCAAAGACAGATCCTGGCTTTCGACTGCTTTCTCCTTTATGTGGCGCTAATCTGTCGAAGATGGAGACCCGTTTCACTTTCCTGGCACTCTCATCGCACACATCTTCCTTTGACGAGACTTCTCCTTCAGAGATATAATTTGCATTTGCTCTCCTAATCGCGATGCGAACTGGGGCTTGCAGGGCATGTCCCAGGCCATGCTTCGCATTCTTGGTGGCATAAACACCCTTTCTTATCGTTCTTTGAGTGACATCGATTTCATGGTCCGATTGTTTAGTCTCATGAGACGGACCCTCTGACATGGAGCTTTCTTGTGGATCATATCCAGCTTTGGCCAGGAGTTTGAAGGCTTGAGGACCATAAGACTCGGTAATCATTACTTCTTCTCAGGTGTTTCGTCCTAGCTCGCCGAATAGGGCGACGTGAATCCCTCGAGAGGTTGTGAAGAAGGCCTCTCATCATCAAGTTTGGTCAGAGGCAGTGTCAATCTTTCTAATGCTCCACTATTTGCAAGGACTTGTTTGCCTTTGTCGACGCGAGATGAAAGTAGTTCTCTTTCACCTTTCTCAACTTGTTCGTCCTTACTTGCACTTTTAACGATCTTAGCTACGTCTTCATCTTGGAAGTAGTACTTAGCATCGGCATGATAAGATTCAACTTCGGTGAAGGGTTTAGCGTCGCCAAACACCCTTTTTACGTGGCCATCTTTACAATACTTGAATCATTGATGCATCGTTGAAGGTATCACACCATTCTCGTGCAATCATGGACGCCCTAAGAGTATGTTGTATGACGTCTTTGCATCAATAACGTGGAACAACACGGTAGAAGTCATTTCATCAATTAACAAATCTAACATGATCGTGCCAATCGCTCTTTGACCCTCTTGTTTAAACCCTTGTATCATCAAACGACTATTTTTAAGCTCGTCATTGGTACACCCCAACTTCTTCATCATCCTTAGAGGTAGTATGTTTACTTGAACCTCCATCAATCAACATCCGGTTCACCTTCATTTCTCGAGTATAGCCGGTTATGAACAACGATCGATTGTGAGGTTGTGAGCCGAGTAGAAAAGTCGTCTTCGATGAAAGCCATCGCCAAGGCACAAAAAAAAGCTTCTCTCCGGATATAAAAATTCATCTTTCTCACCACTCACTTTGATGACATGAAATGATATCACATCCACCATCTGCATCAACTTCAACGGTGATCATGTTTGTTGGGTTATGGAGCTGAGTGAAACGAGGATCTGGGCGCGGAGGCGCGACCAGTCTTTCGAGGTCGAGCAAGTGCTGCTGGTCGAAGCTCCCCCTTTGCAGCGGAGAAGACGCTCGAGAAAGGTTGTTGATCGAGCGGAACCGCTCGACCAAGGGCTAAGGTCGAAGCGGTTCCGCGGCCTGTGACGCGAGGCCCGGCCATCATCTTCTAGGGTTTCGCCAGATGGGCCAAACCTAGGTTTCTATTATAAATAACCCCCGACTCCCCATTGTATCTTGACTACTTGCGGGGAGGACAAGAGTAACCAAATTCTTTGTTCCTCTTAATTCCGTAGTTCCATTATTTTCTCCTATAATTGCTTGTTTAATTCCTAACAAGCGCATCGAGCATCGAGCTCAAGGGATTTGTGGAGAGCAATTATGGTGGCTAAAGGAAAATCGCTGTTGAGAAGCTTGATGGAACGGATTTGGATTTGTCGTTCGGGTATGCGGCGGGCACAACCATGAACGTCCGAGAACGCACAAAAGCGCCGAAAGAAGCTAGTTGGTCGAAAGCGAACCGCTCGACCAAAGCCCCAGTCGAGCGGGTTCCGGGCGATTCATGGAGTATGGGGCGTTGCTTGGAGTAGGTGGTTGGATGCAAGATCAAGATGGGCGTTGACCGTGGCCGAGATCGTTGTGTCGGGTTATATGCTTAGATCAAGATGGGCGTTAGACACGTGGCTTTGAGATCGTTGTATCGAGTTCTTGCAAGATCAAAGTGTGGATCGAAGCCGAATGTTGAGGACATTGCTCGGATCGAGATTCTTTGCCGTGGAGAGATTAGGAAGACGAGTTCTGATTGGAGTTAGTCTCCGGTGGGGAGATTGTTGGGATTGTTGGAGTCCAGAGTTGCGGAATGAGTCCGGGGGAGACAACAAGACGTTTCGAATGAGTCCAGGGAGGACAAGACGTTCGACCTAGTTGAGTCGTGCACTTCGCTCGAAGGTCGGGCTCTCGGATCGGAGGGCTTAGCAGCTTGATCTCTAATCGGACTTGCCGATGAAGAACATCTTCAAATCTTCGTAGAGAATTCTGAAGTCTTGAATCTTCTGTTGCTGTTGTTACTTTGATGTCTCTGTGTGTTTGTGTGTTGTTGTGAATGAGGAGGACCCCTATTTATAGATGTAGAATAGGGTTTTAGGTCTTGACTTAATAGACTTTGTCTGGTGGGCCGGAAGGTTCTAGAACTTTCTAGAAATACCTGATGGGCTTGTAGGTTTTAAATTTGGACTTGATTTGTTTTATTGGACTTTCAGAAGCCCAACTTCACTTATTGGACTTTAGAGGCCCATCTTCACTTATTGGACTTTAGAAGCCCAATTTGATTTATTGGACTTTATAGGTCCAATTTAATTTATTGGACTTTAGAGGCCCAATTCAATTTATTGGACTTTTGAGGCCCAATCGATTTATTGGACCGCGTGACTTGAATTGGGCCTAAATTTAATGAGTCGAAGACGCTATTAATTAATTTATTTTAGGAATTGACTTTTATTATATTCCCAATAATAAATTTAATTAACACGTAATTTCCAATTGTCATTTTTCAATTGAGTGCAATTTTAATTTGCTTACAATAGGTATACCACTAATGATTTGGCAGAGGACTCGTGGTGGTGGAGGGGCAGCAAGAGTGGCACATTTGTCACTAAGGATATGTACGAGCTCATTGTTGATGATGCGTTGACGAGTGATTTTGAGATGTTCCCGTGGAAGAAACTTTGGGGGAAGGTGGTATCCTCTAAAGTTAGTGCATTTTCTTGGAAAGCTATTCGAGAGCAGATTCCCTCTAAGAAAAATCTATTGAAGCGTGGTTTGCGTGATGACATTGGATCGAGTACATGTTCATTATGTCTTAGCACTGTAGAATCTTCAAATCACCTCCTTTTTATTTATTTTTCTTTATTTTGGTGTGGAGTGAGATTCTGTAATGGATTGGTAAATCAGTCTTATACTCTTCTCGTGCATCGGACCATTTCTTGGAATTTGTGAGGTTGGAATAAAGTGTGTTAAGAAGGAAAATATTAGGCCTTATTTGGCAAAGTACTGTTTGGAAAATTTGGAAGACTAGGAACGAGCTCATATTTAAGGAGAGTAGGTATTCGCTTGAAGAATTGGTAAATGGAATTACATTAAACTCATGAAAGTGGATTCGGGCGTATTACCCGATATTCTTCTCCGTCCCGTTTCACATTTGGACCTCTCAACCATTAGAGTATCTGCCGTACAATCTGTAATAGAATCTTTTGAATAGTATATTTGTAATTGTTGGGTTCTGAGTACCCCTTGCACTCAATAATATATCATCTTTGTCTTTTAAAAAAAAAAGTAATGTAATAAATTTCACTTGGGCAAGTGACATTAAAAATTATAATAATATATTAAATAAGCAAGTCTCCTGTTAATTAATTTCATGTGAACTTTTATTTTTAAAAGTGATACTAAAGTATACACGAAATACCACATTTTAGAAAATACTTAATTTTATATCTTATTTTTTTTAAATTACTAAATCACGATGCTTCGTGCACTACATATTATTACAAAGTAGTACTATAAAAAAATTTCCTGACCCAATCCAAATTCATGGAAAATTTTGTCTACTTATGGCTTTGGTATTAAACTTTAAACTACTTGCAGTGATAAATTCTTGCTTTGATTTTTATATTTTTCCGATCACAAAGACACTTACGTTCGATTATTGCAAACACATAAGTCTTGGAGTAGCCCGACCACAAAATTCGGTGAGTCTAACCGACAATGAGAATCTCCGTATGAACGAGAGTTTTTAGCAAACCCGTGGCGGTGAGCCAAGAAATTAACATCTCTTTTTTATAAAATTAAAATTTAATGAAGGATTGTTTACAAGTATTGAACTACGTTCTTCCACATAAACCCCAACTACATAAATATTAGAGTTATTAAATTGTATTGCATCCACCACGACTTTAGCGTCGCCTTTTACGATTACGCCATGTAAATATATGCTTAATCCATTATAGAGCTTAAAAAAAAACTCACAACCTGATCACGATTGTTTTCCCAACTACAAACCCACCTCGAATAACCACATCAATCTCGATTTGAGAAGAGTCTCTAAAAAAAGCTGCATCGACATTAAACTTCCACGATCGTTTGCGTAACTTGGGTTTGTTATATGCATGTGTTATATGCTCATTTGTTATTGCAATATTATATATATCATCTTTATTTTAGTCAGAAAATGAGCACATCACTTCATTCTTGTGGCTTCATCGAAATCAATAATTTTACCTTAGTTTTCTGCATAATTAGAATCGAATTACCAAATCATAGTACTTAAACTAGTATAATTAGATGGTATACTTATCTTCTAGTCATATTTTTTAATTTACAGATTATAAAAAAGTATTCTCTACACTTTTAAATCATTACTTAATTTCTTAAATATCATTCCATTGAGTTTACTTCTTGATGAAGCGACAAGTTAACAAGAGGGTGTTTACCAATAGCAAATGCACACATAACATATTGACTAAAATATCATTAATTAATCTGCAAAAAGAAAACAAATAATATTGGGAAAGTTTCCAAACTCTTTCACCTGTTTCAATAACAAGACCAGGTTTTTTTTTTTATGTCATCACTAGCAGAATAAATCTTTATATATATAGCTATGGACTAGGAGAATAAATCTTTATATATATATAGCTATGAATTTCTGCTTTTTTACATATGCATTCCTCAAAACCTCTAAATAATTGTGAACGTCGCTATTGGTATTTAATACAATTATTTAAAAAAAAAATCAATTGATTTATATTATTAATGAAAATTTAGTCAATAAAGTCTTTTTCGGTGCAATTTCAATGAACTTTAATTAAAGTTCATGTTCTCATATAAATTATATTGTTTTTTTTATTCTTATCTCTAGCCCATCTCATCATTGAGACTTGAATCGGTCCTGACGGTGGGACCTTATAAATACCTTATATGCTAATTAGTTACTTTCTCCGTCCCAAACTCGATTGCCACATTACTGTGTGCTCGAGTTTTAAGAAAAAGTGATAAAGTGTTGGGTAGAAAGAGTTATTTATTAATATTTTATGTGATAAAGTGATAGGTAGTTGGGGTTAAAAAAGTTGTTTATTAGTATTTTATGTGATAAAGTGATAAAAAGGTATTTCCATTTAAGTAAAGCGGTAATCAAGTATGGGACGTTCGAAAACGGAAATGTGGCAATCGAGTTTGAGACGGAGGAGTACTAAGTTGTCATCTATATATATATAAAAGCGTAAAAAGCTGCCCAAATTTGAAAATCATTGAATTTTCTGCCCGAAAATAATTGCTAAATTAGGAAACGAATATTGGAAAAAAAATATATGTTTAGGATGAAAGATACATATGAAAGATACACACCTTCCCAATGTAGGTGTTAAATTGGGAGACAAATCTCTGAAAAAAATATTAACAAATAATAATGGATTGAGATAAAATCTTTAAAATAAATCGCAAAAAACTTGTATGCAATATTGCATACAAGCCATATGTGCAATTATAGATCCATTGGACTTTTTTTTTTTTTTTTTTTTTTTTTAGGCACTGAACGCGGCCTTGATTTCTTCATTTTTGATTTTCTACAACGCTTTTTTTTTGGGTTCTTCCTTCATCTCTCTTCTCATGTTCTTCTTTTTCTTTTTTCTCTTCCATATTCTTCTCAATTTCACAATCTGTAATTTTAGACTGATGATTTTTTAGTGTTTGTCTTTGGTTTTTGTTTATGTAGTAACACTCTTTTTGCTCATAGAGTAACACTCTTTTTGTTCATGTAGTAACACATCAAGTTGTTATAATCTGTAATTTTGGATTTGGGAATTTCTTTTCCGTTTGTTGCAGGTTTTGTTTATGCGTTTGTCTTGATTTTTTGTTCATGCAAAACACTCTTTTCTTGATGATATTTTTTTCGCGTTTATCTTGGTTTTTGTTCATGTAGTAACACTATTTTGCTCATAGGGTAACACTCTTTTATTCATGTAGTATCATCAGTAAAAGAGTGTTACTACATGAACAAAAAACCAAAAAGACAAACGCAAAAAATATCATCAAGAAAAAAAGTGTTACTACATGAACAAAATCCACTACAAACGCGAAAAAATATCATCGAGAAAAGAGTGTTACTACATGAACAAAAAAATCAAGACAAACGCATAAACAAAACCGAACAAACGGAAAAGAAATTCCCATTCCAAAATTACTGATTTACATAACAACTTGATGTGTTACTACATGAACAAAAAGAGTGTTACCCTATGAGCAAAAAAGAGTGTTACTACATGAACAAAACCAAAGACAAACGCGAAAAAAAAAATCATCATCTACCGGACTACCACAACTAACACCGATTTTCTCCCAAAACAATTCTTAATTAAGCAAGTGTGACAAATTCCAAAATTCATTTACATAAAAGTTTCAATCAAAAAGTCGACTTTAGCATCTCTTCCAATTAGTTCATATATAAAAATGCGAGCAGATGCTCGGTTAATAGTTATATGCATGTGGAAGAAAACAAATCAACAGATATGCGGAAGATTACCGTTGTGATTGCGATTGTCTCAACTGCGAGGAAAAAGAAAGGAAGGAGAAATCCATGAGAAAAAGGAGAAGCGGCTCAGCGGGCCCGACCCATGAAATTAAAAAACCTAATATTTAGGCCAAATTGCACATAAATCATAGTATGCAATATTGCATACAAGTTTTTATAAGATTCACACCTTAAGATGAAAGATATACATCTTTCCAATGCTGGTGTAACGCATAAATTGATAAATAATCTCAAAAAACTATAAAAATCTTGCTTTAAATTTCTTCCAAATTTATTTTTTATGAATCTATTGATTTCTCAAATTTTTTAATAACAAATAATAAATTTCTTGATTTAATAATTTTGGATAAAATGCACCTGAAAATAATTTTGATACATATGAAAGATACACACCTTCTCAATGCAGTGTTAAAATTGGGAGTCAAATCTCTGAAAAAAATATTAATAAATAATAATGGATTGAGATAAAAATTTTAAAATAAATAATAATGGATTGAGAAAAAAATCTTTTGAATAAATATCAATTATTTTTTTTCGAATTTATTATTAACAAATAATAAAAAATCTTGAATTAAACTTTTTTGTTAATCTATTGATTTCTAAAAAAATTGAATTAGATTTTTTTTTTTCGAATTTATTATTAACAAATTATAAGTTTCTTGATTTGATAATTTTGTTTTTGTTTTGTTTTTGTTTTTTTTTTTTTTAACAGGAAAGAAAAATATCATTAAACATCCGAAAAATCGGAGGAGACAAAGTCTACAAGTGCATTCGGAGACAATTTCCTGTTAAATTTGAGGAAACAAATTAAGATGAGGAAACTTGATGACCAATGTCGCGCTCTAACCCAATAAATAAATAAATAAATAGTTTTTTAGAGAAAAAAATGAAGCAGTTTTTTCTATAAAAAACTCACCCGTCTCAATCCAAAATAATTAAATTACACAACATAGCAAAAGTCACAACACGGAAACAGAAATAGCCACAAAAAAGAAATACGAAAATAAATAGTCAGCAAGACTTTGCCATTCCTTCCTGCTATCATTTGAACACCTTTTGAATAATGACATCACAAATATAGATTTAAATATAAAATTCCCTCAAATTACATGTACATAAAAAAAAAAAATTATTTGTATTTCTTCTCCTTAATATCTTCTTCTCAAATCATCTATATATATTACCCAAATTTCCTCTCATCAAATAAACACACTAAATTCCAATTCTTACAATTATGGAGTGTAGAAACTTCGAGATAACCCTAACGTCAGCGAAAGATCTCGAAGACGTACTCCCATTAGGCAAGATGGAAGTCCACGCCCGAGTCTCCGTCGGCGGCGGCGGGCCGGAGTGGGAGAAGCGAACGCCGACGGACACGCACGGCAAGATAAACCCCGCCTGGAATTTCACGACGAGGTTCACGGTGGGGGAATCGGCGGTCGAGAACTACAACACCATGCTCGTGGTGAAGCTCTATTGCACGAGGAAGCGCGGAGATAGGTACCTCCATAAACAATTTCATCTCATCTAAAAGTTCTAAAAAAACAAAAGAAAAAAAAATCGCCAAAAAAGACATAAATTGAGATTAAAAGATCAAAATTGAAAAAGTAAAAAGTTATTGGAAAATTTATGATGTTTTTCAACATAAAAAATTTCATTACATTTAAAAGTTCAAACTTGTATAGAGGTGTGAAATTAATTCGTTTGTCTTATTTCCCTCAATAGGTACATCGGAGAAGTCAATACGCCAATGAAGGAGCTCTTCGATGTGTCGAGAGCCACCGGAGGAAGCGCCGTCATGTGTTATAAGGTGAAGAAAGGGAGTGTGAATTCCAAGGGGGAGTTGAACTTTTCGTACAACTTTGGGGAGAAAGTGATGATTGATAAATTGTTGTTAGCTCAAACCATTAGTCCTGGTGGAGCCGTTGCTGATGTCCTCCGCACCGCAGGCGGCACACCACCACCGCCGCCGCCACCTAAGAAATTGCTCTGTGCCATTTATGTTTCATTAGTGAAACACAAAGTGGGATATAAAAAATGATACATGGGATATCATTTTGCATTTGAATTCTCTATTTCTAGTTGTACCTTTTACTATATGTCTCATACATATTACATGTATAATGATGATATGTGTGATTGTACGTGTGCGCGACCCAGAGGATTGGGATTGCAACTGTATCTTTTTTATCTTTTTCAGTGTGTGTGTGTTTGGTAGCTGATATTGAATGAATAAAATGGTCGGTCTCGTTTTAAATTATTGTTCACTTTTAGAAACTAAATCTCACAAATGGAAAGTGTAAATGTTAATGAGTCTCTTTTTCTAATCATAGTTTATTAATGTGTGTTTTTTGTTTGTGCTATTAATTGATTTTCTCTCTTTTTGCATTAGTTATAAATATGTTGATGATTATTTTATAATCACCGATAATTTTGGTGATTTGATCTTCCACTATATATTAAAGATTTACAATACAAAGTAATAAATCTCAAGATATTTCTACACTATTGTAAAAGATGCAAATTGACTTATACTTCAATTTCCTTAATAACTCAGTTAGATTGGAGAAAGATTGAGAGGGTTCAAAAGAGTGTCCCTGGATGGACCCAAATCACTGCATTGATATGATATTGTCCGCTTTGGGTCAAGTCTGCATGAATTTATTTTTTGGCATGTCTCAAAAGGCTTCACACCAAAATAATGTTCATTCTAATAAATCACATGATCCTCCTATATTATTTCAATGTGCGATATTGTAACAAAATATGTATGTTATAGAAAAATAGCGTGAATTAAATTGCAAATTTTAAAAAATATTGAATTTCGAATTTTAAAAAATATGTGTCATGTATTATATGTATTGATTGCGAATTTTAAAAACGTGTTTGACTGATTTGGTTGCCGACAAAAATATTATTAATAGTTGATTGGAAATGATTATTTACCGACCAACTAACCGTCGCGACAAGCCTTCTCGATACTATTTTTACTGGCTAGACAAATAGTTTTACCCACAAGGAAAATATCATTTTTTTACAAAAGTAGTCCGTTTGTTCACAATAATAGTAATTTTATATAAAAAAAATCAAGATGTGAAAAAAAAACTGTGAGATCATTTTTGCAATTAAAACACACAAAAAAGGACCACTTTCGAGTATGGTACTAAAAAAATGCAATGTGAAAATTCTCTTGGGACCTTTTTTTTTTTCACATTTAATCCGAAATTAGGACAAGAATATATTCAAAAGGGTTATTTTCTGTTTAAATTTATTCCACAAGTAATATTTTGAGTAACACTCCAGGGAAGAACCAGGTGTATGCATGAGCTCTATCACTTTTATGAGTAAAAATTATCACTTATTATGCACAAAAAAAACTCTCCTTTGAACCAGGTGTATCCATGAAATCTATCACTTTTATGGGTGCTGCTGGTAAGACCACTATATTGTTTTTTCTATTAAATGTTTACATGAAGTTTTCACAAGTTATATGGTATCCCACATATGGTCATTTTGTTACTTAGCAATTGGGTTTGTAGTGGTCTGAATATTTAAGAGAACATTGTTTATGCCAACATATGTCCACTTTTTTTTTAGCTTCACATGCAACTGAAAGGTATTGCGCTTTATTGTTTTTTTTTTTATGTATGATAGTATTGTCTCTGTCTTTAGCAATTTGTGTCCTTCCATATATTTATTCTGCAATAGTAATGATTATTTGTTTTGTTTACAGGGGATTAGCGAGACACATACAAAATAATTATGTCATTTTGTGAGTTGCCTCATCACAGTTGTTGAATCCGATTTTATTTTATTTGGTTGTTTCAACAGATATGCAATGATCTAACGAGATTAACATTGTCTGAATTTTTGTAATTTTTTGTGCTCCGGATTGGCCTAGGAATAAGCCTCTCATAGTCGTCGTACGTTCTCAATCTCAAAGAATATCTCCATGAAATTTGTAGGTGACTGTCTTTTGTTCTTATTTTTCGTCTTCTAAATTATGTTTTTATAAGTTTGATTATAATTTCACTAAATATTCTGCCTAATTTTCGATCTAGAAGATATTTTACCTTATCTAATGGCGTTAATTTAGGGTAAGAAAGATCAATCATGATATGACTATGGAAAGTTGAAGGAGGGGTAATGTTAATGCAGCATCCAACCTTTTCCGGGTACTATATTGTTGTTTCCAGCATTGAAATCGTATTCTTCACATGAAATATGGAAATACAGGGAAGTAGATGATGAAGGTAATTTTTTGGCACAACCATATTGCAATAAAATGGCATATACACTTCTGAAAAAGTTGTAGTATTCATAGAATTAAACTGGTGCAGGAAAAATATTTATGATCTAACTGTTAAAATGTGGTATTGTGATTCATGAAAACCCCAAGAAAGACCTCTAATTACCGACGACTATTTAATTTTCAGATTAAAGATAAAAAATCATTGAATTTGTTGTAGCTCCATATCAAGGGGATGCACAATTGGCGTACCTTTCAGGCCTGGAAACTAAGTTGGGATTGTATCAGATATATGATACGACGACAATTTCAAACTCAAATTATTGATAAAGCAGGATAGACATCATGAACTAGAGAGGAGTGAAGCCAGTGGAGGGAAGGTTATAAATTGGAACGACCACAGAATCGTGGGGGTTCTTGATACCTTAAGATCGATAGGTAATATACTTTAAATATCTCATATACCATTAATAGAGTTTTTTGCACTTTTGGTCCCATAGGACACGCCTCCTCACGCTTTTGGTCCCAAAGCTTACACTTTTGATCCCAAAGTCGAAAATTTTGACACTTTTGGTCCCGCGACTGAAACTTCAGTCCAATTTTCCGTCAAACTCGCGCGTCCCAAACACGCGCCGTTAGTCAAACGTTAAATTTCTGCTGAGAATTATGCATCTTCTGGGGCTGTGTTGCCTGGTTCGAATAATGCAGATGTACACAGCGTGAGGAGGTGTGTCCTGTGGGACCAAAAGTGCAAAAAACTCACCATTAATAACTATGTGATAACACGTGAGTTGGCTGGAACTCCAAATTTGAGCCTATATACATCTCAATGTTGTGCATGGTTTCTATAATCTTCACATGTCGCTTTATCTGGTACTAAATATTAAAGTTATCTGATATGTGTACTTCGATACTCTTTTTTATCATACTTTTCTGGAAGTTATTTGTGCATGTAGTTTGCTAAAAAACTTATTGCATATTGCAAAAAGGTGCAGACTGAAACATAATATATGAAGCTTATGCGTCTGGTTCTCTGTTCGAAGTCCTGCAATGAATTGCGAAGACTGCCATCGAAGTGAAAATAAAAGTATTTTGATCTTTGAAGGTAGTGACTATAAGACCTTTATAACATGTCTGCTTTGCTAATCTTAGCATCAGGATATCATAGTAGTTACAGATTTTGTTGGTCACGAATACTAATTCCTGCCTCACATGAGAGCTACTTCATGATTATCATGACCTTTCACCTTGCTTACTACTTGAAATGGATTAGGTACTATCCTATTAAGTTCAAATTTAAGCTGCAAGTTTTGAATAGTTTAAGACTATAGCTTTAATGCGTCTTGAAGTTTCATAATTATCCGGAATAATATATCAGGAGAATTAGAGCCACCGATGAAAAAATAACATATTAATTTTCTAGAATGTGAGGTGAGAGTAATTAAGTTTTATGTTCATATTGGTGTGTTGTTTTCTGCAGATATGTTACTTATCCACGGACCATCTTGCAGCAGTATTTTTCATGGCAGTTAAAATGTCAAAATATGATGAGAGTTGTCTTCTCCATTTATATTTCATTTATTTCTTCTTTCTTTTTTTCCACTGACGATTCGTCTGATAATGTAAATATTTTTTTACGTTTCCATAATAAATATACAAATATACGAATATGGTGATTTTCACATAACTTCTTTTTCAGTATTTTTATCATATTTGGGTTACACTTCATGTCAGAGGCAGATTACAAGTTACAACCGATGTTCACGCCTTTGTATTCCAATTTTCTGTTGAAAAATACAATTCACAATGAAATTTTAAAAAATACATTTGTTTTTTTAATTTCCACAATTACCAACATAATATTGAAGGTTACTGGGTATCCGTACATTGCAATTCCGGTATAAACTACTAGGAAGTTTTATGTTATATTCTAAAATTTTATTTCATTAATATTTCTCTGATTTTATCTCTTTATAAAGATATTATCCAGATTTTATAATTCATTGTCAGTCGAAAGAAACAATTGTTGTTTACAAATCTGAGCATTGGCAACTTGCTGTTACTTGCAAAAAATGATTGTTATTTTCTTTTTTGTGGCTGTGAACTAAGATTTTATTTAATCTTGCTTCGGTTGTGGTTTTTTTATTTAATGGGAACATGTACAATATCAAAGCTATTAAAAACAGGCTGGATATAAACTATTAAACTCCATGCATACATTTCCAACATAGATAAGTATTGACATATTTATGATTTTGTTGGATGTGTTGTTAATTTAAAAATATAAAGAAGTAATAAGGTTCAAGTCAGCCAATTGATAATTTACAATAACCCGTGCATTGCACGGGCAGAAAAATAATACTTAAAAGACTTCATGGAAACAAATTCGTATTTTTTTTAACAATAAAGTAAGGCGGATCGTGTACTAATATAATTATATTTTATAATACTACAATAGATGGGCCGGTTGATTACAACACTGATAGAGATGGGCTTTAAGGGTGGGATTTTTAAATTACAATTAATACTAACAAAAAAAAAAGTAATTTTTATAACAAAATATTAGTACTAAGAGATATCAACAAAAGTTCTGGGGGCACGTGCCCCTCTCTCGATACACATAGATCCGTCTCTCGATAACAACGAAACTAAAAAAAATCGAGTTCACGGTGAACTCGAGTTCACACAAATTTTTATCAAATATTTTATACCGCTGATTTTTTTCTCCGGTAAAAACTGAGGGCATTATTGTCTTTTTTACCTCGAGGTTTATACCAACGAAATGCGGTTATGATTTACTCAATTTTGACGTTGGTTTTTAACCGGCATTTCCCAAGTTCAAAAACGGAAAATGTCAATTCAAGGTCTGAAAGATGACAAAACTATCAATTTAAGGCCTTAAATATTTTTTCCTATCGATTCAAGGCCTAGATGATAGAAAACTATAGATTCAAGGCTTGAAAAGATAAAAACTATCAATTTGAGGCTTACACATTTTAAGGCCATATTTGACACTTATATTTCATATTCTTATTTCATGTTCTTATTTTTTTTTTTTTTTTTTTTTAGGGTTTACGGTTCAAGAGGGTTTAGGGTTCATGGTTCAAGGTTTAGGGTTCATCGTTGAGGGTTTAGGGTTTAGTGTTCGTGGGTTTAGGGTTTTAGTGTCAAACATGGCCTTAAAATATATAAGCCTCGAATTGATAGTTTCTATCTTTTAGGCCCTGGATTGATAATTTTCTATCTTCCGTGCCTTGAATCGATAGGAAAAATCTTTGGGAGAAGAACATTCCACTACAAAGTCACCCAAAACATTACAACCGGTACAAAGTACAAAATTTCAAGATTTTAGTTCAAAAAATAGTGACAGTAAACCTGTTTGTAATGGTATCCTAAATCTTGTATCTAAGTTTTTCAAAATTTTTCACTATAGAATTGATAGTTTTTACCATTTTAGTTCAAATTATCACACCTTTCTCTTTTGATATATTCTTTTTTAAAACATTGGTTTAAAAGTTTGGATCCTAAATATTTGTATTTAATGTAATGGGTAAATTGTAATTTTTTGCCCTCAAAAATCTTTTTTTTTTTAACAAAATGGTCCCATAGGAATTGATAGTTTTACCAAATTTATTTTTTTGACAATTCTCTTGGGACCCTAAAATAAAAATAAAATAAAAAAACAAAGGACCAGAAAAAACGTGGGACTAAAATTGCTAACACAAAATTCACATGAGACCATTTAAACTATCAAACAATCCTTTTTAAAAATAAAATACCATTAAGAATTGAATAAACCAAGAATGGGTGAATTTTAAAGTGTTGCGTTGAAGAAAAAAAAAAGAGAGCGCGATTCTGAGAAACAAAAAGGAGAGGGACACCAGCGAAAGAAGAAGAAGAACGAAGCACTGTGTATGCTTTGATTTTCATGAGATACTTGGCATGTTTAATTAAGTTTTAAGCTCTTTTAGAATAACTAATTTAACCTCTCTCTCAAAAAAAAAAAAAAAAAAAAAAAACTAATTTAACAGAAATCAAACTCTAATTTCTTGAATTTGTATTGTGAAATTGTGCAATTTTTATTAGCCTTTTTCAATTCATCGGAGGAGAGAGAAATATAATTTTAAATTGAAAATTTGTATTAGTTGAAACGATTTGTTACGGCAACGAAAATCTACTTTTGAGATGAAGTTCATAGAAAAGAATGAAATTGAGTTGCAATAGAGACTCTTGATTCTAGCACAAAAATGCTTGGGCATGTCTTATGAAGTTATACCCCCAACCATTTTTTTAAATAAAATTTGCATTTGTCTGATCAGAGAAATGAAATTCAATTGGATTTTTAGGCTACAGTGAAGAATGACTTTGAGTTGGAAGTTGGAACCTTTGGAATCAACGGAAATTTATTTTTTATGTAATACTATTATATTGAGTTGTACTTTTTTCAGAGGGAACATATTTTTTTTTTTTTGGGAGGGAGTTGGTGCCAGTTCTTGCGTCCGCCCTGATACAAATCTAATTTTCACAAAATTCGATACAATATTATTACTATTTTTTTTTTTTTTCATTTTTAATATATATATATAATATATATATATATATATATATAATATAATAATACAACATCAATTATTATTACTATATATTGATTTGATATAAAACAAAGTCTCACCCTATCAAAATCTCAAAACAAACGCATTATTTTAATATTCACCGAGACTTTCAAATTGATAGGATTTCAATTTATGACTTTCATATGAGAACGGTGATTTGGGAACAAGATAAATTATCATCTACCTAAACATCAAAAGTAGGAGAACGAATAGATAACATGATAAAATCGAGGTGGTCCAGGCCAACATGAGAAAAATTGGTTTTTGACAAAGTTGCCAAAGAAAAGTTAATTCTTCATTTGATTGATGAAGCAAAAAAATGTACAAAACTTGTTTAAATAGAAAAAGGACCAAACCTAATAAAAAAAGGACTAAATCTAACTAAATTTAAAAGATATCCTAAAATAAATAAAATAACCGAAAAATAAGGGAAAAACTAGTAAATCTTGTGGATTCTTGTCAATCTTGAGATCCTCCCAATCTTCTTGGATATTTCTAGAACAAATCCAATATCCAAATCTTGCCACATATGGCAAAAATTTGGGACAGTATCTTTGATAATTAAAGGTCCAAAAACCCTTGATCGAGATCATTCCCATCCCCTTCAAGATCGTCCTTGTCCTCAAGGACCAATTTGAAACACTCTCCCATCAAGTCTAAACACTCCTCTTCATTTAATCAAGACTTATTGCCACCAAATTATTTAGCTCAAAATTATCAACTTTTCGGTGTGGCAAAAAAAATCTTTACCCGATAGTGTGGTTTTTCATAGTGCTACCGACAAAATAACTATCATTAGTTAGAAAATAATAATAATTATTATGAGATATAACCTTCATCATCATCATATAAGGCCCCAAAAATTTGAAGTGTTGTCAACTTCAAAAACTTGGGACAACTCGGGAAACAAAATAGGGGGCTCATTCACCCAAAAATTTGAAATCATCTGTCAACATCAAAAAAATGGAAACATAGAATTAACTACGGTTGCTCTTCATCATAAAGAGGTTGGGACAAAAACAGTCCATCTCATCAGAAGTAAAAGGCCCAAAAGTTCTCGTTATCATTCCATAAAAACTCTTCCAAAAAAAAATGACTATCCCATTTCACGCATCAAACGAATTTCAGGCTCAAATCATCTTTCTTCACTCCAAGCCCAATTGGCTCATTTCTATCCTCCAAAAATGGCCAAAAATCGGAACCATCCTCAAAAGAAAAATAATTAACTCATCAGAAATATTGGTTCCAACTTTAGAAATATTATTAGCAGACTCTATTAAATTAAACTCAGGGTGGTCCATCATAATATGTCGAAAATCACATTCTCCAAATTCTTGAAACAAATTCCCACGCTCAACCTCCGGACTAATCTCCTGACTAATCAAAGTTCCATTTGATTTTTTACTGGCTCAGGCCAGTAGGAGAACGATTGATTTTTGACAAAGTTGCCAAAGTAAAGTTAATTTTTCATTTGATTGATGAAGCAAAAAAACATACAAAACCTGTTTAAATAGAAAAATGACCAAACCTAATAAAAAAATGACTAAATCTAACTAAATCTAAAAGGTATCCTAAAATAAATAAAATAACAAAAAAATAAGGGAAAAACCAGTAAATCTTGTGGATTCTTGTCAATCTTGAGATTTTGCGAATCTTGGGATATTTCTAGAACAAATCCAATATCGCATCTTGCCACATCTGGCTAAATTTGAGACAGTATCTTTGATAATTCTGGGCCTAAAACCCTTGATCGCATCACTTTTTTCGCACACTTAAATCTTGAAACAAACATGGATTTAAACTAAAATTGTTCCGTAATTATTGACTTGTTCAATTTAGTCCCAGACGGTCGGAAACCAGCTAAAAAGAACCAAAATAACGTCTTTTTACTCGTGTCTGCCACGCGCCCCTAATTTTTGCCGGAAGCTACCGATCCCATTTCTTTTTCATATGTGGCATACTTATCTTCTAGTCATATTGCGCTAGAAGATGGTGGAAGCACTTAAACTCTTAGGAATTAATTTGACTTAAAAAACGTAACTCGTCTTCCCCATCTCTTATCGACAGTATCTCTTGATCTTCATGTGTTCAAGTTTCGTATTCAGAGGTTGTTCTATATCTTTGTCTTACTGGTACTTCTCGATCTCCATCTTCGAGAAAACCCAAAATTTGTACCATCAAACTTTTCAACTGGCAATTTCTCTTCACCCAGAGATGGACGGACGCATACTGGTGAGGGGGCACGTGCCCCAGGAAAAAAAAATTATTTAGCATAATTTTCTAATTATATACAAACTTCTTATTAATATTATAATAAATTATAACTTGATTCATGGGTCGAAATCCATACCCCCACAGTGTTCTGATCCCCACCAGCCCATCCTCACCCCTTCAATCCCTATTATTATACTATATATAATTTTTAATTAGTAGTATACAAATTATAAAAATTATAATTTAAAATCCAAACCACATTAATACCTATTACTATATAAATACTAGTAATTGAACCCGTGATGATGCACGGCCAGAAGTTGAACATTTGTTTTAATAGTGAGTAATATGATTTTTGGAAAACTCTTTAAAAATAACGTTTTAGCTAATTCATATTTAATACACAATTTTAAATTAAATTCATTCGTTAAAATTTGGAATTTTCGAAACACGCCGAAATATAAGTGAAATCAGATAACAACTATGTGTTCATGAAAAAAATGTAGTGTTAAAATAACCTAAGTTTATTGTAGGAAAATTCCAAAAAATAAAAAAATGGTTCATAACAAAAGGAAATAAGAGACATAAATTAATATTGAACTATTCTTTTCTCAATCTTGATTTTGGTCATCATTTTCTTCTTTTTGAATTTGAAATTGTCATATTGTTGTCAGATAGTTTTCTCTTAGAATTTTCTTCATTTGTTATATCAATGAGGTCGAGATCTGAATCTTCTGCTTGAATATTATATTTTTGTTGAGTTGAAGAGTTCACGGTCTCGCCGCCGATGGAATCATCCTACACGGAACTATTTTATAATTATTTATTTATAATAATAACTTTAGAGTGAAAATATTCTAATAGTAGAAAGACTTACTTGACTACCACGAAAATTTATAGAATACTTAGAGATTTATTTTGTCACCAGATAATTTTAATAACACTGAAAGTGTTATTCTATACGGTAAATTCATAATCAACTCGAAAAGTTGAATGATGTGATAAATACATTACTAATAATTTAAGGTCCTATAATTGGGTATATTTTCATGCACAGTTATGGATGCACAATTAATTTGTATTAAATCACTATAAATATTTGTATTAAAATGTGTTTTCATTCTGAAGAGACGATATTTTTTACAGAGAAAGTATTCTCTCGGAAATTTTAAATTTAATATAATTGAAAATATTTATTGTGGTTGGAAAATTCAAATAAAAATTTAGGTTTGTAGGGAATATCAATATTATAAACGAATTCATAATTCAAATTATTTACCTCAATACTCCCCGAAATATATATATAACGTGAATATTAATCGCTATGAACAAATTAGAAGAAACTCATCCATAACTAATTCAACACTCAAATTATTTACCTCAATACTCCGTGCAATATAAAAAGAACTCTATGCAATATACAAAATAATTACATAATTAAAATAAACATTCATAACGAATTTGTAACTCAAATTACTTACCTCAATATTCCCTGCAATATATGCAAAACGTGAATATTAATTGCTATGAATAGATTAGAAGAAACTCCTCTACAATTAATTCAACACTCAAATTACTTACCTCCTGCTGCAATATGCAAAATAATTACATAATTAAAATAAACATTCATAACTTAAACCAAATTTGGGGCGCAAAGATTTTTTCTCAATCTATTATTATTTGTTTTAAAAAAAAATCCATAGATATATATGTCTCCCGATTTAGCAATAATTTTTGGTGGGAATCTAATGGTTTCCAAATTTGGGGCGGTTTCTGCTTTTATATATATATAGATGATATGCATTTGTTATAGGTTATAGATTATAAAGGTAAGTCTCCGTAAAATTTGTTCATAATATGAAATATATAGCTTACACTTATATTTTAATATCACAATATTTATAAAATAATATCATTATATTTATAAATTAATATTATAGCATTAAGTATTATTGGTATTGATTTATAAAAATAATGATATCGATTTATAAGTGTAATGATATCAATTTCATACCACGAACAAGTTTATAGGAGAGCTTGTAAAATTATAATATAAAACCCCAGCCCACCTCTATCTAATGTCCGGACTGCCACTACACGTCCTCACCACACTTCAAATTTTAATCCTTAATACTGGCAATCAGGTAACAGATTTCCCTCCAAAATTATTATCAAAATTAATCCCTATAATTTCTATCCGTAAAATTTTCAGGTATTTTTAGTTTATATTTTTTTTTTACCCCCGTTATAAAAAAAAAGTTTACGATCCGTCCCCTCGTTTTCACCCATCACTACAAAAAATGGGTTTTAACAATGGAATTTAGCGAAAAATATCAGTAAAAATATGATTTAGCGACGGAGACGGTCAAATGGTCAAATCAACCATTTATAGCGATTTATTTAGCTAACTATCGCTAATTGCGACGATGTAGTGATGGTAAATTCAATCGCCATTTTTGGCGATTGATTTTGCAACGATTTTTTGAAAATTAAATCGCTAAATCCAGAAACCAAGAATCGTGGACCGTTGGGAACCGCAATCATTGATTGGGCCCCATCTTTAGCGACGAATTTGAGAAATCTGTCGCTAAATATAATATTATATATATATCCCCGCGGCCAACACAATATGCATTCGATTTCGTCAGAAAGGGACGAGCTGTGTACGCGAACTAGTCAATTCATCTGTATATTTCGATAAACGGTAATTTTTTTTTTTTTTATTTATTTATTTATATTTAATTTTATTCGTATTTTATTTAGATGAATGTTGAAGACGGTAATAACGTTCCAGATCCATCTCTTTTGCCTATCAATCTCATCAATGGAACATAAGTGATTTTTTTTTTAATTATATAATTATTTTAGTATTAAATAATAATTATGTATTTATTTTATACTGTATTAGAATTATCCCGATCACGAGACTTCTTGTATAGTCAAACGAATCATCGATATGTGGAATTTGTCACAAAGCTCACAAATGGAAAAAACGATGTCGGTGACCAACGTCCCGATGTATTTCGAGGAGTTTAAGGTATAAAATTTAAATTTAATTTATACTTTATTTCAATATATATTGATTATAATTAATTAATTTGAGATTTAATTTTTGAAATATAGAAACACACTACGTGGGGGCCCAATGTCAACAACTATGAAGTTTTCAAGGCATTCTTTGGTTGCGAAATGAGTGTACCATGACCAGATGTACAGTTGGCGTCATGAGTGGAGGGATGAAGGGCTGAACCTTTCAGATGAACTTGACCAGGATGTATGGGACTCACTTGTGGCTATTTGGAGGGCACCTCCCGTTTAAATGTTGTTATTTTTAATTTTCTAACAATTTATTTTTCTGTCGAACAATTTTATTTATGTTATGTTATGTTATGCAATTTTAATTTTATAAATGTTGAGCAATTTTATGCAATTTCTGTCGAACAATTTATAAATGTTGAGCAATTTTGATTTTATTTATGTTATGTTAAACAACTTTTTATTTTTATTTTTTTTATTAAATTACGAATTAGCGACGAAAATAATCATCGCTAAGTCCGTCTCCAAGTAGTGACGGAAATTACTACTGTCGCTAAATCCGTCGCGACTTGGCGACTGTATTTTGAAATCATCCGCCTTTAAATCCATCGCTATTCTTCTGTCAAAAAAACCAAAGCTCATTTTACACAAAATAATCTAACCAACTCAATTTTTTTTCCAAAAACAACACCAAAATTTTGTGTAGATAGAGGCAAAAAATAATTTTTGAAGTGCATATTGTGTAACGGAAGCATTTCACAATCGAGGACGACTTCATCGTGACGTTTTCACATTTCTACCGCTTTAAATATATAGTGTAATGTATCAATTGTGATAAGTTTGTTTTGTATTTGGTGTTGATATATATTGTGTAGATAGTTTATGTTAAATGAATGTTGTCATAAATGATTATGATTGGTGGATAATTGTTTGATGTTATAATATTAATTGATAGAGAAAAAAGTTTTTTGGACCCATAACTTTCTCAGAATCTGCTTTTTGGTCCAAAAAATTTAAATATTCAATTTTGGTCCCCTAACTATCTCGATTGTCCAATTTTGGTCCCATCTTTTTTCAAAAATAGAAAATTTTATCATTTTCACCATGCGTAAGTCACGATCGCTTAAAAATGTGGGTTTCAAGCTCAGATCTCGATGTGGACACCGATCGTTAAAAGAAAAGCTCATTTTTCTAAAAAAAATTAGAAAGAACAAGAAAATTTCTCCCAAGTGCGAAAAAATGAATTTTAACGTCCCACATCAACTAGGAGCTCGAGAAACCCTAATTTTAATCGGCATGTGACTTGTGTGTGATGAAAAAAAAAGACAAAATTTATGTTTTTTCGCAAAAATGGTACCAAAATTGGACAATCGAGATAGTTATGGGACCAAAATTGAAAAGTTAATTTTTTTGGGATAAAAATGGATTACAGAGTTATGGGAAAAAAAAACTTTTTTTTTCTCATATTTGATAGAAGAATATATTTGGATATTTACATATACAATCTAAACTCATCCAATTTTTTTGTAAAATTAACATATTGATATGATTTGAAATGATGGAATATCCGAATCGCCGGTGGATGTATTCGACTCCTCGACTTATCAACGGATGTATAAATACGGAGTTCATGAATGAAGTTAATAACTTCATTTACTTTGCAACTAGTCATGGTGCAAATGATTCGTAAGATCGTATAAGATGTCCGTATTTGTAAGAAAGTGTCGGAACAAGTTATACGTAATGATTGTCGATGTTCAAACACATATCATCGTGAATGGTTTTGTTCCTTATTACTACAATTGGACACGCCATGGTGAAGATCGATGGAATGGTTGATTTCAATGATCTTGAAGAGTATATATAAGGCTGCCAATCATATGATCGTGGTTGTGGATACTAACGCAAGTATGATGAAAATTGAACAATTCTTGTAATTATGACACGAAATTGAATAATTAAAATTATAAGTTAGAGGATTTTCTTAACACTCTCTATATTTAGGGTTTCACACCTATCTAAATTTCCACTCAAATAAACACGTTGAAATTACATTTTGAAATAACTCTAATTTCAGCTGAAAACCTAGAAGACGGTGGCGAAGTTTGCAGGATGAAAGTCCACGCCAGGATTCCATCGCCGACGGGCGGAGCAGAGGACGCCGACGGACAAGCACGGCGAGACAAAACCCACCTGGGATTTTCCAATGAGGTTCATCTTGGGCGAGGCGGTGGTCAAGCTCTATTGTACCAGGATGCTCAGAGATAGGTACTGAAAGAATTTTATCTCATCTAAAAGTTTGAACTTGCAGAGAGGTTTAAAATTAATTTATTTAACCCCTCTCTATAAATTCAGAATTTAAGATGAGATTAAATTCATGGGACAAACTCTTTTTTACAATATATTGATAGGTCAAACTTTTTTTTTGCCCTATCTTGATAAAAAAAAAAAAATTGTTTTTTATGACATATTCACTCCTACTAAATTAATATCTATCCCTCCCACTAAGTCGTAGCTTAGATCGTATGACCCATGTTCGACTCATCATGCGACTCTTTTTTAGTAAGAGTATATATGTCGGACATAAAAGGACAAATAAGAATTTTTTTTTATCAAGATAGAGCAAAAAAAAAAGTTTGAACTATTAATATAGGGTATTGTTGCCAATTTTATGTAAATTATTTCATGATATCATAGTCAAAAGGATCACGCCCACGTTTTGAGTTCGATTCCTTCTAAAAGCAACTCCATCCATATTTAATTGTCCATTCGACGGGTCTTCTCCCAAAGATTGAGTAACCAAATTCAGCCCTCTGCCCTACGGGTAGAAGGCTCAATGCGTGGACAATTTAATATGAGTCGAAGTTGTTTTTTGCAGAGGATTTTGGCGCTCGATGCCGTGAAAGAATTCCTTCTCATCTAAAAAGTCCAAACTAGTAGAGAGGTGTGTAATTAATTCATTTATATTATTTCCTCTAACAGATATCGTCGGAGAAGTTCGCATGCCTATGAAGGAGCTCTTCGACTACCGAGAGCCACCGGAGGAAGCGCTGTGGTGAGTTTTCCGTGCATAGAGGTGGTGCGGTTTCACAAGGGGTGTTAACGTTTTCGTATAGGTTTAGGGAGAAAGTGATTAATATTGATAATCTGTAGGGGGCTGAAAGGAGTAGTACTGTTGGTGGGTTGGAAAAGGAGTTTCAACGGAAGAGTGTGATTTTGGCGGTAGTGAAATTAAGTATTGGAAGTTTTGATGTATCCGATGTGATTGGTTTTTTCCGAAATGAAGATGCATGATGAAGTGTTCTATTGATTCATGTAGCATGAACTTGTATTTTTTATTTGTGGTCAAATCACAAATGGTCCTGTAACTTTTCATGTGTCCGTAAGTAGTATCCATTACAAAATAACTGTTAAATATCGACGGATTTTACTGACGGACATAAATCCGTCATAATTACCGACAAATTAGACTAATTTAAAATAGATACAAACTTGCCGATGGATTCCAAAAAATATTTAAAAAATCTACAAATTTTAAATCCGTTATGTTAGGATGTTATACTTGTATTTATAGATATTCTAAAATCAACACATGGCGCAAATCTAAAGAGCGTAACAGGAGATGTAACACCATTGTGTAACAGGAGATCCTGACCAGTAGAATACATATGTATATATTTTCATATATATATTTCCTTCTTTCCAAGATTAATTACTAAGGTACAATATATTTGAGGGATATTTCTAAATATTGAATTGAGAAAAAATCTTTATAATATCTTTGGAATAATTCCAAATAAATTATTTTATTTATAAAGATATATTTACACATGTATCATTATATATTCAATTCCCAAGATATGCTTAGATTATATATTACAATTTGCAAAAAGATTGTAATTTAATTTGCAGTTAAACCTATGTAAATCAACATGATCGAGTATTAGATTGTTGTCTGCTAAGCATGTTTGGTGCTTTGATATTACTTGCATCGTCCATATTTTTATGTTGGAGATCTAATAAAAATAAGGACGATATATGGTAGGATTTACTGATGTTAATATCTATTTTGATGTGATTTTGGATTTTATTTCTTGATGTAGTGAATGACCCAAAGTTACAAGTTTGGATAGATGCAATGAATCAATCTCCTTGGTTTTATGTTTAATAATCTGTTGTCTTGACCATTTATATTTTCTTATGTTATTTTTTTAATATTTGGTCACTTTGAGTCGAGGTCAATTGAGTTTAAAGGTATTGAGGTAAGTAACTTAAATTATGAATTCATTAGAATGTTTATTGTAATTGTGTAATTATTTTATATATTGCATAGAGTTTTTTATATTTTTACGGCACAACTAATCAACACTCAAATTACTTACAAACCTAATCTTTTATTTGAATTTTTCAACCACAATAAATATTTTCTATTATATTAAATTTAAATTTTTCGAGAGATATCGCCTCTTTAGAATACTTTTTTTCAGAATAAAAATATCGCCTTTTTAGAATGAAAAAACACTTCAATACAAATATTTATTGAGATTTAATATAAATTAATTATGCAACCATAACCGTATGCGTGGATCTAACGCTGGCAAAATCTGTGTGGATCTGTGAACGGGATTACATGGATACCGTAGTAGAGGGATTGCTTACGGCTTTCGTAAGAATTCCGCTTACATATTCCGTTATTTCAATTATACAATTGTAATTCGTTGTTGGTGAATTTGTAATTACGATGAGCATGTTTAACTGTTTTACGTGCTAGTAAATTCCAACAATTAATACTCGTGTGATCACAAAAATTTATTAATTAAAAGAGTTATTAATTAATTGATACAATTAATAATTATTAATTTATATATTAATTAATATTTTATTAATTTATAATAAAATATTCAATTTACAAACACCTTTCAAACTTCCACTTAATTATTGTACAATGCATGTATATCGATATCAAATGAAGGGTCCAATTTGAAAGAACCCTTCATCTCTCACCCTCATTTAATATTTCATGTGTTAAATATATCATTTTATGGACATTAAAAAATATTTCTATATAAATACAAGATCAAAATATGCCAACACAAATAATCATACACACAACATGGCTTCCCATCTTAAAGGTGAGAAAAAAATAACAATGACCGACAAGATTCGAAAAGCATTATGCAAGCACAACAAGGATAATCCAAGTCTCACTCAAAAGTAATTGCAAGATCAAGTTTTAGTAATTATGATTTGCAGGTGAGTCAAGGAAAATTAGAGATGAGATTCAAAGTGAATTGATTTCAAATAAAAAAACAAACAACAATTGAGTCATTTTTCAAGAAACCTTCATAAATTATACATGTAATATAAGAAATTATTAATTTATTATATAGGGTCTATAGAAATTATAAAAAAAATATATTATCTTATAATTTAACAAATTATTAATTTAGCACCCTATTCCCAAATCGGAACCGACCAAAAATATTATTTTTGAGAGTTTATTAAATAATAAAGTATTAATTTATTGAGTTTCTACTGTAATACACATGTATAAATATGTACCAACATATAAACGTGTGGTGCATACCTCATACACGCTCGTAAGCAAGTAGCTAGGCAAGTAGGTATGAATGGGATTAAAATTAATTATTTCCCCGACCCCGCGTAAGCAACTAGCTAGGCCTGAAAGGGATTAAAATTAATGCGATTCAGAGAATTAGGACTTCTTTTTCACATTTATGTACCCATCAACTGCAAACTACTCCATCTGTCCCCAAAAAAGTATGCTTTCACCAAAAAGATGTTCAATTAAAATAAAACATGTTTTTTACTTTAAATGTAAATTAAATATATTTATGGACATAATTTTTTTTATTTTCATCATCCAACAATCACTTAATTACTCAAGTTATCATTAGACTTTACTCACAATCAATTATGTTATTTATAAATAGACTTAATTTACATTTTCGTAAAATATGTTTTAACCCTATGAGCATACTTTTGGGGGATGGAGGTATTAATAACTAAAAACTAAAGTCAACTTAAGACAATTTCCTGGTAAGTTTGAGGAAACAAATTAAGAATTAATTTTGTAGAAAAAAATGAATCAGATTTTTATTTTCCATAAAAACTCACCCGGCCCAATCCAAGTTCTACATATTTATAATAGCACTAAAACTTAAAATTATTAATTAGCCCTACAAAATAATAAAATTACAAAACATAGCAAAAGTCCAACATCAAAACATAAAATGGACCAATTTAATAATATTAAAATATATATATATATAAAAGATAAAAACCCTTTACAAATACATCTTACATCCAACCATCTATCCTCTCTATAACCCTCTTCCTGTCAAAAAACCGGTATCATTGTTGTCACCAATTTATCACAACTTCGAGATAACCCCTATTGTCAGCGAACGATCCGAAGATATATCACACGCAAGATGGGAGTCCACGCCCGATTATCACCGCGGTCACCAGGGGATTTATCAACACGGACACGCACGGCAAGATTTAAACCACGCCTGGAATTTCACGACGATTATCACGGTGGGGAATCCCACCGAGACCACGTGATTTGTCGTGAAGTTATTTGTCGAGCAAGCTTAGGAGACAGTTTTGTCATAAATTATGCATCGAAAATTTGTCGAACGGTCATGTGATATTTTTCGAGTTAACGAAAGGTCCTATAATTTTTGATTTTTCATTTTAATCTTTTTATATAAATTTCAGTCATTTTTCATTGTAAAAAAAATTGAATTTCCACTATGTTTCCCACATTCCATTATATATATTACAGCCAAAATTCATCTCAACTTCAGTCCTTTTAAGTCCTCTTGTTCTATTAATTTTTATTTGGTGGTGATTCAACAATGTGATTAATCTGTGAATTATTTGACCGCCAACAATTTTCCACGTGTAACTTTTTGTCCGGAATATTAGGATTGAATGTCCAAATGTTGGAAATACAAACAAGAAGAAATCCAAAAAAAAAAAAAAAAGACTAAAAATCAAAGAAAAAGTAAAAGTTAAAAACCAATTCAAAATTTTTTACATCCCTCATTATTTTAAAAAAAACTTGTAAATATAGAGGTAAATTACAACAGTATATATAAGACATCGGAGAAGTCAATACGAAGGTGCTCTTCGACGTGTCTAGAGCCACCGGAGGAAGAGCCGTCATGTGTTATCCAGTGAAGAAAGGATCACCAATTCAAAGGGGGTTGAAGTCAAAACCCCCAAAAAAAAAAAAAAAAAAAAGTGAATACATAAATACAAACTGAACTACATGCATAACATTGGGGAGAAAGTGATGATTGATAAATTGTTGTTAGCTCAAACCATTAGTCCTGGTGGAGCCGTTGCTGATCTATGTTGCACCGCAGGCGGCACACCACCACCGCCGCCGCCACCTAAGAAATGTTAGTTACCTTTGTTTGACTCAAGTCATTCTCTCGAAGATTGATCCGTACGTGCACGTTTCGGTATGGGAATTTGAATTCTCTATTTTAATTGTATTTATGTTTGTTCGATTGCTCTGTGCCATTTTTTATGTTAAATTAGTAAAACACAAAGTGGGATATAAAATTATAAAAATGATACATGTGATATCATTTTGTATTTGAATTCTCTATTTCTAGTTTTACCTTTTTACTATATGTCTCATACATGTTACATGTATAATGATGACATGTGTGATTGTACGTGTGTGCGACCCAGAGGATTGGGATTGCAACTGTATCTTTTTTCAGTGCGTATGTTTGGTAGCTGATATTGAATGAATAAAAGGGAAATTTCAACTAGACACAAGATTTTCATGGAAATATCATTTAGATACAAATATCCACCCTTATTTCAATTTGATACAAAATGAAAGATAAAAAACTCTTTACACCCTTACATCCATCCGCATCCTCTCTCTAACCTCTCACTCTAAAAAAAACCGGTATCATTGTTGTCACCAGATTTATCACACGTCAAATATTACCAGATTTATAACACGTCAAATAGGACGAATTATCACACGCTAATAGTGTCCCACCGAGACCACATGATTTGTCGTTTAGTTATTTGCGTGGGATGGCCTGATTCTCATGGGTTGGGGTTTTTGTCTTTTCGGGCTTCATCGATATCTATTAGTTGGGCCTGGATTAATATTTGGGCCTTCTATAAGATATAAAACCTCATGAGTTGGGCCCTTTTTTAATTAATATTCCACTTTAAGGGCCTACACCGACAATTTATGGGTCAACTGGATGATTTATTTATGGGCCAAGATTTTTTGGCCCAAAGAAAAAAAAAAAAAAAGATGGTCGAAAATTATTTGAAGAAAAATTAGACGAAAGCACCGGACTCTCGAGATCGACTTCAAAAGAATCTACGGGTAGTCCTTTTACCCAAAAAACCAAGTTTATTATATTTATGTCCTCGTGGCTTTTCATTCATTCATTTATTTTCATTCATATCGGCCGTGATACATAGAGGTCGCACCTAAGCCGGACGGCGAACAAAGACGAACGAAAGGTTTTATGTTCACCTCCATTTAAAAAACCAGACTTAGATACCCGCAGAAAAAAGCGAAAGTGATGGGTACAGAGTCGCAACTAAATAAGACGACTTACAAATTTTACATGACAATTCAAGAACAAAGCGAAAGTGATGATAGTACGGGTCGCAGCTAAATAAGACGAATCGAAAATTACGAATAGTGACCCGCAAAGAAAATAAGAAGATCACGAAACAAGAAAGGGGGGTTGCATATAAGTTAACCCATCCGGTCGCAGCTAAATAAGACGATCAACCCGACCAAGACCTCAATAAGACAATCAAAAACCAAAGAAGTCGGGTGGAACATAGACACAAATCATGTTCGAATTCATTAAAAAGAAAACGGCACCACCGACCAAATTACAAAAAAAGCACTTTGTATCGATTATGCCCGCCTTTTTTCGGGCGCATCTTCCGCCCGCCAGCCGGCGACGATTATGTCCGCCTCGCCGGCGGCAATACCGCTTTTTAAAACGATTATGCCCCGCCTATTCGGCGCCGGGTAATACCGCCTTCTCGGTGGGAGTTGTTCTAATCCCAATTTACGGTTTTAAATTTCATAAGCGTGATGTCCTGATTCTCATGGGTTGGGGTTTTTGTCTTTTGGGCTTCATCCGATATCTATTAGTTGGGCCGGATTAATATTTGGGGCCTTCTATAAGATATAAAGTAAATGAGTTGGGTCTTGCTTTTTAATTAATAAAGGGGCTTAAGGGCTGCACTCGATTAATTTATGGGTCGTTGATGATTTATTTACGGGCCAAGATTTTTCGCCCAAGAAAAAAAAAAAAAGATGGTCAAAGAATTCGGAGAAGAAAATTAGACGAAAGCACCCTGGACTCTCGAGATCGACCAAAGAATCTACTGGTAGTCCTTTTACCCAATTCTACCGCTTTTTATATTTATGTCCTCGTGGCTTTTCATTCATTCATTTATTTTCATTCATATCGTCAGGTTTACGAGAGAGGCACCTAAGTTTAATTTTAAAAACAAAGACGAAACGAAAGGAAAGTTTATGTTCACCGATTTAAACACCAGACTTAGATACCCGCAAAGAAAAGTGAAAGTGATGGGTACAGAGTCGCAACTAAATAAGACGACCAGATTTTACGATACCCGCAACAAAAGCTTGATGACGGAGTACGGTCGCAGAATAAATAAGACGAATCGTCGAGTACCTAATAGTCGACCGCAAAGAAAATAAAGATTCTCCACCTTCAAGAAAGGATATCAGATATAAGTTAACCCATCCGTCGCAATTTAAATAAGACGATAAACCCGATTACCTGGCAATAAGACAATCAAAACCAAAGAGTCGTGGTGGAACATGTATACGATCATGTTCGATTCATTAAGAAGAAAACGGCACCACCGATCAAATTACAAAAAGTCACCTTGACGATTATGCCCGCGTTTCGGCGCCAGCACTCTCCGCGACTTTTCTAGCGACGATTATGTCCGCCTTTAAGATGGAATACCGCCTTTTCGGCGTATCTTTTCGCTACCTCCGGCGATGTCGATCCGCCCGTTTAGCGAAGTATTCTCCGCCTTCTCGGCGATGAGATCGTCGGCCTTTCTGGCGACGACCGGCCCGCCTTCTCGGCGTTGAGCTTTCCGCTACCTCGGTGATGTCGATCCGCCGTTTTGGCGAAGTATTCTCCGCCTTCCGGCAATAGAGATCGTCGGCCTTCTGTGAACGACCAGCCCGCCTTCTCGGCGTCGGCTTTCGCTACCCTGGCGATGTCGATCCGCCATTTTAGCGAAAATATTCTCCGCCTTCTGGCGATGAGATGCGTCGGCCTTCACGCGACGACCAGCCCACCTTCTCGGCGTCGGCTTTTCCTACCTCCGGTGATGTCGATCCGCCCGTTTTATCAAAAGTATTCTCCGCCCTCTCGGCGATGAGATCGTCGGCCTTTAAAGCGATAACCAGCCCAGCCTTCCGGCGTCGGCTTTCGCTACCTCGGCGATGTCGATCCACCATTTTTAGCGAAGTATTCTCCGCCTTCTGGCGATAGATATATTCGGCCTTCTGACGGCAACCAACCGCCTTCTCGGCGTCGGCCTTTTACCGCTACCTACCGGCAATGTCGATCCGCCCGTTTTAGTGAAAGTATTCTCCCTTCTACCGGCGATGAGATCGTCGGCCTTCTGGCACGGCGAACAGCCCGCTAACTACCGGCGTCGACTTTACCGCTACCTGGCGTGTCATTCGCCCGTTTTTAGCGTATTCTCCGCCTTCGGCGATAGAATCGTCGGCCTTTCTGGCGATGACCAGCCCCACCTTCGGCGTCGGCTTTTTGCTACCTCGGCGATGTATCGATCCGCCCGTTTTAGCGATTCTCCGCCTTCGGCGTGAGATCGTCGGCCTTCTGGCGGCGACCATTTTCGCCTTCTCATCCGGCTTTCCGCTACCTCGGCGATGTCCATCCAGCCCGTTTGGCGAAGTATTCTCCGCCTTCTCGGCGATGAGATCGTCGGCCTTTACGGTGATGACCAGCCCGCCTTCTCGGTGCCGTTTTAGCGAAGTATTCTCCGCCTTCTCTGGCGAGTCGTGGCGAAACTACATCAGCAGTGAGTCACGGCGATGACTTAGAGAGATGGCTGGTTTTTTGTGATTCGACCCGGGCAGTGTCACGGTGGTGTTTTGATCGGATCTGGCGGTTGTTGTATTTTGCGACTAAGGCGGTGGATTCGATTTCTGGAGCGTGGCTTTGTGCGTGCGGTTGTGGATTCAAACCGGCGACGTCGCTTTGTACGTGCGGCAGTAGATTCGGACGGGCGGCGTCGCAGTGGTTGGATGCAGGTCTTGTTTGGAAATAAGGGGTGTCCGGATCTATTCGAGATGAATTTAAATACATATTTAATTAATCAATTAATTACTAACATGAATTAACCCTAAATCAATTCAACATAATAATTAAACAAGCAAATAAGCAACATGCGTACACGTAATCCACGTAAATCCTAAGCATGCAAAATCTAGGAGTTACGAGATTACATACCTCTTGTAGAGACAACCGTTGAGACGATGGATCAACCCAAAGAGTCTTCCCAAATATGTCCCACGTCCACGAACGTAATTCGGTGGAAGGATTCACACCTAACGATTTTAATAAAGGAGAAAAATAAAAATATTTTGCCACCACCTTTGTGGATTTCTAATATTTTCAATACATGGAATTGCATTGGGGATGAAAAATTCATCCCCTATTTATAGGACAAGGATGACCGATTTTTCCACTAGAAAAATAAGGAGGAAAATCTTTTTTCTTGATCTCCAAGAAATCTTGAATTTATCCCATATATTCTTTTCTCCATAATTAAATTTTTCCATAAAAATCCCACTTCCCTTTATCCCATATTTTTCAAAAAATACAAGGAAAAAGGAATCAATATTTGATTTCTTGAATTTATGGGATAATCATGTATTCTAAGAATACTTACATTTTTCCATAAAAATCTTTTCAAGAAAATAAAAAAAAATATTTCTTCTTCTTTTCCTACAATTTTCGAAAATTACTAGGAAATATAAGCAATAATATTTTCTTCTCATTTTCATTAATTGGACTTTAATTTGAGCTATTTGAGGGACCTTTAGGAGAATTAAGATTGGACCTCCAATAGGCTATGAAACTTTAATATTTAGCTAAAATATTATTCAAGCCCATTAATATTAATTTATTCTACTATAAAATTAATATTGAACTATCCATCTTAACCCATATTACGACTTCACAATAATATGACTCCCGGTCATTGTTTCTCATGTTTAAGATTATCTTACTCCACTAATTAATTAGGCCACTGAACAGACTTTATATTAATTAATATCTTTGTCCTTGGAGTAAAGACAACTCAACATTATTATCCATACCGAAAATAAATTTCCACTTGCAAGATTTGGTATGATAAAGATTCTCGAGCCCACCAAGGGGATTTAATCAAGCAAGTCGTTTTGCACACAATTTTTCAGATAAATCTTAGCAATCGTCATGTAATCAATAATATTGCCCAAGATATAAGTATCGAATAACATTGATTCTCTTCCCATCATAAGTCAAAACAATAGTTATTAATTTCACACGATCCTATTTAAGGGACGGAGATTAATAAATAACGAACCACCGAGGTCTAATTCTTGTATATTCAAGATCAAGAATTTATCCTCCTCAGAGGTCTTATTCAACAAGATCATAATGCACTAGTGTAATCTCTTGGTCAAGACAAGTCAATCTGAGCCTTTACACTTCAACCTTGCATGATGGATTGTTCATTTCCATCCTGGTTGTGAATTTGTACTTAGTTACGAGGAACCGCTAATTTGATTTTATGTGATCCGGTATCATCAAATTAACTACAACGTAATAACGATTTTACTTATTGAACAGTTTTGCAACAAATATATATAACATTCATTCATATTTAATGCAATAGTGATTTATAATTTATTTCAATAAATAAATAAAAAATTAAGTTTGGTTATACAAAGTAAAAAATATATTTTTTCAATATAAACCCAACAGGTCTAGATGGTTTACGCTGGTGGCACAGTTATCAATGACGATGGTTCCCTTGAATTTGAACAGGGCGACGCTGGATTTCTTGTGGTGTGCCCTTTCATGGCGGCGCGATGCAGAGGTTGAGCTCCAGTTCCTGTGATGAAGCCGTGTGAAGTGGAGAAGAGGCATGGATTTACTTCTGGAATCGTGGGATTTTGCAGCGTGAATTTTGAAAGGATAGGGCCAACTTCATCATTTGAATTAAATCAGGCCCAATCTTTTAAGACTTTCGGCTTCACTTTATATTGGGTTGATTTAAATTAGGCCACCATTAATTTGAATTCATAACTGTTGGCCTTGAATTTGTGTATTAAGTATCATGCCCAATTGAGATAATGGACTGCTGGATTTGTTGCATTTTGGGGCTTTTTTTTTTTTTTTTTTAAGTCCAACCGATAATTAATTAATGAAGTCTGGGAAACAAGAAAATTGAGCACTTAATTTCGGCAATGACCCCCGTTTTTTTTTTAACACTCGCTTGTCTTTTTAAGTGGAATCGGACTCACAGATTTTGATCAATGCACTACATAGGCCAGCTACGGCCTTGACTTATTTTTTGGGAGTGTGGTGAGTGATATTATTACTTTGTCTTCTCATTTTTCTAGTATTACTTTTTGTTTGATTAGGCGTCGGGCAACATGTTAGCCCATAGATTAGCGGGTTTTGGTTTATCCCGCGTTGAGCCGTTTTTCTCTACGGCTATTCCTGATTGTTTTGTGGATACTGTTCAGGCTGATTTTGGCCCTTTCGGTGATCTATAAGATCCTTTTCGTTTCAAAAAAAAAAAAACCCGAATGTATATCAAATTAACTCAATCGAATAAGACAACTTGAATTATGACCTAACTTAGAAATGTACTAAGTCGCCTCGTGCACCTTTTAAAGAGGATCAAGTCAAAACGTAGTTCAACGAGACATAGGTTGATTTTGAGGAGGGGGGGGGGTGCCGTACACAGTTTATACTCGTGTGGGCCAGGAGTGACTATTCTTTGACTACTGTAGACAAAGTAGGGATTTAAGAATTTAACCACTCAAAATGCCTTTAGTGGGTGAGTTAACAGTTTAACCACGTGTAACTACCTTTGGTGGTTGTCGTACACAATTTATACTTGTGCGGACCAGAAGTGACATGCAGTTTAGGCTCGTGCATCATGGAGCATACTTGCTTGATTTACACGTAGCATCATTTCAAGAGTTTCCCATTTATGGGGAAAATTCTCACGTCATCCTCAATTTTTGGAGGAGCAGCTTCTGATATGGTGATGTGATTCACAGTCACCACTCGATCGTCGAGTTCTTGGCTCTCAAGATCAACACATAGCCTCATTCGACCATCCTGTCTTTCAACTTGAAATGCTCGTATGATGACATTATCATCAGTGATGTATCCATCTTTGATCATTTGAGCAATTTTCCTTTGCAGGGCTGTTTCCGCATCTCGAGAAGTTGACTCTCGAATACTATAAGTATCAACGAAGTTTGATGAAGCCACGCTTTCTCCATCATCTTGATCATCCTTAGTGTGAATGATTGTTTGCATCTTTCCCGTCAGAACTTCTCCACATGACACGATCAAAGTGGTTTTTGTTCATTCGAGATGGATACAGACTACGAAGTTTATGAGAGTTTGAAGGCTTGATGATTCCCATTCTCCGATGAACACTTCTTTTGATTGGCCCCAATCAGTCAAAGACAGATCCTGGCTTTCGACTGCTTTCTCCTTTATGTGGCGCTAATCTGTCGAAGATGGAGACCCGTTTCACTTTCCTGGCACTCTCATCGCACACATCTTCCTTTGACGAGACTTCTCCTTCAGAGATATAATTTGCATTTGCTCTCCTAATCGCGATGCGAACTGGGGCTTGCAGGGCATGTCCCAGGCCATGCTTCGCATTCTTGGTGGCATAAACACCCTTTCTTATCGTTCTTTGAGTGACATCGATTTCATGGTCCGATTGTTTAGTCTCATGAGACGGACCCTCTGACATGGAGCTTTCTTGTGGATCATATCCAGCTTTGGCCAGGAGTTTGAAGGCTTGAGGACCATAAGACTCGGTAATCATTACTTCTGATACTTCTCCGTGTTCTGTCCTAGCTCCTCGAATAGGACGTGTGAATCCCTCGAGAGGTTGTGAAGAAGGCCTCTCATCATCAAGTTTGGTCAGAGGCAGTGTCAATCCTTCTAATGCTCCACTATTTGCAAGGACTTGTTTGCCTTTGTCGACGCGAGATGAAAGCGCCTTCTTTTCACCTTTTCTCAACTTGTTCGTCCTTACTTGCACTTTTAACGATCTTAGCTACGTCTTCATCTTGGAAGTAGTACTTAGCATCGGCATGATAAGATTCAACTTCGGTGAAGGGTTTAGCGTCGCCAAACACCCTTTTTACGTGGCCATCTTTACAATACTTGAATCATTGATGCATCGTTGAAGGTATCACACCATTCTCGTGCAACCATGGACGCCTAAGAAGAGTATGTTGTATGACGCCTTTGCATCAATAACGGGAACAACACGGTAGAAAGTCATTTCATCAATTAACAAATCTAACATGATCGTGCCAATCGCTCTTTTCCCTCTTGTTTAAACCCTCAGATCATCAAACGACTATTTTTCGAGCTCGTCTGCTGGTACACCCA
Organism: Stenogyne calaminthoides; assembly: GCA_037126765.1. Classification (NCBI taxonomy): domain Eukaryota; kingdom Viridiplantae; phylum Streptophyta; class Magnoliopsida; order Lamiales; family Lamiaceae; genus Stenogyne; species Stenogyne calaminthoides. The sequence continues at coordinate 48,001,656 of JBBCBC010000005.1, forward strand.
ACTTCTTCATCATCCTTAGAGGTAGTATGTTTAATTCGAACCTCCATCGATCAACATCCGGTTCACCTTCGCTTTTCGAGTATAGCCGTTATGAACAACGATCGATTGTGAGGTTGTGAGCCGAGTAGAAAGTCGTCTTCAGTGAAAGCCATCGCCAAGGCACAAAAAAGCTTCTCTCCGGATATAAAAAATTCATCTTTCTCACCACTCACTGTATGACATGAAATGATATCACATCCACCATCTGCATCAACTTCAACGGTGATCATGTTTGTTGGGTTATGGAGCCTGAGTGAAACGGGGATGCAGGGCGCGGGAGGCGCTCGACCAGTGCTCGAGGTCGAGCAAGTGTGCTCGGTCGAGCGCTCCCCTTTGCAGCGGTGAGAAGACGCCGAGCAAGGTTGTTTTTCGATCGAAACCGCCGACCAAGGGCTGAGGTCGAGCGGTTTCGAGGCCTGTCTGAGAGGCCCGGGCCATCTTCTAGGGTTTCGGCCAGGATGGGCCAAACCTAGGTTTCTATTATAAATAACCCCTGACTCCCCCATTGTATCTTGCACTACTTGCAGGGAGGACAAGAGTAACCAAATTCTTTGTTCCTCTTAATTCCGTAGTTCCATTATTTTCTCCTATAATTGCTTGTTTAATTCCTAACAACTGGTATCAGAGCATCAGGCTCAAGGGATTTGTGGAGAGCAATTATGGTGGCTAAAGGAAAATCGCCTGTTGAGAAGCTTGATGGAACGGATTTCGGATTTGTCGTTCGGTATGCGGCCGGCACAACCATCAACGCCCGAGAACGCACAAGGCGCCGAGCAAGCTAGTTGGTCGAAAGCGTAACCACCGACCAAAGCCCCGTGTCGAAGCGGGTTCCGTGAGGCGATTCATGAGTATGGGGGCGTTGCTTGGAGTAGGTGGTTGGATGCAAGATCAAGATGGGCGTTGACACGTGGCTGAGATCGTTGTATCAGGTTAGATGCTAGATCAAGATGGGCGTTAGACACGTGGCTGAGATCGTTGTATCAGGTTCTTGCAAGATCAAGTGTGGATCGGGGTTTAATGTTGAGGACATTGCTCGGATCGAGAGTTCTTTGCCGTGGAGAGATTGGGAAGACGAAGTTCTGATTGGAGTTAGTCTCCGGTGGGAGATTGTTGGGATTGTTGGAGTCTGAGTTGCGGAATGAGTCCAGGGAGGACAAGACGTTCGGAATGAGTCCAGGGAGGACAAGACGTTCGACCTAGTTGAGGTCGTGCACTTCCGCTCCAGTGTCAGTCTCCAGATCGGAGGGCTTAGCAGCTTGATCTCTAATCGGACTTGCCGATGAAGAACATCTTCAAATCTTCGTAGAGAATTCTGAAGTCTTGAATCTTCTGTTGCTGTTGTTACTTTGATGTCTCTGTGTGTTTGTGTGTTGTTGTGAATGAGGAGGACCCCTATTTATAGATGTAGAATAGGGTTTTAGGTCTTGACTTAATAGACTTTGTCTGGTGGGCCGGAAGGTTCTAGAACTTTCTAGAAATACCTGATGGGCTTGTAGGTTTTGGGCTGGACTTGATTTGTTTTATTGGACTTTCAGAAGCCCAACTTCACTTATTGGACTTTAGAGGCCCATCTTCACTTATTGGACTTTAGAAGCCCAATTTGATTTATTGGACTTTATAGGTCCAATTTAATTTATTGGACTTTAGAGGCCCAATTCAATTTATTGGACTTTTGAGGCCCAATACGATTTATTGGACCGTGTGACTTGAATTGGGCCTAAATTTAATGAGTCGAAGACGCTATTAATTAATTTATTTTAGGAATTGACTTTATTTATATTCCCAATAATAAATTTAATTAACACGTAATTTCCAATTGTCATTTTTCAATTGAGTGCAATTTTAATTTGCTTACAATAGGTATACCACTAATGATTTGGCAGAGGACTCGTGGTGGTGGAGGGGCAGCAAGAGTGGCACATTTGTCACTAAGGATATGTACGAGCTCATTGTTGATGATGCGTTGACGAGTGATTTTGAGATGTTCCCGTGGAAGAAACTTTGGGGGAAGTATCCTCTAAAGTTAGTGCATTTTCTTGGAAAGCTATTCGAGAGCAGATTCCCTCTAAGAAAAATCTATTGAAGCGTGGTTTGCGTGATGACATTGGATCGAGTACATGTTCATTATGTCTTAGCACCAGAGAATCTTCAAATCACCTCCTTTTTTATTTATTTTTCTTTATTTTGGTGTGGAGGAGATTCTCAGAATGGATTGGTAAATCAGTCTTATACTCTTCTCGCATCGGACCATTTCTTGAATTTGTGGGGTTGGAATAAAGTGTGTTAAGAAGGAAAATATTAGGCCTTATTTGGCAAAGTACTGTTTGGAAAATTTGGAAGACTAGGAACGAGCTCATATTTAAGGAGAGTAGGTATTCGCTTGAAGAATTGGTAAATGGAATTACATTAAACTCATGAAAGTGGATTCGGGCGTATTACCCGATATTCTTCTCCGTCCCGCTTTCACATTTGGACCTCTCAACCATTAGAGTATCTGCCGCATAATCAGAATAGAATCTTTTGAATAGTATATTTGTAATTGTTGGGTTCTCGAGTACCCTTGCACTCAATAATATATCATCTTTGTCTTTTAAAAAAAAAAAAAAATGTAATAAATTTCACTTGGGCAAGTGACATTAAAAATTATAATAATATATTAAATAAGCAAGTCTCCTGTTAATTAATTTCATGTGAACTTTTATTTTTAAAAGTGATACTAAAGTATACACGAAATACCACATTTTAGAAAATACTTAATTTTATATCTTATTTTTTTAAATTACTAAATCACGATGCTTCGTGCACTACATATTATTACAAAGTAGTACTATAAAAAATTTCCTGACCCAATCCAAATTCATGGAAAATTTTGTCTACTTATGGCTTTGGTATTAAACTTTAAACTACTTGCAGTGATAAATTCTTGCTTTGATTTTTATATTTTTCCGATCACAAAGACACTTACGTTCGATTATTGCAAACACATAAGTCTTGGAGTAGCCCGACCACAAAATTCGGTGAGTCTAACCGACAATGAGAATCTCCGTATGAACGAGAGTTTTTAGCAAACCCGTGGCGGTGAGCCAAGAAATTAACATCTCTTTTTATAAAATTAAAATTTAATGAAGGATTGTTTGCAAGTATTGAACTACGTTCTTCCACATAAACCCCAACTACATAAATATTAGATTTATTAAATTGTATTGCATCCACAACGACTTTAGCGTCGCCTTTTACGATTACGCCATGTAAATATATGCTTAATCCATTATAGAGCTTAAAAAAAACTCACCACCTGATCGCGATTGTTTTCCCAACTACAAACCCACCTCGAATAACCACATCAATCTCGATTTGAGAAGAGTCTCTAAAAAAAGCTGCATTTGCGTAACTTGGGTTTGTTATATGCATGTGTTATATGCTCATTTGTTATTGCAATATTATATATATCATCTTTATTTTAGTCAGAAAATGAGCACATCACTTCATTCTTGTGGCTTCATCGAAATCAATAATTTTACCTTAGTTTTCTGCATAATTAGAATCGAATTACCAAATCATAGTACTTAAACTAGTATAATTAGATGGTATACTTATCTTCTAGTCATATTTTAATTTACAGATTATAAAAGTATTCTCTACACTTTTAAATCATTACTTAATTTCTTAAATATCATTCCATTGAGTTTACTTCTTGATGAAGCGACAAGTTAACAAGAGGGTGTTTACCAATAGCAAATGCACACATAACATATTGACTAAAATATCATTAATTAATCTGCAAAAAGAAAACAAATAATATTGGGAAAGTTTCCAAACTCTTTCACCTGTTTCAATAACAAGACCAGGTTTTTTTTTTTATGTCATCACTAGCAGAATAAATCTTTATATATATAGCTATGGACTAGGAGAATAAATCTTTATATATATATAGCTATGAATTTCTGCTTTTTACATATGCATTCCTCAAAACCTCTAAATAATTGTGAACGTCGCTATTGGTATTTAATACAATTATTTAAAAAAAAATCAATTGATTTATATTATTAATGAAAATTTAGTCAATAAAGTCTTTTTCGGTGCAATTTCAATGAACTTTAATTAAAGTTCATGTTCTCATATAAATTATATTGTTTTTTTTATTCTTATCTCTAGCCCATCTCATCATTGAGACTTGAATCGGTCCTGACGGTGGGACCTTATAAATACCTTATATGCTAATTAGTTACTTTCTCCGTCCCAAACTCGATTGCCACATTACTGTGTGCTCGAGTTTTAAGAAAAAGTGATAAAGTGTTGGGTAGAAAGAGTTATTTATTAATATTTTATGTGATAAAGTGATAGGTAGTTGGGGTTAAAAAAAGTTGTTTATTAGTATTTTATGTGATAAAGTGATAAAAAAGGTATTTCCATTTAAGTAAAGCGGTAATCAAGTATGGGACGTTCGAAACGGAAATGTGGCAATCGAGTTTGAGACGGAGGGAGTACTAAGTTGTCATCTATATATATATAAAAGCAGAAAGCTGCCCAAATTTGAAAATCATTGAATTTTCCTGCCGAAAATAATTGCTAAATTAGGAAACGAATATTGGAAAAAAATATATGTTTAGGATGAAAGATACATATGAAAGATACACACCTTCCCAATGTAGGTGTTAAATTGGGAGACAAATCTCTGAAAAAAATATTAACAAATAATAATGGATTGAGATAAAATCTTTAAAATAAATCGCAAAAACTTGTATGCAATATTGCATACAAGCCATATGTGCAATTATAGATCCATTGGACTTTTTTTTTTTTTTTTTTCGCAGTTCGAACGCCTTAACAAATTTCTTCAAAAATCTTGATTTTCACAACGCTGCTTTTTCAGGTTCTTCCTTCATCTCTCTTCTCATGTTCTTCTTTTTCTTTTTTCTCTTCCATATTCTTCTCAATTTCACAATCTGTAATTTTAGACTGATGATTTTTTTTTCGTGTTTTGTCTTGGTTTTTGTTTATGTAGTAACACTCTTTTGCTCATAGAGTAACACTCTTTTGTTCATGTAGTAACACATCAAGTTGTTATGTAATCTGTAATTTTGGATTGGGAATTTCTTTTCCGTTTGTTCTGGGTTTGTTTATGCGTTTGTACTGATTTTTGTTCATGCAGTAACACTCTTTTACTGATGATATTTTTTCGCGTTTATCTTTGTTTTTGTTCATGTAGTAACACTATTTTGCTCATAGGGTAACACTCTTTTATTCATGTAGTATCATCGGTAAAGAGTGTACTACATGAACAAAAAATATTAGTCAAGATAAACGCAAAAATATCATCAAGAAAAGAGTGTTACTACATGAACAAAATCCACTACAAACGCTAAAAAATATCATCAAGAAAAGAGTGTTACTACATGAACAAAAAAATCAAGACAAACGCATAAACAAAACCGTAACAAACGGAAAAGAAATTCCCATTCCAAAATTACGATTTACATAACAACTTGATGTGTTACTACATGAACAAAAGAGTGTTACCCTATGAGCAAAAGAGTGTTACTACATGAACAAAACCAAAGATAAACGCGAAAAAAAAATCATCACCATCTACCGGACTACCACAACTAACACCGATTTTCTCCCAAAACAATTCTTAATTAAGCAAGTGTGACAAATTCCAAAATTTACGACATAAAAGTTTCAATCAAAGTTTGACTTTAGCATCTCTTACGAATTAGTTCATATATAAAAAAGCGAGCGGATGCTCGCCAATAGTTATATGCATGTGGAAGAAAAAAATCAAAACAGATATGCGGAAGATTACCAGTTGTGATTGCGTGTCTCTGCTGAGGAAAAAAAAGGAAGGAGAAATCCGCAGGAAAAAAGGAGAAAGCGGCTCAAAAGCGGGCCCGACCCAAAATTAAAAACCTAATATTTAGGCCAAATTGCACATAAATCATAGTATGCAATATTGCATACAAGTTTTTTACCAAGATTCACACCTTAAGATGAAAGATATACATCTTTCCAATGCTGGTGTAACGCATAAATTGATAAATAATCTCAAAAACTATAAAAATCTTGCTTTAAATTTCTTCCAAATTTATTTTTTATGAATCTATTGATTTCTCAAATTTTTTTAATAATAACAAATAATAAATTTCTTGATTTAATAATTTTGGATAAAAATGCACCTGAAAATAATTTTGATACATATGAAAGATACACACCTTCTCAATGCAGGTGTTAAATTGGGAGTCAAATCTCTGAAAAAATATTAATAAATAATAATGGATTGAGATAAAATTTTAAAATAAATAATAATGGATTGAGAAAAAAAATTTTTGAATAAATATCAATTATTTTTTTTTTTAGTGAAACACAATTTATTATTAACAAATAATAAAAAATCTTGAATTAAACTTTTTTGTTAATCTATTGATTTCTAAAAAAATTGAATTAGATTTTTTTTTTCGAATTTATTATTAACAAATTATAAGTTTCTTGATTTGATAATTTTGTTTTGTTTTGTTTTTTGTTTTTTTTTTGACAGGAAAGAAAAATATCATTAAACATCCGAAAAATCGGAGGAGACAAAGTCTACAAGTGCATTCGGATACTCATTCGAGACAATTTCCTGTTAAATTTGAGGAAACAAATTAAGATGAGGAAACTTGATGACCAATGTCGCGCTCTAACCCAATAAATAAATAAATAAATAGTTTTTAGAGAAAAAAATGAAGCAGTTTTTTCTATAAAAACTCACCCGTCTCAATCCAAAATAATTAAATTACACAACATAGCAAAAGTCACAACACGGAAACAGAAATAGCCACAAAAAAGAAATACGAAAATAAATAGTCAGCAAGACTTTGCCATTCCTTCCTGCTATCATTTGAACACCTTTTGAATAATGACATCACAAATATAGATTTAAATATAAAATTCCTCAAATTACATGTACATAAAAAAAAAAATTATTATTTGTATTTCTTCTCCTTCATATCTTCTTCTCAAATCATCTATATATATTACCCAAATTTCCTCTCATCAAATAAACACACTAAATTCCAATTCTTACAATTATGGAGTGTAGAATCTTCGAGATAACCCTAACGTCAGCGAAAGATCTCGAAGACGTATGCCTATTAGGCAAGATGAAAGTCCACGCCCGAGTCTCCGTCGGCGGCGGCGGGCCGGAGGGGAGAAGCGAACGCCGACGGACAAGCACGGCAAGATAAACCCCGCCTGGAATTTCACGACGAGGTTCACGGTGGGGGAATCGGCGATCGAGAACTGCAACACCATGCTCGTGGTGAAGCTCTACTGCACGAGGAAGCTCAGAGATAGGTACCTCCATAAACAATTTCATCTCATCTAAAAGTTCTAAAAAAACAAAAGAAAAAAAAAAATCGCCAAAAAAAAGACATAAATTGAGATTAAAGGATCAAAATTGAAAAAGAAAAAAAAGTTATTGGAAAATTTATGATGTTTTTCAACATAAAAAATTTCATTACATTTAAAAGTTCAAACTTGAATAGAGGTGTGAAATTAATTCGTTTGTCTTATTTTCCTCAATAGGTACATCGGAGAAGTCAATACGCCAATGAAGGAGCTCTTCGATGTGTCGAGAGCCACCGGAGGAAGCGCCGTCATGTGTTATCCGGTGAAGAAAGGGAGTGTGAATTCAAAGGGGTGTTGAACTTGTCGTACAACTTTGGGGAGAAAGTGATGATTGATAAATTGTTGTTAGCTCAAACCATTAGTCCTGGTGAAGCCGTTGCTGATCTCCTCCGCACCGCAGGCGGCACACCACCACCGCCGCCGCCACCTAAGAAATGTTAGTTACCTTTGTTTGACTCCAAGTCATTCTCTCGAAGCTTGATCCATGGGATATCATTTTGCATTTGAATTCTCTATTTCTAGTTGTACCTTTTACTATATGTCTCATACATATTACATGTATAATGATGATATGTGTGATTGTACGTGTGCGCGACCCAGAGGATTGGGATTGCAACTGTATCTTTTTTATCTTTTTCAGTGTGTGTGTGTTTGGTAGCTGATATTGAATGAATAAAATGGTCGGTCTCGTTTTAAATTATTGTTCTCTTTTAGAAACTAAATCTCACAAATGGAAAGTGTAAATGTTATGAGTCTCTTTTTCTAATCCATAGTTTATTAATGTGTGTTTTTTGTTTGTGCTATTAATTGATTTTCTCTCTTTTTGCATAAGTTATAAATATGTTGATGATTATTTTATGATCACCGATACTTTTGATGATTTGGTTTTCGAGAATATATAAAAAAACAAGTGAGTCTCATGTACACTCAGGTGCACCATGCACTCATAGTGCATTTAAAAAAGGTTCGACTTGTTGTTCTGAAAAGTACAATTTATTTACATTGAATCGTGCAACTATTTTTCATATCAGTTGCATGTTTCATTGTAAACAAATCACACGCTTATATAACAAATCGCACGTTTTTAAAATATAATATAACTGCACGGTGGACCTAAGTGCATACAAGACCAAGCCATAAAAAAATTAAAATATGTACAAAGTAACAAATCTAATCAAGATATGTACAAAAGAGATATATCTAGGATATTCTACCCTATTGTAAAATTACTTCTTGATTGAGGGACAAGTTGACAAAAGGGTGTTTACCAATGCACACATAACATATTGAAATATTGGGAAGACAATTTCCAAACTCTTTCACCTGTTTCAATAATAAAACCAAGTTTTTTTTTTAATGTCATCACTAAGAGAATAAATCTTTATGACAAATGGATGGGACAATGCAGTTGGTCCAAATGTCTATAAATAGACTGCATTGGTCGACATTTCGAGTTTGAGTTGAAGTGAAATTCCATTTGCTCTACTCCAAACTTAAGAGAGTAACATCCAAGACACAACCGAGTGATTGTTTCTTATAGGAGTGTGAGGGTCGTTGTTATTCTATGTGTACTGGTCGAGGGAATACAATCTCTCCCATCAGTATTGATTTTATCTTATTAGATCAAGTTTTAAGTTGAATAAGATCAGCAGTGGAGGGAAGGTTATAAATTGGAACGACCACAGAATCGTGGGGGTTCTTGATACCTTAAGATCGATAGGTAATATACTTTAAATATCTCATATACCATTAATAGAGTTTTTTGCACTTTTGGTCCCATAGGACACGCCTCCTCACGCTTTTGGTCCCAAAGCTTACACTTTTGATCCCAAAGTCGAAAAATTTTGACACTTTTGGTCCCGCGACTGAAACTTCCGTCCAATTTCCGTCAAACTCCATTTCCCGTCCCAAACAAACTTCCGTTAGTCCCTGCTGAACATGCATCTTCTGGGGCTGTGTTGCCTGGTTCGAATAATGCAATGTACGTTAAATTTCTGCTGAGAATTTGCATCTTCTGGGGGGACTGATAAGGTGTGGTTTGCCTGGTTTTGTCTAGAGCTGGTGGATAATGCAGATGTACACAGAAAAATTGACGTTGGGACCAAAAGTGAGGAGGTGGGTCCAAAATCCTATGGGACCAAAAGTGCTAACAGATTTCACAAAAAATTAACGGTGGGACCAAAAGTGTCAAAATTTTCGGCTTTGAGACCAAAAGTCACCAGGAGGTGTGTCCTGTGGGACAAAAAGTTCACCATTAATAACTATGTGATAACACGTGAGTTGGCTGGAACTCCAAATTTGAGCCTATATACATCTCAATGTTGTGCATGGTTTCTATAATCTTCACATGTCGCTTTATCTGGTACTAAATATTAAAGTTATCTGATATGTGTACTTCGATACTCTTTTTTATCATACTTTTCTGGAAGTTATTTGTGCATGTAGTTTGCTAAAAACTTATTGCATATTGCAAAAAGGTGCAGACTGAAACATAATATATGAAGCTTATGCGTCTGGTTCTCTGTTCGAAGTCCTGCAATGAATTGCGAAGACTGCCATCGAAGTGAAAATAAAAGTATTTTGATCTTTGAAGGTAGTGACTATAAGACCTTTATAACATGTCTGCTTTGCTAATCTTAGCATCAGGATATCATAGTAGTTACAGATTTTGTTGGTCACGAATACTAATTCCTGCCTCACATGAGAGCTACTTCATGATTATCATGACCTTTCACCTTGCTTACTACTTGAAATGGATTAGGTACTATCCTATTAAGTTCAAATTTAAGCTGCAAGTTTTGAATAGTTTAAGACTATAGCTTTAATGCGTCTTGAAGTTTCATAATTATCCGGAATAATATATCAGGAGAATTAGAGCCACCGATGAAAAATAACATATTAATTTTCTAGAATGTGAGGTGAGAGTAATTAAGTTTTATGTTCATATTGGTGTGTTGTTTTCTGCAGATATGTTACTTATCCACGGACCATCTTGCAGCAGTATTTTTCATGGCAGTTAAAATGTCAAAATATGATGAGAGTTGTCTTCTCCATTTATATTTCATTTATTTCTTCTTTCTTTTTTTCCACTGACGATTCGTCTGATAATGTAAATATTTTTTTACGTTTCCATAATAAATATACAAATATACGAATATGGTGATTTTCACATAACTTCTTTTTCAGTATTTTTATCATATTTGGGTTACACTTCATGTCAGAGGCAGATTACAAGTTACAACCGATGTTCACGCCTTGTATTCCAATTTTCTGTTGAAAAATACAATTCACAATGAAATTTTAAAAATACATTTGTTTTTTTAATTTCCACAATTACCAACATAATATTGAAGGTTACTGGGTATCCGTACATTGCAATTCCGGTATAAACTACTAGGAAGTTTTATGTTATATTCTAAAATTTTATTTCATTAATATTTCTCTGATTTTATCTCTTTATAAAGATATTATCCAGATTTTATAATTCATTGTCAGTCGAAAGAAACAATTGTTGTTTACAAATCTGAGCATTGGCAACTTGCTGTTACTTGCAAAAAATGATTGTTATTTTCTTTTTTGTGGCTGTGAACTAAGATTTTATTTAATCTTGCTTCGGTTGTGGTTTTTTTATTTAATGGGAACATGTACAATATCAAAGCTATTAAAAACAGGCTGGATATAAACTATTAAACTCCATGCATACATTTCCAACATAGATAAGTATTGACATATTTATGATTTTGTTGGATGTGTTGTTAATTTAAAAATATAAAGAAGTAATAAGGTTCAAGTCAGCCAATTGATAATTTACAATAACCCGTGCATTGCACGGGCAGAAAACTAATACTTAAAAGACTTCATGGAAACAAATTCGTATTTTTTAACAATAAAGTAAGGCGGATCGTGTACTAATATAATTATATTTTATAATACTACAATAGATGGGCCGGTTGATTACAACACTGATAGAGATGGGCTTTAAGGGTGGGATTTTTAAATTACAATTAATACTAACAAAAAAAAGTAATTTTTTATAACAAAATATTAGTACTAAGAGATATCAACAAAAGTTCTGGGGGCACGTGCCCCCTCTCTGATACACATAGATCCGTCTCTGCATAACAACGAAACTAAAAAAATCGAGTTCACGGTGAACTCGAGTTCACACAAATTTTTATCAAATATTTTATACCGCTGATTTTTTTCTCCGGTAAAAACTGAGGGCATTATTGTCTTTCGCCTCGAGGTTTATACCAACGAGCGGTTATGATTTACTCAATTTTGACGTTGGTTTTTTAACTGGCATTTCCCAAGTTCTGAAACGGAAAAATGTCAATTCAAGGTCTGAAAGATGACAAAACTATCAATTTAAGGCCTTAAATATTTTTCCTATCGATTCAAGGCCTAGATGATAGAAAACTATAGATTCAAGGCTTGAAAGATAAAAACTATCAATTTGAGGCTTACACATTTTAAGGCCATATTTGACACTTATATTTCATATTCTTATTTCATGTTCTTATTTTTTTTTATTTTTAGGGTTTACGGTTCAAGAGGGTTTAGGGTTCATGGTTCAAGGTTTAGGGTTCATCGTTGAGGGTTTAGGGTTTAGTGTTCAGGGTTTAGGGTTTTAGTGTCAAACATGGCCTTAAAATATATAAGCCTCGAATTGATAGTTTCTATCTTTTAGGCCCTGGATTGATAATTTTCTATCTTCCAGGCCTTGAATCGATAGGAAAAATCTTTGGGAGAAGAACATTCCACTACAAAGTCACCCAAAACATTACAACCAGGTACAAAGTGCAGAAAATTTCTGCACTTTAGTTCAAATTTGAACTATAGTACGGCGTACTTTAGTTCAAATTTCTGCACTTTGTACCTGGTTGTAATGGTATCCTAAATCTTGTATCTAACTGTAATTTTCTCAAAATCTTTCAGGCCGTAAATTGATAGTTTTACCATCTTTCAGGCCCTAAATTGATAAAACTCAGTTCTGAAACTATCACACCTTTCTCTATGAAACATTGATATATTCTTTTTTATGAAACATTGATTTAAAAGTTTGGACTTTTTATTCTGATATATTTGTGCATAACTTTAATGTATTTGGATGGGTAAATTGCAGAGGTGGTTCCATGTAAATTTGCCCTCATAAAAATGGTCCTTTTTTTTTTTAAAAAAATGGTCCCATAGGATTTTACAGGCAAAAAATTAATGAATTATTGGGACCAAATTTATTTTTTGACAATTCTCTTGGGACCAAAACTATTAAATAAAAATAAAATTGGACAATTTCTGCAAAACAAAGGACCAGAAAAAAACGTGGGACTAAAATTGCTAACACAAAATTCACATGAGACCATTTACGCAATTAACCCTATTTGGATAGATGAAGCGCATGTAAATATAAAATAAAGTGTAGACGTAAACTTTGTGAATCACGTTCCATACTAATTTGAAATTTAAAATGAGATTTTAATATCCACTCCTATATAATACACATACGAGGCAAGGCATGCCTGGATTTTCTGTGCGACGTACCTAATAATACGTTTTATAAATTTTAAAATTTTAAAAATACCATTAAGAATTGAATAAACAAAGAATGGGTGAATTTTAGCGTTGCGAAGAAAAAGAAAAGAGAGCGCGATTCTGAGAAACAAAAGGAGAGGGACACCAGCGAAAGAAGAAGAAGAACGAAGCACTGTGTATGCTTTGATTTTCATGAGATACTTGGCATGTTTAATTAAGTTTTAAGCTCTTTTAGAATAACTAATTTAACCACTCTCTCAAAAAAAAAAAAAAAAAAACTAATTTAACAGAAATCAAACTCTAATTTCTTGAATTTGTATTGTGAAATTGTGCAATTTTTATTAGCCTTTTTCAATTCATCGGAGGAGAGAGAAATATAATTTTAATTGAAAATTTGTATTAGTTGAAACGATTTGTTACGGCAACGAAAATCTACTTTTGAGATGAAGTTCATAGAAAAGAATGAAATTGAGTTGCAATAGAGACTCTTGATTCTAGCACAAAAATGCTTGGGCATGTCTTATGAAGTTATACCCCCAACCATTTTTTAAATAAAATTTGCATTTGTCTGATCAGAGAAATGAAATTCAATTGGATTTTTAGGCTACAGTGAAGAATGACTTTGAGTTGGAAGTTGGAACCTTTGGAATCAACGGAAATTTATTTTTTATGTAATACTATTATATTGGAGTTGTACTTTTTTCGTAGGAACATATTTTTTTTTTTTCGGAGGGAGTTGGTGCCAGTTCTTGCGTCCGCCCCTGCATACAAATCTAATTTTCACAAAATTCGATACAATATTACTACTATTTTTTTCATTTTTAATATAATATAAAATATATATATATATATATATATATATATATATAATAATACAACACCAATTATTATTACTATACATTGATTTGATATAAAACAAATTCTCACCCTATCAAAATCTCAAAACAAACGCATTATTTTAATATTCACCGAGACTTTCAAATTGATAGGATTTCGAATTTATGACTTTCTGATGAGAACGGCGATTTGGGAACAAGATAGATTCGTCGCCCTAGCGCAGGCTAGTAGGAGAACGAATAGATAACATGATAAAATCGACGCCCTAACTCAGGCCAGCAGGAGAATTATTGGTTTTTGACAAAGTTGCCAAAGAAAAGTTAATTCTTCATTTGATTGATGAAGCAAAAAAATGTACAAAACTTGTTTAAATAGATAAAGGACCAAACCTAATAAAAAAAGGACTAAATCTAACTAAATTTAAAAGATATCCTAAAATAAATAAAATAACCGAAAAATAAGGGAAAAACAGTAAATCTTGTGGATTCTTGTCAATCTTGAGATCCTGCGAATCTTGGGATATTTCTAGAACAAATCCAATATCGCATCTTGCCACATCTGGCGAAATTTGGGACAGTATCTTTGATAATTCTGGGCCCAAAACCCTTGATCGCATCATTCCCATCCCCTTCAAGATCGTCCTTGTCCTCAAGGACCAATTTCGGGAACACTCTCCCATCAAGTCTAAATACTCCTCTTCATTTAATCGCCGACTTATTGCCACCAAATTATTTAGCTCAAAATTATCAACTTTTCGGGTGTGGCAAAAAATCTTTAAGCGATAGCGTGGTTTTTTCATAGTGCTACCGACAAAATAACTATCATTAGTTAGAAAATAATAATAATTATTATGTGAGATATAACCTTCATCATCATATAGGCAAATTTCGTCAAACGCCGTATCAAGGCCCCAAAAATTTGAAGTGTTGTCAACTTCCGTATCAAAAACTTGGGACAACTCGTCTTCAGGTTCGTCTTCATAAATAGGGGGCTCATTCACGTTCAAAATTTTGGCACGAATCATCTACGAGCTCCACATCAAAAACGGAAGACATAGAATTAACTACGAGCTGCTCTTCATCATAAAGAGGTGGTCCATCATAATATGGAGATTCAGTAAAACAGTCCATCTCATCAGAAGTAAAAGGCCCAAAGTTCTCGTTATCATTCCATAACTTAAACTCTTCCAAAAAAAATGACTATCCCATCTTCACAAAAATCATCAAACGAATTATCAGGCTCAAACTGACTAATTTCTTCACTCCAAGTAGGAAGCCCAATTGGCTCATTTCTATCCTCCAAATAAGTAAGCCAAAAATCGGAACCATCCTCAAAAGGTTCAGGAAAATAATTAAGCTCATCAGAAATATTGGTTCCAACTTTAGAAATATTATTAGCAGACTCTATTAAATTAAACTCAGGCCCATGTCCTTCAGAATAAGGGTCATGTCGAAAATCACATTCTCCAAATTCTTGAAACAAATTCCCACGCTCAACCTCCGGACTAATCTCCTGACTAATCAAAGTTCCATTTTTTTTTTATGCTTCGATGGCCCAAAATTTTTTATTTTCATCATATGTCAAAGTCAGGTCAAAGCAGACAGGGAGAACGATTGATTTTTGACAAAGTTGCCAAAGTAAAGTTAATTTTTCATTTGATTGATGAAGCAAAAAAACATACAAAACCTGTTTAAATAGAAAAATGACCAAACCTAATAAAAAAATGACTAAATCTAACTAAATCTAAAAAGTATCCTAAAATAAATAAAATAACAAAAAAATAAGGGAAAAACCAGTAAATCTTGTGGATTCTTGTCAATCTTGAGATTTTGCGAATCTTGGGATATTTCTAGAACAAATCCAATATCGCATCTTGCCACATCTGGCTAAATTTGAGACAGTATCTTTGATAATTCTGGGCCTAAAAACCCATGATCGCATCACTTTTTCCGCACACTTAAATCTTGAAACAAACATGGATTTAAACTAAAATTGTTCCGTAATTATCGACTTGTTCAATTTAGTCCCAGACGGTCGAAAACCAGCTAAAAAGAACCAAAATAACGTCTTTTTACTCGCGTGTCTGCCACGCGCCCCTAATTTTTGCCGGAAGCTACCGATCCCATTTCTTTTTCATATGTGGCATACATATCTTCTAGTCATATTGCGCGAGAAGATGGTGGAAGCACTTAAACTCTTAGGAATTAATTTGACTTAAAAAACGTAACTCGTCTTCCCCATCTCTTATCGACAGTATCTCTTGATCTTCATGTGTTCAAGTTTCTTATTCAGAGGTTGTTCTATATCTTTGTCTTACTGGTACTTCTCGTTCTCCATCTTCGAGAAAACCCAAAATTTGTACCATCAAACTTTTCAACTGGCAATTTCTCTTCACCCAGAGATGGACGGACGCATACTGGTGAGGGGGCACGTGCCCCAGGAAAAAAAATTTATTTAGCATAATTTTCTAATTATATACAAACTTCTTATTAATATTATAATAAATTATAACTTGATTCATGGGTCGAAATCCATACCCCCACAGTGTTCTGATCCCCACCAGCCCACCCTCACCCCTTCAATCCCTATTATTGTACTATATATAATTTTTAATTAGTAGTATACAAATTATAAAAATTATAATTTAAAATCCAAACCACATTAATACCTATTATTATATAAATACTAGTAATTGAACCCGTGAGATGCACATTGTGAGTTGAACATTTGTTTTAATAGTGAGTAATATGATTTTTGGAAAACTCTTTAAAAATAACGTTTTAGCTAATTCATATTTAATACACAATTTTAAATTAAATTCATTCGTTAAGTACTGGAATTTTCGAAACACGCCGAAATATAAGTGAAATCAGATAACAACTATGTGTTCATGAAAAAAATGTAGTGTTAAAATAACCTAAGTTTATTGTAGGAAAATTCCAAAATATAAAAAAATGGTTCATAACAAAAGGAAATAAGAGACATAAATTAATATTGAACTATTCTTTCTCAATCTTGATTTTGGTCATCATTTTCTTCTTTGAATTTGAAATTGTCATATTGTTGTCAGATAGTTTTCTCTTAGAATTTTCTTCATTTGTTATATCAATGAGGTCGAGATCTGAATCTTCTGCTTGAATATTATATTTTTGTTGAGTTGAAGATTTGACGGTCTCGCCGCCGATGGAATCATCCTACACGGAACTATTTTATAATTATTTATTTATAATAATAACTTTAGAGTGAAAATATTCTAATAGTAGAAAAACTTACTTGACTACCACGAAAATTTATAGAATACTTAGAGACGATTTTGTCACCCGTATTAATTTTAATAACACTGAAAGTGTTATTCTATACGGTAAATTCATAATCAACTCGAAAAGTTGAATGATGTGATAAATACATTACTAATAATTTAAGATCCTATAATTGGGTATATTTTCATGCACAGTTATGGATGCACAATTAATTTGTATTAAATCACTATAAATATTTGTATTAAAATGTGTTTTCATTACAAGAGACGATATTTTTTTCAGAGAAAAGTATTCTCTCGAAATTTTAAATTTAATATAATTGAAAATATTTATTGTGGTTGGAAAATTCAAATAAAAATTTAGGTTTGTAGGGAATATCAAAATTATAAACGAATTCATAATTCAAATTATTTACCTCAATACTCCCTGAAATATATATATAACGTGAATATTAATCGCTATGAACAAATTAGAAGAAACTCATCCATAACTAATTCAACACTCAAATTATTTACCTCAATACTCCGTGCAATATAAAAAGAACTATATGCAATATACAAAATAATTACATAATTAAAATAAACATTCATAACGAATTTGTAACTCAAATTACTTACCTCAATATTCCCTGCAATATATGCAAAACGTGAATATTAATTGCTATGAATAGATTAGAAGAAACTCCTCTACAATTAATTCAACACTCAAATTACTTACCTCCTGCTGCAATATACAAAATAATTACATAATTAAAATAAACATTCATAACTTAAACCAAATTTGGGGCGCAAAGATTTTTTATCAATCTATTATTATTTGTTTAAAAAAAAATTCGATAGATATATATGTCTCCCGATTTAGCAATAATTTTTGGCGGGAATCTAATGGTTTCCAAATTTGGGGCGGTTTCTGCTTTTATATATATATAGATGATATGCATTTGTTATAGGTTATAGATTATAAAGGTAAGTCTCCGTAAAATTTGTTCATAATATGAAATTATAGCTTACACTTATATTTTAATATCACAATATTTATAAAATAATATCATTATATTTATAAATTAATATTATAGCATTAAGTATTATTGGTATTGATTTATAAAAATAATGATATCAATTTATAAGTGTAATGATATCAATTTCATACCACGAACAAGTTTATAGGAGAGCTTGTAAAATTATAATATAAAACCCCAGCCCACCTCTATCTAATGTCCGGACTGCCACTACACGTCCTCACCACACTTCAAATTTTAATCCTTAATACTGGCAATCAGGTAACAGATTTCCCTCCAAAATTATTATCAAAATTAATCCCTATAATTTCTATCCGTAAAATTTTCAGGTATTTTATGTTTATATTTTTTTCTGCCCCCGTTATAAAAAGTTTCTGGATCCGTCCCTGTCTTCACCAATCACTACAAAAAAATGGGTTTTAACAATGGAATTTAGCGACGGTAAAAATATCTGTCGCAAATTGCGACGGATTTAGCGACGGAGACGGTCAAATGGTCAAATCAACCATTTGTAGCGACGGTTTAGCTAACTATCGCTAATTGCGACGATGTAGCGACGGTAAATTCGAATCGCCAGTTTTGGCGACTGATTTAGCAACAGTTTTTTGAAAATTCGTCGCTAAATCCAGAAACCGAAGAATCGTGACCGTTGGGAACCGCAATCATTGATTGGGCCCCATCTTTAGCGACGAATTTGAGAAATCTGTCGCTAAATATAATATTATATATACCCCCGCTGCCAACACAATATGCATTCGATTTCGTCAGAAAGGGACGAGCTGTGTACGCGAACGAGTCAATTCATCTGTATATTTCGATAAACGGTAATTTTTTTATTTGTTTATTTATTTATTTATATTTAATTTTATTCGTATTTTATTTAGATGAATGCTGAAGACGGTAATAATGTTCCAGATCCATCTCTTTTGCCTATCAATCTCATCAATGGAACATAAGTGAATTTTTTTTCAATTATATAATTATTTTAGTATTAAATAATAATTATGTATTTATTTTATACTGTATTAGAATTATCCCGGTCACGAGACTTCTTGTATAGTCAAACGAATCATCAGATATGTGGAATTTGCTGTCAAAGCTCACAAATTGAAAAACGTGTCGGCTGACCAACGTCAGATGTATTTCGAGGAGTTTAAGGTATAAAATTTAAATTTAATTTATACTTTATTTTAATATATATTGATTATAATTAATTAATTTGAGATTTAATTTTTGAAATATAGAAACACACTACGTGGGGGCCCAATGTCAACAACTATGAAGTTTTCAAGGCATTCTGTAAGGTTGCGAGCCGAGTGTACCATGACCAGATGTACAGTTGGCGTCATGAGTGGAGGGATGAAGGGTTGAACCTTTCAGATGAACTTGACCCGGATGTATGGGACTCACTTGTGGCTGTTTGGAGGGCACCTCCCGTTTAAATGTTGTTATTTTTAATTTTCTGAACAATTTATTTTTCTGTCGAACAATTTTATTTATGTTATGTTATGTTATGCAATTTTAATTTTATAAATGTTGAGCAATTTTATGCAATTTCTGTCGAACAATTTATAAATGTTGAGCAATTTTGATTTTATTTATGTTATGTTAAACAACTTTTTATTTTTATTTTTTTATTAAATTACGTAATTAGAGACGGAAATAATCATCGCTAAGTCCGTCTCAAGTAGTGACGGAAATTACTACCGTCGCTAAATCCGTCGCACTTGGCGACTGTATTTTGAAATCATCTGTCTTTAAATCCGACGCTATTCTTCTGTCAAAAAAACCAACAGCTCATTTTACACAAAATAATCTAGCCAACTCAATTTTTTTCCAAAAACAACACCAAAATTTGTGTAGAT
This sequence comes from Stenogyne calaminthoides, assembly GCA_037126765.1. Lineage (NCBI taxonomy): Eukaryota > Viridiplantae > Streptophyta > Magnoliopsida > Lamiales > Lamiaceae > Stenogyne > Stenogyne calaminthoides. Next base: position 48,021,593 of record JBBCBC010000005.1, read on the forward strand.
AGAGGCAAAAATTATTTTTGAAGTGCATATTGTGTAACATAAGCATTTCACAATCGAGGATGACTTCATCGTACGTTTTCACATTTCTACCGTTTAAATATATAGTGTAATGTATCAATTGTGATAAGTTTGTTTTGTATTTGGTGTTGATATATATTGTGTAGATAGTTTATGTTAAATGAATGTTGTCATAAATGATTATGATTGGTGGATAATTGTTTGATGTTATAATATTAATTGATAGAGAAAAAAAGTTTTTTGGACCCATAACTTTCCTGTAATCTGTTTTTGGTCCAAAAAATTTAAATATTCAATTTTGGTCCCCTAACTATCTCGATTGTCCAATTTTGGTCCCATCTTTTTATCAAAAAATAGAAAATTTTATCATTTTCAGTCATGCGTAAGTCACGTATCAGTTAAAAATGTGGGTTTCCAAGATCGTATCTGATGTGGACACTGACTGTTAAAAGAAAAGCTCATTTTTATAAAAAAAATTAGAAAGAACAAGAAAATTTCTCCCAAGTGCGAAAAAATGAATTTTTAACGTCCACATCAACTAGGAGCTCGGGAAACCCTAATTTTAATCGGCATGTGACTTGTGTGTGATGAAAAAAAGACAAAATTTATATTTTTCGGCAAAAATGGTACCAAAATTGGACAATCGAGATAGTTATGGGACCAAAATTGAAAAGTTAAATTTTTTGGGATAAAAAACGAATTACAGGAAAGTTATGGGAAAAAAAACTTTTTTTCTCATATTTGATAGAAGAATATATTTGGATATTTACATATACAATCTAAACTCTGTCCAATTTTTTGTAAAATTAACATATTGATATGATTTGAAACAGATGGAATATCCGAATCGTCAGTGGATGTATTCGACTCCTCGGCTTATCAATGGATGTATAAATACGGAGTTCATGAATGAAGTTAATAACTTCATTTACTTTGCAACTAGTCATGGTGCAACAGATTCAGAAGATCGTATAAGATGTCCGTGTATTGTAAGAAAGTGTCGGAACAAGTTATACAGAATGATTGTCGATGTTCAAACACATATCATCGTGAATGGTTTTGTTCCTTATTACTACAATTGGACACGTCATGGTGAAGATCGATGGAATGGTTGATTTCAATGATCTTGAAGAGTATATTAAGGCTGCCAATCATATGATCGTGGTTGTGGATACTAACGCAAGTATGATGAAAATTGAACAATTCTTGTAATTATGACACGAAATTGAATAATTAAAATTATAAGTTAGAGGATTTTCTTAACACTCTCTATATTTAGGGTTTCACACCTATCTAAATTTCCACTCAAATAAACACGTTGAAATTACATTTTGAAATAACTCTAATTTCAGCTGAAAACCTACAAGACGTTGGCGAAGTTTTCAGGATGAAAGTCCACGCCAGGGATTCCATCGTCGACGGGCGGAGCAGAGGACGCTGACGGACAAGCACGGCGAGACAAAACTCACCTGGGATTTTCCAATGAGGTTCATCTTGGGCGAGGCGGTGGTCAAGCTCTACTGTACCAGGATGCTCAGAGATAGGTACTGAAAGAATTTTATCTCATCTAAAAGTTTGAACTTGCAGATAAGTTTAAAATTAATTTATTTAACTCCTCTCTATAAATTCAGAATTTAAGATGAGATTAAATTCATGGGACAAACTCTTTTTTACCATATATTGATAGGTCAAACTTTTTTTTGCCCTATCTTGATAAAAAAAAAAATTGCTTTTTTATGACATATTCACTCCTACTAAATTAATGTCTATCCCTCCCACTAAGTCGTGCTTAGATCGTGCGACCCATGTTCGACTCATGCGCGACTCTTTTTAGTAAGAGTATATATGTCGATAAAAAAGGACAAATAAAATTTTTTTATCAAGATAGAGCAAAAAAAAGTTTGAACTATTAATATAGGGTATTGTTGCCCGATTTTATGTAAATTATTTCATGATATCATAGTCAAAAGGATCACGCCCACGTTTTGAGTTCGATTCCTTCTAAAAAGCAACTCCATCCATATTTAATTGTCCATTCGACGGGTCTTCTCCCAAAGTATTGAGTAACCAAATTCAGCCCTCTGCCCTACGGGTAGAAGGCTCAATCGTGGACAATTTAATATGAGTCGAGTTGTTTTTTGCAGAGGATCTTGACGCTCTGATGCCGTGAAAGAATTCCTTCTCATCTAAAAGTCCAAACTAGTAGAGAGGTGTGTAATTAATTCATTTATATTATTTCCTCTAACAGATACGTCGGAGAAGTTCGCATGCCTATGAAGGAGCTCTTCGACTCGTCGAGAGCCACCGGAGGAAGCGCGGTGGTGAGTTTTCCGGTGCATAGAGGTGGTGCGGTTTCACAAGGGGTGTTAACGTTTTCGTATAGGTTTAGGGAGAAAGTGATTAATATTGATAATCTGTAGGGGGCTGAAAGGAGTAGTACTGTTGGTGGGTTGGAAAAGGAGTTTCAACGGAAGAGTGTGATTTTGGCGGTAGTGAAATTAAGTATTGGAAGTTTTGATGTATCCGATGTGATTGGTGTTTTCCGAAATGAAGATGCATGATGAAGTGTTCTATTGATTCATGTAGCATGAACTTGTATTTTTTATTTGTGGTCAAATCACAAATGGTCCTGTAACTTTTCATGTGTCCGTAAGTAGTATCCATTACAAAAAAACAGTTAAATATCGACGGATTTTACTGACGGACATAAATCCGTCATAATTACCGACAAATTAGACTAGTTTAAAATAGATACAAACTTGCCGATGGATTCCAAAAAAATATTTAAAAAATCTACAAATTTTAAATCCGTTATGTTAGGATGTTATACTTGTATTTATAGATATTCTAAAATCAATACATGGCGCAAATCTAAAGAGTGTAACAGGAGATGTAACACCATTGTGTAACAGGAGATCCTGACCGGTAGAATACATATGTATATATTTTCATATATATATTTCCTTCTTTCCAAGATTAATTACTAAGGTACAATATATTTGAGGGATATTTCTAAATATTGAATTGAGAAAAAATCTTTATAATATCTTTGGACTAATTCCAAATAATTTATTTTATTTATAAAGATATATTTACACATGTATCATTATATATTCACGTCCCAAGATATGCTTAGATTATATATTACAATTTGCAAAAAGATTGTAATTTAATTTGCAGTTAAACCTATGTAAATCAACATGATCGAGTATTAGATTGTTGTCTGCTAAGCATGTTTGGTGCTTTGATATTACTTGCATCGTCCATATTTTTATGTTGGAGATCTAATAAAAATAAGGACGATATATGGTAGGATTTACTGATGTTAATATCTATTTTGATGTGATTTTGGATTTTATTTCTTGATGTAGTGAATGACCCAAAGTTACAAGTTTGGATAGATGCAATGAATCAATCTCCTTGGTTTTATGTTTAATAATCTGTTGTCTTGACCATTTATATTTTCTTATGTTATTTTTTAATATTTGGTCACTTTGAGTCGAGGTCAATTGAGTTTAAAGGTATTGAGGTAAGTAATTTAAATTATGAATTCATTAGAATGTTTATTGTAATTGTGTAATTATTTTATATATTGCAGAGTTTTTTATATTTTACGGCACAACTAATCAACACTCAAATTACTTACAAACCAAATCTTTTATTTGAATTTTTCAAACACAATAAATATTTTCTATTATATTAAATTTAAATTTTTCGAGAGATATCGTCTCTTTAGAATACTTTTTCAGTAACAAAAATATCGTCTTTTTAGAATGAAAAAACACTTCAATACAAATATTTATTGAGATTTAATATAAATTAATTATGCAACCATAACCGTGCATGGATCTAACGTTGGCAAATCTGTGCGGATCTGTGAACGGGGATTACATGGATACCGTAGTAGAGGGGATTGCTTACGAAGCACTGTAAGAATTCCGTTTACGTATTCCGTTATTTCAATTATACAATTGTAATTCGTTGTTGGTGAATTTGTAATTACGATGCGCATGTTTAACTGCTTTACGTGCTAGTAAATTCCAACAATTAATACTCGTGCGATCACAAAAATTTATTAATTAAAAGAGTTATTAATTAATTGATAAAATTAATAATTATTAATTTATATATTAATTAATATTTTATTAATTTATAATAAAATATTCAATTTACAAACACCTTTCAAACTTCCACTTAATTATTGTACAATGCATGTACGTATATCAAATGAAGGGTCCAATTTGAAAGAACCCTTCAGTCTCTCACCCTCATTTAATATTTCATGTGTTAAATATATCATTTTATGGACATTAAAAAATATTTCTATATAAATACAAGATCAAAATATGCTAACACAAATAATCATACACACAACATGGCTTCCCATCTTAAAGGTGAGAAAAAAATAACAATGACCGACAAGATTCGAAAAGCATTATGCAAGCACAACAAGGATAATCCAAGTCTCACTCAAAAGTAATTGCAAGATCAAGTTTTAGTAATTATGATTTGCAGGTGAGTCAAGGAAAATTAGAGATGAGATTCAAAGTGAATTGATTTCAAATAAAAAAACAAACAACAATTGAGTCATTTTTCAAGAAACCTTCATAAATTATACATGTAATATAAGAAATTATTAATTTATATTTTATATAGGGTCTATAGAAATTATAAAAAAAAATATTATCTTATAATTTAACAAATTATTAATTTAGCACCCTATTCCCGAATTGGGACCGACCAAAAATATTATTTTTGAGAGTTTATTAAATAATAAAGTATTAATTTATTGAGTTTCTACTGTAATACACGTGTATAAATATGTACCAACATATAAACGTGTGGTGCATACTTCATACACGCTCGTAAGCAAGTAGCTAGGCAAGTAGGTATGAATGGGATTAAAATTAATTATTTCCCCGACCCCGCGTAAGCAACTAGCTAGGCCTGAAAGGGATTAAAATTAATGCGATTCAGAGAATTAGGACTTCTTTTTCACATTTATGTACCCATCAACTGCAAACTACTCCATCTGTCCCCCAAAAGTATGCTCACTCAAAAAGTATGCTCAGTGGGCTGAAACATGTTTTACAGAAATGTAGATTAAATATGTTTATGGGCACAATTTTTTTTATTTTCATCTTCCAACAATCACTTAATTACTCAAGTTATCATTAGACTTTACTCACAATCAATTATATTATTTATAAATGGACTTAATTTACATTTTCTTAAAACATATTTTAACCCTATGAGCATACTTTTGGGGGACTGAACTAGTAATAACTAAAAACTAAAGTCAACTTAAGACAATTTCCTGGTAAGTTTGAGGAAACAAATTAAGTATTAATTTTGTAGAAAAAAATGAATCAGATTTTTATTTTCCATAAAATCTCACCCGGCCCAATCCAAGTTCTACATATTTATAATAGCACTAAAACATAAAATTATTAATTAGCCCTACAAAATAATAAAATTACAAAACATAGCAAAATTCCACTCCCGAGTCTCTGTCGGCGGGCAGGAGGGGGAGAAGCGAACGCCGACGGACACGCACGGCAAGATAAACCCCGCCTGGAATTTCACGACGAGGTTCACGGTGGGGGAATCGGCGATCGAGAACTACAACACCATGCTGGAGGTGAAGCTCTACTGCACAAGCAAGCTAGGAGACAGGTACGTCCATATATAATTTCATCGAAAATATCACGAATGGTCATGTGACTTTTTTCGAGTTCACAAAAGGTCCTATAATTTTTTATTTTTTCAATTTTATCTTTTTAGTTCTAATTTCAGTCATTTTCGGCGAAAAAAATTGAATTTCCACTAGAGTTGGCCACATCATCTAATATTACAGCCAAAATCATCTCAATTTCAGTCCTTTTAAGTCCTCTGTATCTATTAATTTTCCCTCTAAATGAGCTGTGGTGGAATGTGATTACGCTGTGAGGTGTTAATTTTTGATGTGTTGATTTTCCACGTGTAAACTTTGTCCGGAATATTAGATCACATGTCCAAATTCGGTGGAAATACAAAAAAAGAAAAAAGCCAAAAAAAACATAAATTGAGACTAAAAGATCAAAATTGAAAAAGTAAAAAGTTACTGGACCATTTGTGATGTTTTTTTACATAAAAAAATTTCATTACTTTTAAAAGTTCAAACTTGTATATATAGAGGTGTGAAATTAATTCGTATGTATATATAGGTACATCGGAGAAGTCAATACGCCGATGAAGAAGCTCTTGGACGTGTCTAGAGCCACCGGAGGAAGAGCCGTCATGTGTTATGCAGTGAAGAAAGTGATCGTGAATTCAAAGGGGGTTGAAGTCACGTGTTATCCGGTGAAGAAAAGGAGTGTGAATTCCAAGGGGGTGTTGAACTTTTCGTATAACTTTGGGGAGAAAGTGATGATTGATAAATTGTTGTTAGCTCAAACCATTAGTCCTGGTGGAGCCGTTGCTGATCTCCTCCGCAGGCGGCACACCGCCACCACCACCACCGCCTAAGAAATGTTAGTTACCTTTGTTTGACTCCAAGTCATTCTCTCGAAGCTTGATCCGTACGTGCACGTTTCGGTATGGGAATTTGGATTCTCTATTTTAATTGTATTTATGTTTGTTCGATTGCTCTGTGCCATTTTTTATGTTCCATTAGTAAAACACAAAGTGGGATATAAAAATTATAAAAATGATACATGTGATATCATTTTGTATTTGAATTCTCTATTTCTAGTTGTACCTTTTACTTTTACTATATGTCTCATACATGTTACATGTATAATGATGACATGTGTGATTGTACGTGTGTGCGACCCAGAGGATTGGGATTGCAACTGTATCTTTTTCAGTGCGTATGTTTGGTAGCTGATATTGAATGAATAAAAGGGGAAATTTCAACTAGACACAAGATTTTCATGGAAATATCATTTAGATACAAATATCCACCCTTATTTCAATTTGATAAAAAATGAAAGATAAAAAACCCTTTACACCCTTACATCCAACCGGTATCCTCTCTCTAACCCTCTCACTCTAAAAACAACCGGTATCATCCATTTCAAAAAACTTTCTCTCTCTCACTAAGACGCTCTCTCTCTACCAGACGGCGGGTTTCGCAGGGATGGGGGTGCGCGGAGGCGGCGATTTTGGGGATGATGGTAGTGGGGAGTGCGCGGAGGCGGCGGTTCTGGGGGTGGTGGGGTTGCGCGGAGGCGGCGATTCTGGGGGTTGATGGTGGTGGGGGTGCGAGGAGGCGGCGATTCTGGGGGTTGATGGTGGTGGGGGTGCGCGGAGGCGGCGATCTACAAAAACGAGGTCTGTAGAGCATGGGTTTTGTGATTTTTGTTGAATTTGGTGGAGGATTAGAACATGAGTTTTGGAATCTGAGTTTCTGTATAAATTGGGTGCGCGAAAACGACGACGGCGGCGGCTCTGGAATAATTACGACCGTGGCTTCCAACGAGGCAGCGGCGATTTTGGCCGTTTGGGAAGATCTGTCGCCTAAAGCTGTAGATTTGTGTAAGATCTGTTCGCAGGGGTGTGGATTTTGCTATTGACGGCGGCGTGTGGGTGTTTTTGGTTTTTTAATCTCCTTCGTTTAGTAATAGTAATTTTTTATTTTTTATTTTAGGTGGTTTTTGGTTTAGCTTTGAGCAAATGTTTGGGTACAGATGAAAAGCGGAGAAGCTTTGAGCAAATGTTTTGATTTTTTTTTGAGCAGATGTTTGAGCAAATGTATTTGATTCCCTGTATTTTGGTTTTTTTTTCACCTATGAAAATTCTTATTGGGTATAATAGGTATTTGTGCAAATGTTTTTTTGCACAGATTAAAATTATTTTGGGTGTAAAATATTTTTAGTATTGATAATTGTCTATATTTGTGTAAATTTTTTTTGCTTTGTGCAAATTTTTTTTTTCCATTTGTGCAAATTTAGCTTGTTCCTCGTTCTGTAATTAGTAAGTTGATGAACCATTTTTTCAACCCATAATTGCAATAGTTCTTTCCTGCCCCCCATTTTGAAATTAGTAAAATATACGGTTTGTGCAAATATATTTTGCATTGGGGTTAAATTTATATTGTGGTCGTGCAAAAAATAAACAAGGAAGATGAATAAAAATTGTATGTAATATATTTTAAAATTTCAGATTTTGCAAAATGAAAAATAAAAATGGGTTAAAAAAATTTGAATTTTGCTAATGAAATTTAAATTTTAGTAAAATATATTTTTAAAATAATGTAAAATTTGAAATTGTGTAAAAAATTACTTATCTGTGCAAACAAAATATGAACAGTAAAAAGATCTAGTCGATGAACAGTACCCGACAAACTTCTTATTTTTAGCATTAAGGGTATATTAGTCTTTATAGGTATGAAATTATATTGGATTGTAAGATGGGGTTTTGGGTTGTATCAAATTGTAATAAACACTCCCACTTTGTATCTAAATGAAAGTCCCCTAAAAATGGTCGGGTCCCGTTTTTAATTATTGCTCTCTTTTGTTGGGTTATGGAGCCCGAGTGAAAGCAGGGATGCAGGGCGGGGAGGCGCTTCGACCGGTCTTTCGAGGTCGAGCAGTGTGTGCTCGGTCGAGCGCCCCCTTGCTTGCGATGAGAAGGCGCCGAGCAAGGTTCTTGATCGAGCGAAACCGCTCGACCTAGGGCTGAGGTCGAGCGGTTCCCGAGGCCCTTATCTGTGAGGCCCGTTCATCTTTTAGGGGTTTCGGCGGGATGGGCCAAACCTAGGTTTTTTATATAAATAACCCCCTAACTCCCCCATTGTATCTAGCACTACTTGCACTATCTTATAAGATATAGTAGATCTCTCCGGCTTGGTAGTACCCCGGATGTAGTCGGTTTGATTTAACCGGGTAACCAAATTATTTTGTTCTCTAAATTCCGTAATTCCATTATTTTCTCCCATAATTGCTTGCTTAAATTCCTAACAAGCCGGTATCGAGCATAGGGTTAAAGGGATCTGTGGAGAGCAATTATGATGGCCAAGGAAATCGCCTATTGAGAAGTTTGATGGAACGGATTTCATATTTGTCGCTCGGTATCGCGGCGGGCACAACCATCGAACGTCCGAGAACGCACAAGGCGCTCGAGCATGCTGGTTGGTCGAGCAGAACCGCTCGACCAAAGCCCCAGGTCGAGCGGGTTCGGTAAGCAGTTCGGGGAGTATGGGGCGTTGCTTGGAGTAGGTGGTTGGATGCAAGATCAAGATGGGCGTTGACACGTGGCTGAGATCGTTGTATCAGGTTGGATGCAAGATCAAGATGGGCGTTGACACGTAGATGAGATCGTTGTATCAAGTTGGATGAGAGATTGGGAAGATGAGTTACAGTTGAAGTCAGTCTCCAGGTGGGAGATTGTTGGGATTGTTGGAGTCTGAGTTGCGGAATGAGTCCAGGGAGGACAAGACGTTCGGAATGAGTCCAGGGAGGACAAGACGTTCGACCTAGTTGAGGTCGTGCACTTCCGCTCCAGTGTCAGTCTCCAGGTTCAGTCTTTGGGATTGTTGGAGTCTGAGTTGCGGAATGAGTCCAGGGAGGACAAGACGTTCGGAATGAGTCCAGGGAGGACAAGACGTTCGGAATGAGTCCAGGGAGGACAAGACGTTCGGAATGAGTCCAGGGAGGACAAGACGTTCGGAATGAGTCCAGGGAGGATAAGACGTTCGACCTAGTTGAGGTCATGCACTTCCGCTCCAGTGTCAGTCTCCAGGTGGGAGATTGTTGGGTTATGGAGCCTGAGTGAAACGGGGATGCAGGGCGCGGAGGCGCTTCGACCGATCTTTCGAGGTCGGCGGTGTGCTCGGTCGGCGCTCCCCTTTTGCAGCGGTGAGAAGGCGCTCGAGCAAGGTTCTTGATCGGCGAACCCGCTCGACCTAGGGCTGAGGTCGAGCGGTTCCGAGGCCTGTACGCGGAGGCCTAGTTTCATCTTTTAGGGTTTCGGCAAGGATGGACCAAACCTAGGTTTTTTGTATAAATAACCCCCTAACTCCCCCATTGTATTTAGCACTACTTGCACTATCTTATAAGATATAGTAGATCTCTCCTGGCTTGGTAGTGCCCCCAGATGTAGTCAGTTTGTGGCCCGGGTAACCAAATTGTTTTGTTCTCTAAATTTCGTAATTCCATTATTTTCTCCCATAATTGCTTGCTTAAATTCCTAACAACTGTCGAAACCCTCTTGTCCTCCCTGGACTCATTCCGAACGTCTTGTCCTCCCTGGACTCATTCCGAACGTCTTGTCCTCCCTGGACTCATTTCGAACGTCTTGTCCTCCCTGGGCTCATTCCGAACGTCTTGTCCTCCCTGGACTCATTCCGCAACTCGGACTCCAACAATCCCAACATCTTTTAGAAATTAAATCTCACAAATGGAAAGTGTAAATGTTATGAGTCTCTTTTTCTAATCATAGTTTATTAATGTGTATTTTTTGTTTGTGCTATTAATTAATTTTCTCTCTTTTTGCATTAGTTATAAATATGTTGATGATTATTTTAATTATGATCACCGATAATTTTGATGATTTGGTTTTCGAGAATATATTAAAAAAAAAAGTGAATCTCATGTACACTCAAGTGCACCATGCACTCATAGTGCATTTAAAAAACGTGCGATTTGTTGTTATGAAAATTACAACTTATTTACATTGAACCGTGCACTATTTTTCATATTAGTTGCACGCTTCAGTGTAAATAAGTCGCACGCTTCAATATAACAAATCGCAAGTTTTTAAAATATAATATGAGTGGACGGTGGACCTAGGTGCATACAAGACCAAGTCATAAAAAAATTACAATATGTACAAAGTAACAATCTGATCAAGATATGTACAAAAGAGATATATCTAGTTAGGATATTCTACCCTATTGTAACTTCTTGATTGAGGGACAAGTTAACAAAAGGGGGTTTACCAATAGCCAATGCACACATAACATATTGAAATATTGGGACGACAATTTCCAAACTCTTTCACCTGTTTCAATAATAAGACCAAGTTTCTCCGTTGACTACTGGGTGAGGGAATCAGAAGTCCATCAAGCGGACATAAAGATTTCCATCAAACTCTTGCGTAAGAAAACTATACAAGACTGACGGTTTCATCGGTGAAGTCAACATACCGGTGAAGAGGCTTTTCGATAGCGGTATTAGGGCAGACAGGGTTTTGAGATACCGAGTTAAGTGGAACTTGAAAGGGAGGCTAAATATTTTGTACGAGTTTGGTGAAAGTACGGTGTTGGAATTGTGTAAAATAAAGAAATTTTGTTGTATCCCACATCGGATTGTATCAAAAGTTGAAGGATTTCCTAATCCTATAAGAAGTCTTATTCTGTCCCACATTGGATTGTGGAAAAAGGTGAAGGGCTTCCTAATGTTATTTAAAGCCCGTCTCTTTTTGATACAAGTTCATCGATCGGTTTTGGTTTTGGGCTTATTAATTTAGGCCCCAATCGGTTTTAGTGCATCGATCGGTTTTGGGCTTATTAATTTAGGCCTAGTCGGTTTTCGGTTTTGGGCTTATTAATTTAGGCCCAATCGATTAGGGATTATTATTTATATTCCCATTTGAATTGTATATTGTTGTGCCTTTAATAATAATATCGAGATCCTCTTTTCGGTTTATTTATCGTTTTTTATATCTTTCTCGCATCAGTTATAACAAACTGGTATCTATAGCCTTGTTGGGGGTTTCCGCAATTTGGCGAGAAAGATGATGGGTGGGATAAACGTGAAAATCGACAAGTTCACGAGGAAGAATAGTTTCAGTTTATGACAGATCAAGATGCGTGCCTTGTTGAAACAACAAGGACTGTGGGCACCGTTGATGAAAAAGACGGTGGATTTGGAACTCGGAGGAGAATGCACACTCATCAATCATGTTGTGTCTCGCGCAGATGACATCATTCTTTGAAGTCGCAGAGAAGGAAACTGCTGGCTGGTCTATGGTTGAAGTTGGAGAGTCTGTATATGACGAAGTCGCTAACCAATAAGTTGTTGTTGAAACAACGTCTGTTCAGTTTGCGTATGAATGAAGGCCAGCCACTTCGTGAACATCTGGATCAATTGAATACAATTCTATTAGAATTGCGTAATATTGATGTTAAAGTTGATGATGAGGATGCTGCTTTAATTTTGTTGGTTTCTCTACCTTTGTCGTATGAGAATTTTGTGCAGTCTTTCATTGTTGGGAAAGACACTGTGTCCTTGGAAGAGGTCAGATCATCTCTACATACTAGAGAGTTGCGACATAAGGCGAGTGGTGGAAGTTAAGATAATCAGGCCCCTGGACTAGTAGCTAGTGGGAACAAGGGACCTGGAAAATCGGGAAAGAAGAAATTCAAGAAGCCTGGGGTCGAAGGGTCCTAAACCAGACGATATCTGTACTACTGCAAAGAGTCAGGTCATTGGAAAAATGACTGTCCGAAGAAGAAGAAGAAGCAGGAAGACAAAGCAGGTACTTCTGCTGTTGCTGAAGGAGATGACACCAACTCCGAGAGGATGTAGTCCTAGTTGCTAATGGACAAACACATCACACTGATGTGTGGGTTCTTGATTCCGGTGCATCTTATCATATATGTCCGCGCAGAGAGTGGTTTACAACTTTACTTTGTGCTAAGTATGACTTTACTTTCTGATGGAGACCAGATTCTATACCCCTTAACACCGTTTCCATAGCCCACAAAAACTCCTTTCTTCGCCCTTGGCTCCAATTTACCCTTATTTACATGATAATAAACAGTACATCCAAAAGCTCTCAAATTAGAGTAATCTGCAGACTTATCAGACCACACCTTGTAAGGTGTTTTGAGGTTGATACCTGTGTGAGGTGCACGATTTATTAGGTATCATGCCGTGCTGACCGCTTCTGCCCAAAATCTTCGGGCTAATCCAGCATTAGAGAGCATGCATTGAGCTCTCTCCAGAAGTGTCTGATTCACGCGTTCTGCTACACCATTCTGTTGTGGTGTATCTCGTACTGTATGATGTCTTGCGATCCCTTCATTCTTGCAGAACTCATCGAAATCAGAAGAACAAAATTCCAGACCATTATCAGTTCCCAGCCTTTTTGATTTTCTTCCCTGTTTGATTTTCCACCAACGCCTTCCATTGCTTGAAACTCTTGAAAGCTCCACTTTTATTCTTCATCATAATTACCCAAGTCATTCTTGAGTAGTCATCAATCATAGACACGAAGTATCTATTGCCTCCTAAAGATTCAACACGAGAAGGTCCCCAACAATCAGAATGGATATAATCAAGTGTGACTTTTGTTCTATGAATTGCCTTGGGATACTTGCTGCGATGAAGCTTCCCAAAAACACAATGGCTGAGATCGTTGTATCAGGTTAGATGCAAGATCAAGATGGGCGTTAGACACGTGGCTGAGATCGTTGTATCAGGTTCTTGCAAGATCAAGTGTGGATCGAAGCCGAACGTTGAGGGACATTGCTCGGATCGAGAGTTACTGCCGTGGAGAGATTGGGAAGACGAGTTACAGTTGGAGTCAGTCTCCAGGTGGGAGATTGTTGGGATTGTTGGAGTCTGAGTTGCGGAATGAGTCCAGGGAGGACAAGACGTTCGGAATGAGTCCAGGGAGGACAAGACGTTCGAAATGAGTCCAGGGAGGACAAGACGTTCGACCTAGTTGAGGTCGCGCACTTCCGCTCCAGTGTCAGTCTCCAGATCGGAGGGCTTAGAAGCTTGATCTCTAATCGGACTTGCCGATGAAGAACATCTTCAAATCTTCGTAGAGAATTCTGAAGTCTTGAATCTTCTGTTGCTGTTGTTACTTTGATGTCTCTGTGTGTTTGTGTGTTGTTGTGAATGAGGAGGACCCCTATTTATACATGTAGAATAGGGTTTTAGGTCTTGACTTAATAGACTTTGTCTGGTGGGCCGGAAGGTTCTAGAACTTTCTAGAAATACCTGATGGGCTTGTAGGTTTTGGGCTGGACTTGATTTGTTTTATTGGACTTTCAGAAGCCCAACTTCACTTATTGGACTTTAGAGGCCCATCTTCACTTATTGGACTTTAGAAGCCCAATTTGATTTATTGGACTTTATAGGTCCAATTTAATTTATTGGACTTTAGAGGCCCAATTCAAATTATTGGGCTTTTGAGGCCCAATACGATTTATTGGACCGCGTGACTTGAACTGGGCCTAAATTTAATGAGTCGAAGATGCCATTAATTAATTTATTTTAGGAATTGACTTTATTTATATTCCCAATAATAAATTTAATTAACACGTAATTTCCACGTGTCGTTTTTCAATTGAGTGCAATTTTAATTTGCTTACAACAGGTATACCACTAATGATTTGGCAGAGGACTCGTGGCGGTGGAGGGGCAGCAAGAGTGGCACATTTGTCACTAAGGATATGTACGAGTTCATTGTTGATGATGCGTTGACGGGTGATTTTGAGATGTTCCCGTGGAAGAAACTTTGGGGGAAGGCGGTATCCTCTAAAGTTAGTGCATTTTCTTGGAAAGATATTTGAGAGCGGATTCCCTCTAAGAAAAATCTATTGAAGCGTGGTTTGCGTGATGACATTGGATCGGGTACATGTTCATTATGTCTTAGCACTGTAGAATCTTCAAATCACCTCCTTTTTATTTATTTTTTGGTCATTTTGGTGTGGAGTGAGATCCTGTAATGGATTGGTAAATCAGTCTTATACTCTTCTCGTGCATCGGACCATTTCTTGGAATTTGTGGGGTTGGAACAAAGTGTGTTAAGAAGGAAAATATTAGGCCTTATTTGGCAAAGTACTGTTTGGAAAATTTGGAAGACTAGGAACGAGCTCATATTTAAGGAGAGTAGGTATTCGCTTGAAGAATTTGTAAATGGAATTAAATTAAACTCATGAAAGTGGATTCGGGCGTATTACCCGATATTCTTCTCCGTCCCGTTTCACATTTGGACCTCTCAACCATTAGAGTATCTGTCGTACAATCTGTAATAGAATCTTTTGAATAGTATATTTGTAATTGTTGGGTTACGAAAACCCCTTGCACTCAATAATATATCATCTTTGTCTTTTAAAAAAAAAAAAATGTAATAAATTTCACTTGGGCAAGTGACATTAAAAATTATAATAATATATTAAATAAGCAAGTCTCCTGTTAATTAATTTCATGTGAACTTTTATTTTTAAAAGTGATACTAAAGTATACACGAAATACCACATTTTAGAAAATACTTAATTTTATATCTTATTTTTTTTTTTAATTACTAAATCACGATGCTTCGTGCACTACATATTATTACAAAGTAGTACTATAAAAAATTTCCTGAACCAATCCAAATTCATGGAAAATTTTGTCTACTTATGGCTTTGGTATTAAACTTTAAACTACTTGCAGTGATAAATTCTTGCTTTGATTTTTTATATTTTTCCGATCACAAAGACACTTACGTTCGATTATTGCAAACACATAAGTCTTGGAGTAGCCCGACCACAAAATTCGGTGAGTCTAACCGACAATGAGAATCTCCGTGAAACGAGAGTTTTTAGCAAACCCGTGGCGGTGAGCCAAGAAATTAACATCTCTTTTTATAAAATTAAAATTTAATGAAGGATTGTTTGCAAGTATTGAACTACGTTCTTCCACATAAACCCCAACTACATAAATATTATAGTTATTAAATTGTATTGCATCCACCACGACTTTAGCGTCGCCTTTTACGATTACGCCATGTAAATATATGCTTAATCCATTATAGAGCTTAAAAAAAACTCACGACCTGATCACGATTGTTTTCCCAACTACAAACCCACCGTGCTCATCTCGAATAACCACATCAATCTCGATTTGAGAAGAGTCTCTAAAAAAAGCTGCATCGACATTAAACTTCCACGATCGTTTGCGTAACTTGGGTTTGTTATATGCATGTGTTATATGCTCATTTGTTATTGCAATATTATATATATCATCTTTATTTTAGTCAGAAAATGAGCACATCACTTCATTCTTGTGGCTTCATCGAAATCAATAATCTTACCTTAGTTTTCTGCATAATTAGAATCGAATTACCAAATCATAGTACTTAAACTAGTATAATTAGATGGTATACTTATCTTCTAGTCATATTTTAATTTACAGATTATAAAAGTATTCTCTACACTTTTAAATCATTACTTAATTTCTTAAATATCATTCCATTGAGTTTACTTCTTGATGAAGCGACAAGTTAACAAGAGGGTGTTTACCAATAGCAAATGCACACATAACATATTGACTAAAATATCATTAATTAATCTGCAAAAAGAAAACAATTAATATTGGGAAAGTTTCCAAACTCTTTCACCTGTTTCAATAACAAGACCAGGTTTTTTTTTTTTTTTTTTTTATGTCATCACTAGGAGAATAAATCTTTATATATATATAGCTATGGATTTCTGCTTTTTACATATGCATTCCTCAAAACCTCTAAATAATTGTGAACGTCGTTATTGGTATTTAATACAATTATTTAAAAA
Organism: Stenogyne calaminthoides; assembly: GCA_037126765.1. NCBI lineage: Eukaryota > Viridiplantae > Streptophyta > Magnoliopsida > Lamiales > Lamiaceae > Stenogyne > Stenogyne calaminthoides. The sequence continues at coordinate 48,038,103 of JBBCBC010000005.1, forward strand.
AAATCAATTGATTTATATTATTAATGAAAATTTAGTCAATAATGTCTTTTTCGGTGCAATTTCAATGAACTTTAATTAAAGTTCATGTTCTCATATAAATTATATTGTTTTTTTTATTCTTATCTCTAGCCCATCTCATCATTGAGACTTGAATCGGTCCTGACGGTGGGACCTTATAAATACCTTATATGCTAATTAGTTACTTTCTCCGTCCCAAACTCGATTGCCACATTACTGTGTGCTCGAGTTTTAAGAAAAAATGATAAAGTGTTGGGTAGAAAGAGTTATTTATTAATATTTTATGTGATAAAGTGATAGGTAGTTGGGGTTAAAAAAAGTTATTTATTAGTATTTTATGTGATAAAGTGATAGGTATTTCCATTTAAGTAAAGCGGTAATCAAGTATGGGACGTCCGAAACGGAAATGTGGCAATCGAGTTTGAGACGGAGGGAGTACTAAGTTGTCATCTATATATATATAAAAGCAGAAACCTGCCCAAATTTGAAAATCATTGAATTTTTCTGCTGAAAATAATTGCTAAATTGGGAAACGAATATTGGAAAAAAATATATGTTTAGGATGAAAGATACATATGAAAGATACACACCTTCCCAATGTAGGTGTTAAATTGGGAGACAAATCTCTGAAAAAAATATTAACAAATAATAATGGATTGAGATAAAATCTTTAAAATAAATCGCAAAAACTTGTATGCAATATTGCATACAAGCCATATGTGCAATTATATGTCCATTGGGCTTTTTTTTTTCTTTTTTTTTTTTCGCAGGCCTGGAACGCGGGCAGCGCTTCTTCTTCCTTAAGCGTCGCATTGACAATTTCCAGATTTCTTGATTTGATTTTCTAACGCTGCTTTTTTTTCTTTCTTCCTTCATCTCTCTTCTCATGTTCTTCTTTTTTTTTTTTTCTCTTCCATATTCTTCTCAATTTCACAATCTGTAATTTTAGACCGATGATTTTTTTTTCGTGTTTGTCTTGGTTTTTGTTTATGTAGTAACACTCTTTTGCTCATAGAGTAACACTCTTTTGTTCATGTAGTAACACATCAAGTTGTTATGTAATCTGTAATTTTGGACTGGGAATTTCTTTTCCGTTTGTTTTGGGTTTGTTTATGCGTTTGTACTGATTTTTGTTCATGCAGTAACACTCTTTTACTGATGATATTTTTCACGTTTGTACTGGTTTTTGTTCAAGTAGTAACACTATTTTGCTCATAGGGTAACACTCTTTTATTCATGTAGTAACACATTAAGTTGTTATGTAAATCTGTAATTTTGAATTTGAAATTTCTTTTTTTGTTTGTTCTGTTTTTGTTTATTTATGCGTTTGTACTGGTTTTTGTTCATGTAGTAACACTCTTTTCCTCATAGGGCAACACTCTTTTGTTCATGTAGTAACACATCAAGTTATGTAAACTCGAACCCATTGCCATATACCTTGGCCACTTTTTTGACCATATACGACCCTCATGAATTTTAGGCAACTTTTGTCTTACTTATGTTGTATTGCATATAACACTAGTGTGCAATATTTCACACAAGACTTTCTCAAAATAAATAATAATGGACTGAGAAAAAAAATCTTTTGAATAAATATCAATTTTTTTTTTTGAATTTATTATTAATTAATAATAAAAAATCTTGAATTAGATTTTTTATTAATCTATTGATTTCTAAAAAAAAAATGAATTAGATTTTTTTTTTCGAATCTATTATTAACAAATAATAAGTTTTCTTGATTTAATAATTTTGTCAAGATGAAAGATTCACGAGAAATTCTTGTGTGAAATATTGCACACTAGTGTTATGTGCAATACAACATAAATAAGACAAAAGTTGCCTAAATTTTGCGGGTCAGGGTGGCGGGTCAGGTCAGGACGGGTCGGGCGCGGGCAGGGTGGGCAGGGTGTTGGGAAATTAGGGGTGCCCGGATCTATTCGAGTTGAATTTAAATACATATTTAAATTAATTATTTAATTACTAACATGAATTAATCCTAAATCAATTCAACATAATAATTAATAAGCACATAAACATCATGCGTACACGTAATTCACATAAATCCTAAGCATGTGTAATCTAGGAATTACGTAAATACTAACCTCTCGTAGAGACAACCGTTGAGACGATGGATCAACCCAAAGTGCCTTCTGAAATATGTCCCACGTCCACGAACGTAATCCGGTGGGAGGATTATCAACGAACGATTTTAATCTTAAAGGAGAAAAAAAAATATTTGGCCACCACCTTTGTGGATTTCTAATTTTTCCAACACATGGAATTGCATTGGGGATGAAAAATTCATCCCCTATTTATAGAACAAGGGGTGGTCGAAAATTTTAGGTCAATTGGACATTGGGAAATTTCCTTGCTTCTTCCTCAAGATACAATCTAGAATATATCCAATATATTCTATTTCCCAAAATATCTCCCAACAAAATCTTCTCCTCCTTTCTTGTTCCCCAATTTTCGAAAACTTCAACCAAGTAGGGAAGAAATAGGATCTTTTTCCTTTCTTGAATTTATGGGATAAACTTGTATCTCAAGAAATACTTATTCCATAAAATCTTTCCAAGAAAAATCAAGAAAAAATCTTTTCTCTTTCCTACCCTATTTTTCGAAAATAATTAGGAAAAATTAGGCAAAATATTTTCTTCTCCTTTTCATTATTTGGACTTTTATTTGGGCTATTTGAGGGGCCTTTAGGAAAATTAAGATTGGACCTCCAATGGACTATGAAACCATAATATTCAGCCAAAATATTATTCAAGCCCATTAATATTAATTTACTCCACTATAAAATTAATATTGAACTATCCATCTTAACCCACATTACGACTTCACAATAATATGACTCCCGGGTTATTATTTTCCGCGTTTAAGATTATCTTAGTACATTAATTAATTAAGTCACTGAATAGACTTTATATTAATTAATATCTTTGTCCTTGGAGTAAAGACAACTCAACATTATTATCCATACCGGAAATAAATTTCCACTTGCAAGATTTGGTATGATAAAGATTCTGAGCCTACCAAGGGGACAAATCAAGCAAGTCGTACTTGCACGCGATTCTCCGTATTAAATCTTAGCAATCGTCATGTAATTAATAATATTGAAGGTATCGGATCACATTGATTCTCTTCCCATCATAAGTCAAAGCAATAGTTATTAATTTCACACGATCCTATTTAAGGGACGAAGATTAAGAAATAACGAACCACTGAGTGCACAGTGAACCTAAGTGCATACAATATGAGTGCACAGTGAACCTAAGTGCATACAAGACCAAGCCATAAAAAAATTAAAATATGTACAAAGTAACAAATCTAATCAAGATATGTACAAAAGAGATATATCTAGGATATTCTACCCTATTGTAAAATTACTTCTTGATTGAGGGACAAGTTGACAAAAGGGTGTTTACCAATGCACACATAACATATTGAAATATTGGGAAGACAATTTCCAAACTCTTTCACCTGTTTCAATAATAAAACCAAGTTTTTTTTTTAATGTCATCACTAAGAGAATAAATCTTTATGACAAATGGATGGGACAATGCAGTTGGTCCAAATGTCTATAAATAGACTGCATTGGTCGACATTTCGAGTTTGAATTGAAGTGAAATTCCATTTTCTCTACTCCAAACTTAAGAGAGTAACATCCAAGACACAACCGAGAGAACAACCGAGTGATTGTTTCTTATAGGAGTGTGAGGGTCGTTGTTATTCTATGTGTACTGGTCGAGGGAATACAATCTCTCCCATCAGTATTGATTTTATCTTATTAGATCAAGTTTTAAGTTGAATAAGATCACTAGTTACTTGATTGAATAGATTGTTATTGGTGTGTGGTTTTTCACTACACCTTTTAGGATCTTGTAAGAGATTCGTGTGTATCTCACTACTTGTTATAGTGATGTTTTTAACCATGAGGTTCGTGTAGTCTGAATTACAGACTATACAAAATTTTGAAATCATTTGCACTGCGTTTTTATACTTCCGCTGTCATATGTTGTTTTATATGTTGTATAACATTTTCAACAACACTCTGAAAAATACACGCACACACACTGTCAATTTCTATATAAATACAAGATTAAAATATGCTAACACAAATAAATCATAAACACAACATGACTTCCCATCTTAAAGGTGAGAAAAAAAACAACAATGACCGACGAGATTCGAAAAGCATTATGCAAGCACAACAAGGATAATCCAAGTCTCAATCAAAAGTAATTGCAATATCGAGTTTTAGTAACTATGATTTGCAGGTGAGTCAAGGAAAATTAGAGAAGGGATTCAAGGTGAAATTGATTTCAAACAAAAAAATAAAAGACAATTGAGTCTTTTTTTAAGAAACCTTCATAAATTATTCATGTAATATAAGGAATTATTAATTTATATTTTATATGGGGTCTATAAAAATTATAAAAATGTATTATCTTATAATTTTAGCAAATTATTAATTTAACACCCTATTCCCGAATCGGGACCGACCAAAAATATTATCTTTAAGAGTTTATTAAATAATTGAGTATTAATTTATCGAGTTTCTACCGTAATTCGTGTATAAATATGTACCAACATATAAACGTGTGGTGCATACGTCATACACGCTCGTAGGCAAATAGCTAGGCAAGTAGGCATCAACGGGATTAAAATTAATTATTTCCCCCACCCCGCGTAAGGAACTAGCTTGGCCTGAAAGGGATTAAAATTATCGCTAATGCTAAATGGGGTGATTTACTCTAGGGTGAACACTCTTTAGATGTGTGAATTTACCTTAGTATCCTTAATGAAATATTTTATACTTAGCCCGACTGGTTCATGGTTTACTCGGCCCGAATATGTCATGATTTAAGGTTCATTATTTAATGTTTAGGGTATAGTTGGTTCGTCAAAATTAAAATTATCATGATTTCATTAAAGGTAGTTAAGTCATTTTACCCTTTTCACCCCGAGGTGATTCCTACCATTTAGCAGAACCTTAAATTAATGCGATTCAGAGAATTAGGAGTTCTTTTTCACATTTATGTACCTATCAACTGTAAACTAATAACTAAAAACTAAAGTCAACTTAAGACAATTTCCTGGTAAGTTTGAGGAAACAAATTAAGAATTAATTTTGTATTTCCTGGTAAGTATGATATATAAATGTTGAAATTCATGGAACATGAACATGCATGTCTTACTTTGGCTTGGATTATAATTTTGTTTGTTCGTGTGATCATAATTGTTAATTTTGTTTTGGGGAATACAAGTTCGTTTATCCAAGGAAATGTTATGAGTGTGTAATTGTAAATTTTAAATAATAATTCTCAATTATTCATCCGTTTATTTAATTAAATATTGAGTTGGTATGCTATGAAACTGATTTTTTTTACAGACATACTCTTTAGTAATATAAGTCACTTCCTTCAGTTATTAGTATGATGCTCTTTGTTATAATATAAGTCACACCCTTCACTTTTATAAGTAATACTCTTTATAGTAAAAAGTCACACCCTTTACAATAAAAATTCACACTCTTTAGTAATATAAGTCACACCCCTTAACTAATTTCACCGTGAAACTTATTCACGCTATACTTTACCTTAAATGTTATGATCACTAGAACTTCGATTTTCGCCTTTTAATTTTTAATTATATGCTTTGTGTTGGAGATTAACTATATCATTGCAGGAATTCACCTTCTCCTAGCAATGTTAAATTTTCATTGATTGGTATATGTAATTGTGGTCATGACAAACTTTATATTTTAAAAAAGTATACAATATACAATTATAAAATAAATTATATTTAAAAATACTCATAATTTATGATCTAGAAATATAGAATAAGAAACAAAAATAAATTATTTTGCACATATAAAACTCTAGAAATATATTTTAATCTTTTTGAGAAAGAACTCTTTCTAGATATTTAATCTAAGATAATTATATTATAAATTTAATAGCATCTCGTTTAACACAAGAGTTTTGTCTGAAATACATATTTTCACGTTGAGGACATACATTTTCATATCAAGTATATATGTCTTAAAAATATTTATTATACTATTTTTTTTAAGGCATGTTTTCTATGCATCAAGTGCACCATGCAATTCATCCATTTTCAAAACATACAAGTTATATGTCAATATAAAAAAAACTTTCATATTGCTACATATACATATTTGATAAATGAGAAGTCACAATCCTTGAACGTTTCCAACTCTTTCAACTTGAAAAAGAAAAGAAAATAAAGGCTGCCAATCATATGATCGTGGTTGTCGATAAAAAGAATTTTATCTCATTTAAAAGTTCGAACTTGCAGAGAGATTTAAAATTAATTTGTTTAATTGTGTGAAATTAATCCGTACGAATTAATTTCACACCTCTCTATAAATTATGACTTTAAGATGAGATTTTTTTATTGGGACAAACTCTTTTTTGCCCTATATTGATAGTTCAAAATTTTTTTTGCCCTTTCTTGATAAAAACTTTTTTTTGCTCTTTTATAATATATTCACCCTTACTAAATTAATGTCTATCCCTCCCATTAGGTCGCACTTGGGTTGTTCTACCCACGCATTATTAACCCACCATGCGTAAATATGTCATTAAAGGACAAATAAGAATATTTTATCAAGATAGAGCAAAAAAGAGTTGAACTATCAATATAGGGTATTGTTGTCAATTTTAATTATGTAAATTCTTTCGTGATATCATAGTCAAAAGGCTCACGCCCACGTTTTAGGTTTGATTCCTTCTAAAAGCAACTCCATCCATATTTGATTGTCCATTCGACGGGCCTTCTCCCAGTACCGGAGTAACCAAATTCAGCCCTCTACCCTACTGGTAGGAGGCTCAATGCGTGGAAAATTTAATATGGGTTGAGTTGTTTTTTTGCAGAGGATCTCTGGTACCGTGAAAAAATTTCTTCTAATCTAAAAGTCCAAACTAGTAGAGAAATGTGGAATTAATTCGTTTATATTATTTCCTCTAAAAGATACATCGGAGAAGTTCGCACGCTTATGAAGGAGCTCTTCGACTCGTCGAGAGCCACCGGAGGAAGCGCGGCGGTGAGTTTTTGGGTGCATAGAGGAGGTGCGGTTTCACAAGGGGTGTTAAGGTTTTCGTATAGGTTTGGGGAGAAAGTGATTATGGATAAAAAATTGTTGGGGGCTGAAAGGAGTAATGGGTCGGAAAAGGAGTGAAACACTCCTTTTATAAAAAATGAAGATGCATGATGAAGTGTTATATCGATTCATGTATTTCTTATTGATTCTCTATTTTAATTGTATTTATGTCCGTTGGATTGCTCTGTGCCATATATGTTCCATTAGTGAAACACAAAGTGGGATATAAAAAATGATACATGGGATATCATTTTGCATTTGAATTCTCTATTTCTAGTTGTACCTTTTACTATATGTCTCATACATATTACATGTATAATGATGATATGTGTGATTGTACGTGTGCGCGACCCAGAGGATTGGGATTGCAACTGTATCTTTTTTATCTTTTTCAGTGTGTGTGTGTTTGGTAGCTGATATTGAATGAATAAAATGGTCGGTCTCGTTTTAAATTATTGTTCTCTTTTAGAAACTAAATCTCACAAATGGAAAGTGTAAATGTTAATGAGTCTCTTTTTCTAATCATAGTTTATTAATGTGTGTTTTTTGTTTGTGCTATTAATTGATTTTCTCTCTTTTTGCATTAGTTATAAATATGTTGATGATTATTTTATGATCACCGATAATTTTGGTGATTTGATCTTCCACTATATATTAAAGATTTACAATACAAAGTAATAAATCTCAAGATATTTCTACACTATTGTAAAATATGCAAATTGACTTATTCTTCAATTTCCTTAATAACTCAGTTAGATTGGAGAAAGATTGAGAGGGTTCAAAAGAGTGTCCCTGGATGGACCCAAATCACTGCATTGATATGATATTGTCCACTTTGGGTCAAGTCTGCATGAATTTGTTTTTTGGCATCTCTCAAAAGGCTTCACACCAAAATAGTGTTCATTCTAATAAACCACATGATCCTCCTATATTATTTCGATGTGCGATATTGTAACAAAATATGTATGTTATAGAAAAATAGCGTGAATTAAATTGCAAATTTAAAAAAAATATTGAATTTGGAATTTTAAAAAATATGTGTCATGTATTATATGTATTGATTGCGAATTTTTAAAACGTGTTTGACTGATTTGGTTGCCGACAAAAATATTATTAATAGTTGATTGGAAATGATTATTTACCGACCAACTAACCGTCGCGACAAGCCTTCTCGATACTATTTTTACTGGCTAGACAAATAGTTTTACCCACAAGGAAAATATCATTGCAAAAGTAGTCCGTTTGTTCACAATAATAGTAATTTTATATAAAAAAGTGTGAAAAAAAAACTGTGAGATCATTTTTGCAATTAAAACACACAAAAAAGGACCACTTTCGAGTATGGTACTAAAAGTGCAATGTGAAAATTCTCTTGGGACCTTTTTCACATTTAATCCGACAAGAATATATTCAAAAAGGTTATTTTCTGTTTAAATTTATTCCACAAGTAATATTTTGAGTAACACTCCTGTGAACCAGGTGTATGCATGAGCTCTATCACTTTTATGAGTAAAAATTATCACTGTTATGCACAAAAACTTATCTCCTTTGAACCAGGTGTATGCATGAGCTCTATCACTTTTATGGGTAAAAACTATCACTGTTATGCACAAAAACTTTCAGTGTTTAAAAATATAAAACATTTTCTAAACAATGATTGTTTTTATGCATAACAGTGATAGTTATGTATAACAGTGAGAATTTTGTATATAACAGCAGGGACGGACCCAGAAAAATTGTATGACGTGGGCACAAAATTAAAACAATTTAACCCGAACTTATAGGAATTTCTCTTACGTCTAGATCGTATCATTTTCTCTAATAGCAAATGGCGGTTCCAATGCTCTTTATAAAAAAAAAATGCATATTGTGGGTTGTGAACTAATATTGTGGGTTGTGAACTAAGATCGAAAAAATGATTGTTATTTTCTTTTTTGTTGCTGTGAACTAAGATTTTATTTAATCTTGCTTCGGTTGTGGTTTTTTTATTTAATGGGAACATGTACAATATCAAAGCTATTAAAAACAGGCTGGATATAAACTATTAAACTCCATGCATACATTTCCAACATAGATAAGTATTGACATATTTATGATTTTGTTGGATGTGTTGTTAATTTAAAAATATAAAGAAGTAATAAGGTTCAAGTCAGCCAATTGATAATTTACAATAACCCGTGCATTGCACGGGCAGAAAACTAATACTTAAAAGACTTCATGGAAACAAATTCGTATTTTTTTAACAATAAAGTAAGGCGGATCGTGTACTAATATAATTATATTTTATAATACTACAATAGATGGGCCGGTTGATTACAGCACTGATAGAGATGAGCTTTAAGGGTGGGATTTTTAAATTACAATTAATACTAACAAAAAAAGTAATTTTTTATAACAAAATATTAGTACTAAGAGATATCAACAAAAGTTCTGGGGGCACCCCCTCTCTGATACACATAGATCCGTCTCTGCATAACAGCGAAACTAAAAAAATCGAGTTCACAGTGAACTCGAGTTCACACAAATTTTTGTCAAATATTTTATACCGCTGATTTTTTTCTCCGGTAAAAACTGAGGGCATTATTGTCTTTCGCCTCGAGGTTTATACCAACGAGCGGTTATGATTTACTCAATTTTGGAGTTGGTTTTTTAACTGGCATTTCCTAAGTTCTGAAACGGAAAAATGTCAATTCAGGGTATGAAAGATGGCAAAACTATCAATTTAAGGCCTTAAATATTTTTCCTATCGATTCAAGGCCTAGACGATAGAAAACTATAGATTCAGGGCTTGAAAGATAAAAACTATCAATTTGAGGCTTACACATTTTAAGGCCATGTTTGACACTTATATTTCATATTCTTATTTCATGTTCTTATTTTTTTTATTTTTAGGGTTTACGGTTCAAGAGGGTTTAGGGTTCATGGTTCATGGTTTAGGGTTCATCGTTGAGGGTTTAGGGTTTAGTGTTCAGGGTTTAGGGTTTTAGTGTCAAACATGACCTTAAAATATATAAGTCTCGAATTGATAGTTTCTATATTTTAGGCCCTGGATTGATAATTTTCTATCTTCCAGGCCTTGGATCGATAGGAAAAATCTTTGGGAGAAGAACATTCCACTACAAAGTCACCCAAAACATTACAACCAGGTACAAAGTGCAGAAAATTTATGCACTTTAGTTCAAATTTGAACTATAGTACGACGTACTTTAGTTCAAATTTCTGCACTTTGTACCTGGTTGTAATGGTATCCTAAATCTTGTATCTAACTGTAATTTTCTCAAAATCTTTCAGGCCGTAAATTGATAGTTTTACCATCTTTCAGGCCCTAAATTGATAAAACTCCGTTCTGAAACTATCACACCTTTCTCTATGAAACATTGATATATTTTTTTTTATGAAACATTGATTTAAAAGTTTGGACTTTTTATTGTGATATATTTGTGCATAACTTTAACGTATTTGGATGGGTAAATTGCAGAAGTGGTTCCATGTGAATTTGCCCTCATAAAAATGGTCCTTTTTTTTTTAACAAAAATGGTCCCATAGGATTTTACAAGCAAAAAATAAATGAATTATTGGGACCAAATTTGTTTTTTTGACAATTATCTTGGGACCAAAACTGTTAAATAAAAATAAAATTGGACAATTTCTGCAAAACAAAGGACCAGAAAAAAACGTGGGACTAAAATTGCTAACACAAAATTCACATGAGACCATTTACGCAATTAACCCTATTTGGATAGATGAAGCGCATGTAAATATAAAATAAAGTGTAGATGTAAACTTTGTGAATCACGTTCCATACTAATTTGAAATTTAAAATGAGATTTTAATATCCACTCCTATATAATAAACATACGAGGCAAGACATGCCTGGATTTTCTGTGCGATGTACCTAATAATACGTTTTATAAATTTTAAAATTTTAAAAATACCATTAAGAATTGAATAAACCAAGAATGGGTGAATTTTAGCGTTGCGAAGAAAAAGAAAAGAGAGCGCGATTCTGAGTTGGAAGTTGGAACCTTTGGAATCAACGGAAATTTATTTTTTATGTAATACTATTATATTGGAGTTGTACTTTTTCCATATTTTTTTTTTATGGAGGAGTTGGTGCCAGTTCAACGGAAATTTTTCAAAAATTCGATACAATATTACTACTATTTTTTTTCATTTTTAATATAATATAATATATATATATATATATATATATATATATATATATATATATATAATAATACAACATCAATGGAATTTAGCGACGGTAAAAATATGATTTAGCGACGGAGACGGTCAAATGGTCAAATCAACCATTTATAGCTTATTTATTTAGCTAACTATCGCTAATTGCGACGATGTAGCGATGGTAAATTCAATCGCCAGCTTTTGGCGATTGATTTTGCAATGATTTTTTTTGAAAATTCGTCGCTAAATCCAGAAACCGAAGAATCGTGACCGTTGGGAACCGCAATCATTGATTGGGCCCCATCTTTAGCGACGAATTTGAGAAATCTGTCGCTAAATATAATATTATATATATCCCCGCGGCCAACACAATATGCATTCGATTTCGCCAGAAAGGGACGAGCTGTGTACGCGAACGAGTCAATTCATCTGTATATTTCGATAAACGGTAATTTTTTTATTTGTTTATTTATTTATTTATATTTAATTTTATTCGTATTTTATTTAGATGAATGTTGAAGACGGTAATAACATTCCAGATCCATCTCTTTTGCCTATCAATCTCATCAATGGAACATAAGTGATTTTTTTTTAATTATATAATTATTTTAGTATTAAATAATAATTATGTATTTATTTTATACTGTATTAGAATTATCCCGATCACGAGACTTCTTGTATAGTCAAACGAATCATCAGATATGTGGAATTTGCTGTCAAAGCTCACAAATGGAAAAACGTATCGGCTGACCAACGTCTGATGTATTTCGAGGAGTTTAAGGTATAAAATTTAAATTTAATTTATACTTTATTTCAATATATATTGATTATAATTAATTAATTTGAGATTTAATTTTTGAAATATAGAAACACACTACGTGGGGGCCCAATGTCAACAACTATGAAGTTTTCAAGGCATTCTTTAAGGTTGCGAGCCGAGTGTACCATGACCAGATGTACAGTTGGCGTCATGAGTGGAGGGATGAAGGGCTGAACCTTTCAGATGAACTTGACCAGGATGTATGGGACTCACTTGTGGCTATTTGGAGGGCACCTCCCGTTTAAATGTTGTTATTTTTAATTTTCTGAACAATTTATTTTTCTGTCGAACAATTTTATTTATGTTATGTTAAGTTATGCAATTTTAATTTTATAAATGTTGAGCAATTTTATGCAATTTCTGTCGAACAATTTATAAATGTTGAGCAATTTTGATTTTATTTATGTTATGTTAAACAACTTTTTATTTTTATTTTTTTATTAAATTACGTAATTAGCGACGAAAATAATCATCGCTAAGTCCGTCGCAAGTAGTGACGGAAATTACTACCGTCAAGCTAAATCCGTCGACTTGGCGATCAGATTTTGAAATCATCTGTCTTTAAATCCATCGCTATTCTTCTGTCAAAAAACCAACAGCTCATTTTACACAAAATAATCTAACCAACTCAATTTTTTTCCAAAAACAACACCAAAACTTGTGTAGATAGAGGCAAAAATAATTTTTGAAGTGCATATTGTGTAACGGAAGCATTTCACAATCGAGGACGACTTCATCGTACATTTTCACATTTCTACCGTTTAAATATATAGTGTAATGTATCAATTGTGATAAGTTTGTTTTGTATTTGGTGTTGATATATATTGTGTAGATAGTTTATGTTAAATGAATGTTGTCATAAATGATTATGATTGGTGGATAATTGTTTGATGTTATAATATTAATTGATAGAGAAAAAAAGTTTTTTGGACCCATAACTTTCCTGTAATCTGTTTTTGGTCCAAAAAATTTAAATATTCAATTTTGGTCCCCTAACTATCTCGATTGTCCAATTTTGGTCCCATCTTTTTATCAAAAAATAGAAAATTTTATCATTTTCAGTCATGCGTAAGTCACGTATCAGTTAAAAATGTGGGTTTCCAAGCTCGTATCTGATGTGGACACTGACTGTTAAAAGAAAAGCTCATTTTTCTAAAAAAATTTAGAAAGAACAAGAAAATTTCTCCCAAGTGCGAAAAAATGAATTTTTAACGTCCACATCAACTAGGAGCTCGGGAAACCCTAATTTTAATCGGCATGTGACTTGTGTGTGATGAAAAAAAGACAAAATTTATGTTTTTCGGCAAAAATGGTACCAAAATTGGACAATCGAGATAGTTATGGGACCAAAATTGAAAAGTTAATTTTTTTGGGATAAAAAATGGATTACAGGAAAGTTATGGGAAAAAAAACTTTTTTTCTCATATTTGATAGAAGAATATATTTGGATATTTACATATACAATCTAAACTCTGTCCAATTTTTTGTAAAATTAACATATTGATATGATTTGAAAATGGATGGAATATCCGAATCGCCGATGGATGTATTCGACTCCTCGACTTATCAACGGATGTATAAATACGGAGTTCATGAATGAAGTTAATAACTTCATTTACTTTTTGCAACTAGTCATGGTGCAAATGATTCGTAAGATCGTATAAGATGTCCGTGTATTGTAAGAAAGTGTCGGAACAAGTTATACAGAATGATTGTCGATGTTCAAACACATATCATCGTGAATGGTTTTGTTCCTTATTACTACAATTGGACACGTCATGGTGAAGATCGATGGAATGGTTGATTTCAATGATCTTGAAGAGTATTATAAGGCTGCCAATCATATGATCGTGGTTGTGGATACTAACGCAAGTATGATGAAAATTGAACAATTCTTGTAATTATGACACGAAATTGAAATAATTAAAATTAAAAGTTAGAGGATTTTCTTAACACTCTCTATATTTAGGGTTTCACACCTAAATAAATTTCCACTCAAATAAACACGTTGAAATTACATTTTGAAATAACTCTAATTTCAGCTGAAAACCTAGAAGACGGTGGCGAAGTTTGCAGGATGAAAGTCCACGCCAGGGATTCCATCGTCGACGGGCGGAGCAGAGGACGCCGACGGACAAGCACGGCGAGACAAAAACCCACCTGGGATTTTCCAATGAGGTTCATCTTGGGCGAGGCGGTGGTCAAGCTCTCACTGCACCAGGATGCTCGAGAGATAGGTAATCGAAAGAATTTTATCTCATCTAAAAGTTTGAACTTGCAGAGAGGTTTAAAATTAATTTATTTAACCCCTCTCTATAAATTCAGAATTTAAGATGAGATTAAATTCATGGGACAAACTCTTTTTTACAATATATTGATAGGTCAAACTTTTTTTTGCCCTATCTTGATAAAAAAAAAAATTGTTTTTTATGACATATTCACTCCTACTAAATTAATATCTATCCCTCCCACTAAGTCGTGGCTTAGATCGTATGCACCCATGTTCGACTCATCATGCGCCGACTCTTTTTAGTAAGAGTATATATGTCAGACATAAAAGGACAAATAAGAATTTTTTTATCAAGATAGAGCAAAAAAGAGTTTGAACTATTAATATAGGGTATTGTTGCCAATTTTATGTAAATTATTTCATGATATCATAGTCAAAAGGATCACGCCCACGTTTTTTTGAGTTCGATTCCTTCTAAAAGCAACTCCATCCATATTTAATTGTCCATTCGACGGGTCTTCTCCCAAAGATTTGAGTAACCAAATTCAGCCCTCTGCCCCACGGGTAGAAGGCTCAATGCGTGGACAATTTAATATGAGTCGAAGTTGTTTTTTGCAGAGGATCTTGGCGCCTCGATGCCGTGAAAGAATTCCTTCTCATCTAAAAAGTCCAAACTAGTAGAGAGGTGTGTAATTAATTCATTTATATTATTTCCTCTAACAGATATCGTCGGAGAAGTTCGCATGCCTATGAAGGAGCTCTTCGACTGCGAGAGCCACCGGAGGAAGCGCGGTGGTGAGTTTTCCGGTGCATAGAGGTGGTGCGGTTTCACAAGGGGTGTTAACGTTTTCGTATAGGTTTAGGGAGAAAGTGATTAATATTGATAATCTGTAGTAGGGGCTGAAAGGAGTAGTACTGTTGGTGGGTTGGAAAAGGAGTTTCAACGGAAGAGTGTGATTTTGGCGGTAGTGAAATTAAGTATTGGAAGTTTTGATGTATCCGATGTGATTGGTTTTTTCCGAAATGAAGATGCATGATGAAGTGTTCTATTGATTCATGTAGCATGAACTTGTATTTTTTATTTGTGGTCAAATCACAAATGGTCCTGTAACTTTTCATGTGTCCGTAAGTAGTATCCATTACAAAATAACTCAAGTAAATATCGACGATTTTACTTGACGGACATAAATCCGTCATAATTACCGACAAATTAGACTAATTTAAAATAGATACAAACTTGCCGATGGATTCCAAAAAATATTTAAAAAATCTACAAATTTTAAATCCGTTATGTTAGGATGTTATACTTGTATTTATAGATATTCTAAAATCAACACATGGCGCAAATCTAAAGAGTGTAACGGGAGATGTAACACCATTGTGTAACAGGAGATCCTGACCAGTAGAATACATATGTATATATTTTCATATATATATTTCCTTCTTTCCAAGATTAATTACTAAGGTACAATATATTTGAGGGATATTTCTAAATATTGAATTGAGAAAAAATCTTTATAATATCTTTGGAATAATTCCAAATAATTTATTTTATTTATAAAGATATATTTACACATGTATCATTATATATTCAATTCCCAAGATATGCTTAGATTATATATTACAATTTGCAAAAAGATTGTAATTTAATTTGCAGTTAAACCTATGTAAATCAACATGATCGAGTATTAGATTGTTGTCTGCTAAGCATGTTTGGTGCTTTGATATTACTTGCATCGTCCATATTTTTATGTTGGAGATCTAATAAAAATAAGGACGATATATGGTAGGATTTACTGATGTTAATATCTATTTTGATGTGATTTTGGATTTTATTTCTTGATGTAGTGAATGACCCAAAGTTACAAGTTTGGATAGATGCAATGAATCAATCTCCTTGGTTTTATGTTTAATAATCTGTTGTCTTGACCATTTATATTTTCTTATGTTATTTTTTAATATTTGGTCACTTTGAGTCGAGGTCAATTGAGTTTAAAGGTATTGAGGTAAGTAACTTAAATTATGAATTCATTAGAATGTTTATTGTAATTGTGTAATTATTTTATATATTGCATAGAGTTTTTTATATTTTACGGCACAACTAATCAACACTCAAATTACTTACAAACCTAATCTTTTATTTGAATTTTTCAACCACAATAAATATTTTCTATTATATTAAATTTAAATTTTTCGAGAGATATCGTCTCTTTAGAATACTTTTTCTCAGAATAAAAATATCGCCTTTTTAGAATGAAAAAAACACTTCAATACAAATATTTATTGAGATTTAATATAAATTAATTATGTAACCATAACCGTGCGTGGATCTAACGTTGGCAAATCAGTATGATCGTGAACGGGATTACATGGATACCGTAGTAGAGGGGATTGCTTACGGAAGAAATCGTTGAAGAATTCGTTTACATATTCCGTTATTTCAATTATACAATTGTAATTCGTTGTTGGTGAATTTGTAATTACGATGCGCATGTTTAACTGTTTTACGTGCTAGTAAATTCCAACAATTAATACTCGTGCGATCACAAAAATTTATTAATTAAAAGAGTTATTAATTAATTGATAAAATTAATAATTATTAATTTATATATTAATTAATATTTTATTAATTTATAATAAAATATTCAATTTACAAACACCTTTCAAACTTCCACTTAATTATTGTACAATGCATGTATGCGATATCAAATGAAGGGTCCAATTTGAAAGAACCCTTCATCTCTCTCACCCTCATTTAATATTTCATGTGTTAAATATATCATTTTATGGACATTAAAAAATATTTCTATATAAATACAAGATCAAAATATGCCAACACAAATAATCATACACACAACATGGCTTCCCATCTTAAAGGTGAGAAAAAAATAACAATGACCGACAAGATTCGAAAAGCATTATGCAAGCACAACAAGGATAATCCAAGTCTCACTCAAAAGTAATTGCAAGATCAAGTTTTAGTAATTATGATTTGCAGGTGAGTCAAGGAAAATTAGAGATGAGATTCAAAGTGAATTGATTTCAAATAAAAAAACAAACAACAATTGAGTCATTTTTCAAGAAACCTTCATAAATTATACATGTAATATAAAAAATTATTAATTTATTATATAGGGTCTATAGAAATTATAAAAAAAAATATATTATCTTATAATTTAACAAATTATTAATTTAGCACCCTATTCCCAAATCGGAACCGACCAAAAATATTATTTTTGAGAGTTTATTAAATAATAAAGTATTAATTTATTGAGTTTCTACTGTAATACACATGTATAAATATGTACCAACATATAAACGTGTGGTGCATACTTCATACACGCTCGTAAGCAAGTAGCTAGGCAAGTAGGTATGAATGGGATTAAAATTAATTATTTCCCCGACCCCGCGTAAGCAACTAGCTAGGCCTGAAAGGGATTAAAATTAATGCGATTCAGAGAATTAGGACTTCTTTTTCACATTTATGTACCCATCAACTGCAAACTACTCCATCTGTCCCCAAAAAGTATGCTTTCACCAAAAAGATGTTCAATTGTATGAAACATGTTTTTACTTTAAATGTAAATTAAATATATTTATGGACATAATTTTTTTTTTCATTTCATCATCTAACAATCACTTAATTACTCAAGTTATCATTAGACTTTACTCACAATCAATTATGTTATTTATAAATGGACTTAATTTACATTTTCAGAAACATGTTTTTAACCCTATGAGCACACTTTTTTGGGGGACGGAGGTAGTAATAACTAAAAACTAAAGTCAACTTAAGACAATTTCCTGGTAAGTTTGAGGAAACAAATTAAGAATTAATTTTGTAGAAAAAAATGAATCAGATTTTTATTTTCCATAAAAACTCACCCGGCCCAATCCAAGTTCTACATATTTATAATAGCACTAAAACTTAAAATTATTAATTAGCCCTACAAAATAATAAAATTACAAAACATAGCAAAAGTCCAACATCAAAACATAAAATGGACCAATTTAATAATATTAAAATATATATATATATATATATATATATTATATATATATATATATATTAAAAAATTCCTAGAAAAATACATCTTCTTCTCATATCATCTATACATATATACCAATTTTCCTGTCATAAAATAAACACACTGAATTCCAAATGGAGTGCAGAAACTTCGAGATAACCCCTATTGTCAGCGAACGATCTCGAAGACGTGTGCCTATTAGGCAAGATGGAAGTCCACGCCCGAGTCTCTGTCGGCGGGCAGGAGGGGGAAAAGCGAACGCCGACGGACACGCACGGCAAGATAAACCCCGCCTGGAATTTCACGACGAGGTTCACGGTGGGGGAATCGGCGATCGAGAACTACAACACCATGCTGGAGGTGAAGCTCTACTGCACGAGCAAGCTAGGAGACAGGTACGTCCATAAATAATTTCATCGAAAATATCACGAACGGTCATGTGACTTTTTTCGAGTTCACAAAAGGTCCTATAATTTTTTATTTTTTTTTCTATTTTAATCTTTTTAGTTCTAATTTCAGTCATTTTCGGCGAAAAAAATTGAATTTCCACTAGAGTTGGCCACATCATCTAATATTACAGCCAAAATCATCTCAATTTCAGTCCTTTTAAGTCCTCTGTATCTATTAATTTTCCCTCCAAATGAGCTGTGGTGGAATGTGATTACGCTGTGAGGTGTTAATTTTTGATGTGTTGATTTTCCACGTGTAACTTTTGTCCGGAATATTAGATCACATGTCCAAATTCGGTGGAAATACAAAAAAAGAAAAAAGCCAAAAAAAAACATAAATTGAGACTAAAAGATCAAATTTGAAAAAGTAAAAAGTTACTGGACCATTTGTGATGTTTTTCTACATGAAAAAATTTCATTACTTTTAAAAGTTCAAACTTGTATATATAGAGGTGTGAAATTAATTCGTATGTATATATAGGTACATCGGAGAAGTCAATACGCCGATGAAGAAGCTCTTCGACGTGTCTAGAGCCACCGGAGGAAGAGCCGTCATGTGTTATCCAGTGAAGAAAGGGATCGTGAATTCAAAGGGGGGTTGAAGTCACGTGTTATCCGGTGAAGAAAAGGAGTGTGAATTCCAAGGGGGTGTTGAACTTTTCGTATAACTTTGGGGAGAAAGTGATGATTGATAAATTGTTGTTAGCTCAAACCATTAGTCCTGGTGGAGCCGTTGCTGATCTACTCCGCGCCGCAGGCGGCACACCACCACCGCCGCCGCCACCTAAGAAATGTTAGTTACCTTTGTTTGACTCCAAGTCATTCTCTCGAAGCTTGATCCGTACGTGCACGTTTCGGTATGGGAATTTGGATTCTCTATTTTAATTGTATTTATGTTTGTTCGATTGCTCTGTGCCATTTTTTTATGTTAAATTAGTAAAACACAAAGTGGGATATAAAATTATAAAAATGATACATGTGATATCATTTTGTATTTGAATTCTCTATTTCTAGTTTTACCTTTTACTATATGTCTCATACATGTTACATGTATAATGATGACATGTGTGATTGTACGTGTGTGCGACCCAGAGGATTGGGATTGCAACTGTATCTTTTTCAGTGCGTATGTTTGGTAGCTGATATTGAATGAATAAAAGGGGAAATTTCAACTAGACACAAGATTTTCATGGAAATATCATTTAGATACAAATATCCACCCTTATTTCAATTTGATACAAAATGAAAGATAAAAAACTCTTTACACCCTTACATCCATCCGGTATCCTCTCTAACCCTCTCACTCTAAAAAACAACCGGTATCATTGTTGTCACCAGATTTATCACACGTCGGCGTCACCAGATTTATAACACGCCAAATAGGATTTAATTATCACACGCCGCCAGTCCCCACCGAGACCACATGATTTGTCGTGGCTTAGTTATTTGTCGTGGCTTTACGCATATGTTTTGTCATGCTTTATGCACATGATTTGTCGTGCTTATGATTTGTCGTGCTTATGATTTGTCATGTGGTCCTCTTTATATAAAGAACCTCACCTTTCATTGTAAAAAAAACGCTGGAATGTTTCCCTCATTCCACTTATATACCTACACCCACATTTCAGGGAAGAACTACGGTTCTTCCCGCAGTGTTCTTGTTCGATTAATTATTTATTTGGTGGTCAAATTCAACAAGCCACATCAGAATCGTAAATTATTTGACCGCCAACAATTGGCGCTAGAGAAAGGGGGGTAGGATTGAAGTCGATGTTCGTCAAGAACAAGAAGAAATCCAAAAAACCAAAAAAAAATAAAAAATCACAAGAACAGCCCCAAAACAATTCAAAATCCCATCCCTCAGATTCAAAAAAAAACCCTCAGAAACACAGATACATACAAACAGAGGAAGAAGAACGAGGGTCGGAAGGTGTGGCCCAATGGCGGCACCGCCACCTCCGCCACCTTGCCTCGCCACAAGATCACCAAGAACCCTTCGTCCAAATCAAAACCCCCAAAAAAAAAAAAAAAAATCCTACATAAATACAAACTCACATGTACATGCACCTATACATACAAGAAAGAGAGGGGAAACAGACGGCGGCTCTCAAGCCAACCGCCGTGACTCATGTTGCACCGCCTCACCTCCGCCGCTTTTTCGGCGTCATGTCCGACACCGACCCAAGACGGAGATGGGCGATGATGTCGGCTCTCTAGTTTGGAACTCAGACGAACGGCGGTGCTGACTCACCCTACCGCAAAGCCGCCGACTTTCCGCCGCCTCAAATCGGCGCAAGCCGCGGAACCTCCACCGCCACGCGGCGCCGAAATTGAAGCTCGCCTCGGCAAAATCGCCCCCACCGTCACAACCAAATCGACGCCACTCGCCCGAAACATCCAAACCGCCGTCGCCCTTGCCTTCGTCCCAGCTTCGTCGCGGCTCCGTCGCGACTCCACATCGAAACCAGAGCCTCCGCGTCTCAAATCGGCGAAAGCCGCCGAGCCGCCACCGCCTTTGCCCCAAAATCAATGCCGCGGCATCGCCTCTGCCACCAGCACCGTCGCCGCTCCTCGGCGAAACAGAATTTTCACAGCACCGCTTTGGGACATTTCTGGCGTTGGGAGGTGAGCCGTTGTTCTAATCCCAATTTACGGGTTTTAAATTTCATAAGCGTGGGATGGCCTGATTCTCATGGGTTGGGGTTTTTGTCTTTTGGGCTTCATCTGATATCTATTAGTTGGGCCTGGATTAATATTTGGGCCTTCTATAAGATATAAAGTAAATGAGTTGGGCCCGGTTTTTAATTAATAGTGGGGCTTAAGGGCTGCACTGATTAATTTATGGGCTGTTGGATGATTTATTTATGGGCCAAGATTTTTCGGCCCAGTAAAAAAAAAAAAAAGATGGTCAGCAATTCGGGAGAAGAAAATTAGACGAGCACCCGGACTCTCGAGACTGACTCAAAGAATCTACGGGTAGTCCTTTTACCCACCCCACCAGTTTTATTATATTTATGTCCTCGTGGCTTTTCATTCATTCATTTATTTTCATTCATATTGGCAGTTTACGAGAGGTCGCACCTAAAGCGGACGACCGAACAAAGACGAACGAGCAGAAGTTTATGTTCACCTGACGAAACAATTCGTACTTAGATACCCGCAGCAAAGCGAGTGATGGGTACAGAGTCGCAACTAAATAAGACGACTCGTACTTACAGATACCCGCAACAAAGCGAGTGATGAGTACGGGGTCGCAGCTAAATAAGACGACCCGAGTACGAATAGTGACCGCAGCAAAATAAGAAGATCACGAAACAAGAAAGGGGGGGTTGCATATAAGTTAACCCATCTGGTCGCAGCTAAATAAGACGATCAACCTGACTGCACCTCAATAAGACAATCAAAAAACCAAAGAAGTCAGGGTGGAACATAGACACAGATCATGTTCGAATTCATTAAGAAGAAAACGGCACCACCGACCAAATTACAAAAAAGTCACTTGTACGATTATGCCCGCCTTTTCGGCGCTGGCACTACCGCCTTTTCGGCGACGATTATGTCCGCCTCCTCGGCATGGCAATACCGCCTTTTCGGGTAACGATTATGCTTCGCTTTATTTAGCTGCTGGGTAATACCGCTTTTGCGGTGGCGATTATGCTTTCGCCTCCTCGGCGTGGCAATACCTTTTTTCATGGCGATTATGCCCGGCCTCTCGGCGTGGCAATACCGCCTTTTCGGCGACGATTATGCCCGCCTCCGCCGGGCAGCAATACCGCTTTCCGGCGGACGATTATGCCCGCTTATTCGGGCGCCGGCACTCTTGCGTTCTCGGCGATGATTATGCGGCCTCCTCGCATAAGTCAAATACCGCCTTCGGTGATGATTATGCCCGCCTCCTCGGCGTGGCAATACCGCCTTTTTTTTATGACGATTATGCCGCCTCCTCGGCGTGGCAATACCACCTTTCGATGATTATGCCGCCTCCTCGGCCGTGGCAATACCGCGCTTTTACCGGCGGCGATTATGCCGCTGACCGGCCCAGCCCAGCACTCTTGTCTTCTCGGCGGCGATTATGCCCGCCTCCTCGTGGCGAACACTACCTGGCCCGCTACCGCCTTCTCGGTGATGATTATGCCCGCCTCCTCGGCGGGCACTCCGCCTTCCGGCGGCGATTATGCCAGCCTGTGGCGGCACTACCTCGCTTAAAGCGGCGATTATGCCCCCTCCTTTCCTCGGCTATACCGCCTTTTCGGTGGCGATTATGCGCCTCCTCGTGGCAATACCGCCTTCGGCGACGTTTATGCCGCCTACTCGGCATGGCTTAATACGCCGCTTTTCGGCCGGCAATTATGACCACCTCGGCGGCAGCACCTCTTGCGCTACCGGCGATGAAGATCGTCGGCCTTTCACCCGGCGTCCGGCCCGCCTACCGGCGTCACCTTGGGGAATGTCGATCCATTTGTTTTAGCGAAGTATTCTCCACCTTCTCGGCGATGAGATCGTCGGCCTTTACGGCGACGACCAGCCTGCCTTTTCGGCGTATGCTTTCAGCTACCTCGGCGATGTCGATCCGCCGTTTTTAGCGAAAATATTCTCCACCTTCTCCGGCGATGAGATAAATCGGCCTTCTGGGCGACCACCGCGCCCTTCTCGGCGTTGGCTTTCCGCTACCTCGGCGATGTCGATATCTGCGTTTTAGCGAAGTATTCTCCGCCTTCTACCGGCAATGAGATAAATCGGCCTTTACGGTGACGACCAGCCCGCCTTCTCGGCGTCGGCTTTCCGCTACCTCGGCGATGTCCAGTCCGCCCGTTTTAGCGAAAGTATTCTCCGCCTTCTCGGCGATGAGATCGTCGGCCTTCTGGCGGCGACCAGCCCACCTTCTCGGCGTCGGCTTTCCGCTACCTCGGTGATGTCGATCGCCCGTTTTATCAAAATATTCTCCGCCCTCTCCGGCGATGAGATCGTCGGCCTTTCACGGCAATGACCGGCCCGCCTTCCGGCCCGGCTTTCCGCTACCTCGGCGATGTCCAGTCCACCATTTTAGCGAAGTATTCTCCGCCTTCTAGGCGATGAGATCGTCGGCCTTTACGGCGACGACCAGCCTGCCTTCTCGGCGTCGGCTTTTCGCTACCTCGGCAATGTCCAGTCCACCTTTTTAGCGAAGTATTCTCCGCCTTCTCGGCGATGAAATCGTCGGCCTTTACGGCGACGACCAGCCCACCTTCTCGGCATCGGCTTTCCGCTACCTCGGCGATGTCCAGTCCGCCGTTTTAGCGAAGTATTCTCCGCCTTCTCGGCGATGAGATCGTCGATTTACGGCATTGCCAGCCTTTCTCGGCGTCGGCTTTCTGCTACCTCGGCGATGTCCAGTCCACCGTTTTAGCGAAGTATTCTCCGCCTTCTCGGCGATGAGATCGTCGGCCTTTACGGCGACGACCAGCCCGCCTTCTCGGCGTCGGCTTTCCGCTACCTCGGCGATGTCCATTCCGCCGTTTTAGCGAAGTATTCTCCGCCTTCTCGGCGATGAGATCGTCGGCCTTTACGGCGATGACCAGCCCACCTTCTCGGCGTCGACTTTTCACTACCTCGGCGATGTCCAGTCCGCCATTTTAGCGAAGTATTCTCTGCCTTCTCGGCGATGAGATCGTCGGCCTTTACGGCGACGACCAGCTCGCCTTCTCGGCGTCGGCTTTCCGCTACCTCGGCGATGTCCAGTCCGCCGTTTTAGCGAAGTATTCTCCGCCTTCTCGGCGATGAGATCGTCGGCCTTTACGGTGATGACCAGCCCGCCTTCTCGGTGCCGTTTTAGCGAAGTATTCTCCGCCTTCTCTGGCGAGTCGTGGCGAAACTACATCAGCAGTGAGTCACG
Organism: Stenogyne calaminthoides; assembly: GCA_037126765.1. Classification (NCBI taxonomy): domain Eukaryota; kingdom Viridiplantae; phylum Streptophyta; class Magnoliopsida; order Lamiales; family Lamiaceae; genus Stenogyne; species Stenogyne calaminthoides. The sequence continues at coordinate 48,062,834 of JBBCBC010000005.1, forward strand.
GCGATGACTTAGAGAGATGACTTAGAGACTTAGCTAAAATATTATTCAAGCCCATTAATATTAATTTATTCTACTATAAAATTAATATTGAACTATCCATCTTAACCCATATTACGACTTCACAATAATATGACTCCCCGTCATTGTTTCTCATGTTTAAGATTATCTTACTCCACTAATTAATTAGGCCACTGAACAGACTTTATATTAATTAATATCTTTGTCCTTGGAGTAAAGACAACTCAACATTATTATCCATACCGAAAATAAATTTCCACTTGCAAGATTTGGTATGATAAAGATTCTGAGCCCACCAAGGGGACGAATCAAGCAAGTCGTACTTGCACACAATTTTTTTCAGATAAATCTTAGCAATCGTCATGTAATCAATAATATTGCCCAAGATATAAGTATCGAATCACATTGATTCTCTTCCCATCATAAGTCAAAACAATAGTTATTAATTTCACACGATCCTATTTAAGGGACGGAGATTAATAAATAACGAACCACTGAGGTCTAATTCTTGTATATTCAAGATCAAGAATTTATCCTCCTCAGGGTCTTATTCAAATATCATAATGCACTAGTGTAATCTCTTGGTCAAGACAAGTCAATCTGAGCCTTACACTTCAACCTTGCATGATGGATTGTTCATTTCCATCCGGGTTGTGAATTTGTACTTAGTTACGAGGAACCGTTAATTTGATTTTATGTGATCCGTATCACCAAATTAACTACAACGTAATACGTACTTACTTATTGAACAGGTTTGCAACAAATATATATAACATTCATTCATATTTAATGCAATAGTGATTTATAATTTATTTCAATAAATAAATAAAAAATTAAGTTTGGTTATACAAAGTAAAAAATATATTTTTCAATATAAGCCCAACAGTCTAGATGGTTTACGCTGGGCGGCACAGTTATCAATGACGATGGTTCCCTTGAATTTGAACAGGGCGACGCTGGATTTCTTGTGGTGTGCCCTTTCATGGCGGCGCGATGCAGAGGTTGAGCTCCAGTTCCTGTGATGAAGCCGTGTGAAGTGGAGAAGAGGCATGGATTTACTTCTGGAATCGTGGGATTTTGCAGCGTGAATTTTGAAAGGGATAGGGCCAACTTCATCATTTGAATTAAATCAGGCCCAATCTTTTAAGACTTTCGGCTTCACTTTATATTGGGTTGATTTAAATTAGGCCACCATTAATTTGAATTCATAACTGTTGGCCTTGAATTTGTGTATTAAGTATCATGCCCAATTGAGATAATGGACTGCTGGATTTGTTGCATTTTGGGGCTTTTTTTTTTTTTTTTTTTAAGTCCAACCGATAATTAATTAATGAAGTCTGGGAAACAAGAAAATTTAGCACTTAATTTCGGCAATGACCCCCCGTTTTTTTTAACACTCGCTTGTCTTTTTAAGTGGAATCGGACTCACAGATTTTGATCAATGCACTACATAGGCCAGCTACGGCCTTGACTTATTTTGGGAGTGTGGTGAGTGATATTATTACTTTGTCTTCTCATTTTTCTAGTATTACTTTTGTTTGGATTAGGCGTTCGGGCAACATGTTAGCCCATAGATTAGCGGGTTTTGGTTTATCCCGCGTTGAGCCGTTTTTCTCTACGGCTATTCCTGATTGTTTTGTGGATACTGTTCAGGCTGATTTTGGCCCTTTCGGTGATCTATAAGATCCTTTTCATTTCAAAAAAAAAAAAAAAAAAGCCTTATGTATATATCGAATTAACTCAATCGAATAAGACAACTTGAATTATGACTGAACTTAGAAATGTACTAAGCTGCCTACGTACCCCTTTAAAGAGGATCAAGTCAAAACGTAGTTCAACGAGACATAGGTTGATTTTGAGGAGGGGGGGGTGCCGTACACAGTTTATACTCGTGTGGGCCAGGAGTGACTATTCTTTGACTACTGTAGACAAAGTAGGGATTTAATAATTTAACCACTCAAAATGCCTTTAGTGGGTGAGTTAACAGTTTAACCACGTGTAACTACCTTTGGTGGTTGTCGTACACAATTTATACTTGTGCGGACCAGAAGTGACATGCAGTTTAGGCTCGTGCATCATGGAGCATACTGGCTTGATTTACACGTAGCATCATTTCAAGAGTTTCCCATTTATGGGGAAAATTCTCACGTCATCCTCAATTTTTGGAGGAGCAGCTTCTGATATGGTGATGTGATTCACAGTCACCACTCGATCGTCGAGTTCTTGGCTCTCAAGATCAACACGTAGCCTCATTCGACCATCCTGTCTTTCAACTTGAAATGCTCGTATGATGACATTATCATCAGTGATGTATCCATCTTTGATCATTTGAGCAATTTTCCTTTGCAGGGCTGTTTCCGCATCTCGAGAAGTTGACTCTCGAATACTATAAGTATCAACGAAGTTTGATGAAGCCACGCTTTCTCCATCATCTTGATCATCCTTAGTGTGAATGATTGTTTGCATCTTTCCCGTCAGAACTTCTCCACATGACACGATCAAAGTGGTTTTTGTTCATTCGAGATGGATACAGACTACGGAGTTTATGAGAGTTTGAAGGCTTGATGATTCCCATTCTCCGATGAACACTTCTTTTGATTGGCCCCAATCACAAAGACAGATCCCGGCTTTCGATCGCTTTCCCCTTTATGTGGCGCTTAATCAGCAAGATGGAGACCCGTTTCACTTTCCCCGCACTCTCATCGCACACATCTTCCTTTGACGAGACTTCTCCTTCGGAGATATAATTTGCATTTGCTCTCCCAATCGCGATCTGAATCGGGCTTCAGTGGGGCATGTCCTGTGCCATGCTTCGCATTCCCGTGGCATAAACACCCTTTCTTATCGTTCTTTGAGTGACATCGATTTCATGGTCCGATTGTTTAGTCTCATGAGACGGACCCTCCGACATGGAGCTTTCTTGTGGATCATATCCAAATTTTGGCCGAGTTTGAAGGCTTGAGGACCATAAGACTTCGGTAATCATTACTTCGATATTTCTCCGTGTTCTCGTCCCTAGCTCCTCCGAATAGGGCGTGTGAATCCTCGAGAGGTTGTGAAGAAGGCCTCTCATCATCAAGTTTGGTCGAGGCGGTGTCAATCCTTCTAATGCTCCACTATTTGCAAGGACTTGTTTGCCTTTTGTCGACGCCGAGATGAAAAGCGCGTTCTCTTTCACCTTTCTCAACTTGTTCGTCCTTACTTGCACTTTTAACGATCTTAGCTACGTCTTCATCTTGGAAGTAGTACTTAGCATCGGCATGATAAGATTCAACTTCGGTGAAGGGTTTAGCGTCGCCAAACACCCTTTTTACGTGGCCATCTTTACAATACTTGAATCATTGATGCATCGTTGAAGGTATCACACCATTCTCGTGCAACCATGGACGCCCTAAGAGTATGTTGTATGACGTCTTTGCATCAATAACGTGGAACAACACGGTAGAAGTCATTTCATCAATTAACAAATCTAACATGATCGTGCCAATCGCTCTTTGACCCTCTTGTTTAAACCCTTGTATCATCAAACGACTATTTTCGAGCTCGTCTGTTGGTACACCCAACTTCTTCATCATCCTTAGAGGTAGTATGTTTACTTCAGAACCTCCATCGATCAACATCCGGTTCACCTTCTGTTCTCGAGTATAGCCGGTTATGAACAACGGTCGATTGTGAGGTTGTGAGCCGAGTAGAAAGTCGTCTTCAGTGAAAGCCATCGCCAAGGCACAAAAAAGCTTCTCTCCGGATATAAAAAATTCATCTTTCTCACCACTCACTGTATGACATGAAATGATATCACATCCACCATCTGCATCAACTTCAACGGTGATCATGTTTGTTGGGTTATGGAGCCTGAGTGAAACGGGGATCTGGGGGCGAGGAGGCGCCGACCCGGTCTTTCGAGGTCGAAAGCAAGTGTGCTTGGTCGAGCGCCCCCTTTGCAATGGTGAGAAGACGCCGAGCAAGGTTGTTGATCGAAGTAACCGCCGACCAAGGGCTGAGGTCGAAGGTTCCGAGGCCCGTCTGCGAGGCCCGGTTTCATCTTCTAGGGTTTCGCCAGATGGGCCAAACCTAGGTTTCTATTATAAATAACCCCCTCCCCCATTGTATCTTGCACTACTTGCAGGGGAGGACAAGAGTAACCAAATTCTTTTCCTCCTCTTAATTCCGTAGTTCCATTATTTTCTCCTATAATTGCTTGTTTAATTCCTAACAATCGCATCGAGCATCGCTCAAGGGATTTGTGGAGAGCAATTATGGTGGCTAAAGGAAAATCGCTGCTGAGAAGCTTGATGGAACGGATTTCGGATTTGTCGCTTCGGTATGCGGCGGGCACAACCATCAACGTCCGAGAACGCACAAGGCGCCGAGCAAGCTAGTTGGTCGAGCAGAACCGCTCGACCAAAGCCCCAGGTCGAGCGGGTTCCGTAGGCAGTTCGCGGAGTATGGGGTGTTGCTTGGAGTAGGTGGTTGGATGCATGATCAAGATGGGCGTTGACACGTGGCTGAGATCGTTGTATCAGGTTAGATGCTAGATCAAGATGGGCGTTACCACGTGGTTTGAGATCGTTGTATCAGGTTCTTGCAAGATCAAGTGTGGATCGAAGCCGAATGTTGAGGGACATTGCTCGGATCGAGAGTTACTGCCGTGGAGAGATTGGGAAGACGAGTTACAGTTGGAGTTAGTCTCCAGGTGGGAGATTGTTGGGATTGTTGGAGTCTGAGTTGCGGAATGAGTCCAGGGAGGACAAGACGTTCGGAATGAGTCCAGGGAGGACAAGACGTTCGGAATGAGTCCAGGGAGGACAAGACGTTCGACCTAGTTGAGGTCGTGCACTTCCGCTCCAGTGTCAGTCTCCAGATCGGAGGGCTTAGCAGCTTGATCTCTAATCGGACTTGCCGATGAAGAACATCTTCAAATCTTCGTAGAGAATTCTGAAGTCTTGAATCTTCTGTTGCTGTTGTTACTTTGATGTCTCTGTGTGTTTGTGTGTTGTTGTGAATGAGGAGGACCCCTATTTATAGATGTAGAATAGGGTTTTAGGTCTTGACTTAATAGACTTTGTCTGGTGGGCCGGAAGGTTCTAGAACTTTCTAGAAATACCTGATGGGCTTGTAGGTTTTGGGCTGGACTTGATTTGTTTTATTGGACTTTCAGAAGCCCAACTTCACTTATTGGACTTTAGAGGCCCATCTTCACTTATTGGACTTTAGAAGCCCAATTTGATTTATTGGACTTTATAGGTCCAATTTAATTTATTGGACTTTAGAGGCCCAATTCAATTTATTGGACTTTTGAGGCCCAATACGATTTATTGGACCGCGTGACTTGAACTGGGCCTAAATTTAATGAGTCGAAGACGCTATTAATTAATTTATTTTAGGAATTGACTTTATTTATATTCCCAATAATAAATTTAATTAACACGTAATTTCCAATTGTCATTTTTCAATTGAGTGCAATTTTAATTTGCTTACAATAGGTATACCACTAATGATTTGGCAGAGGACTCGTGGTGGTGGAGGGGCAGCAAGAGTGGCACATTTGTCACTAAGGATATGTACGAGCTCATTGTTGATGATGCGTTGACGAGTGATTTTGAGATGTTCCCGTGGAAGAAACTTTGGGGGAAGGTGGTATCCTCTAAAGTTAGTGCATTTTCTTGGAAAGCTATTCGAGAGCAGATTCCCTCTAAGAAAAATCTATTGAAGCGTGGTTTGCGTGATGACATTGGATCGAGTACATGTTCATTATGTCTTAGCACTGTAGAATCTTCAAATCACCTCCTTTTTATTTATTTTTCTTTATTTTGGTGTGGAGTGAGATTCTGTAATGGATTGGTAAATCAGTCTTATACTCTTCTCGTGCATCGGACCATTTCTTGGAATTTGTGAGGTTGGAATAAAGTGTGTTAAGAAGGAAAATATTAGGCCTTATTTGGCAAAGTACTGTTTGGAAAATTTGGAAGACTAGGAACGAGCTCATATTTAAGGAGAGTAGGTATTCGCTTGAAGAATTGGTAAATGGAATTACATTAAACTCATGAAAGTGGATTCGGGCGTATTACCCGATATTCTTCTCCGTCCCGTTTCACATTTGGACCTCTCAACCATTAGAGTATCTGCCAGATAATCTGTAATAGAATCTTTTGAATAGTATATTTGTAATTGTTGGGTTCTCGAAAACCCCTTGCACTCAATAATATATCATCTTTGTCTTTTAAAAAAAAAAGTAATGTAATAAATTTCACTTGGGCAAGTGACATTAAAAATTATAATAATATATTAAATAAGCAAGTCTCCTGTTAATTAATTTCATGTGAACTTTTATTTTTAAAAGTGATACTAAAGTATACACGAAATACCACATTTTAGAAAATACTTAATTTTATATCTTATTTTTTTTAAATTACTAAATCACGATGCTTCGTGCACTACATATTATTACAAAGTAGTACTATAAAAAAATTTCCTGACCCAATCCAAATTCATGGAAAATTTTGTCTACTTATGGCTTTGGTATTAAACTTTAAACTACTTGCAGTGATAAATTCTTGCTTTGATTTTTATATTTTTCCGATCACAAAGACACTTACGTTCGATTATTGCAAACACATAAGTCTTGGAGTAGCCCGACCACAAAATTCGGTGAGTCTAACCGACAATGAGAATCTCCGTATGAACGAGAGTTTTTAGCAAACCCGTGGCGGTGAGCCAAGAAATTAACATCTCTTTTTATAAAATTAAAATTTAATGAAGGATTGTTTACAAGTATTGAACTACGTTCTTCCACATAAACCCCAACTACATAAATATTAGAGTTATTAAATTGTATTGCATCCACCACGACTTTAGCGTCGCCTTTTACGATTACGCCATGTAAATATATGCTTAATCCATTATAGAGCTTAAAAAAAACTCACGACCTGATCACGATTGTTTTCCCAACTACAAACCCACCTCGAATAACCACATCAATCTCGATTTGAGAAGAGTCTCTAAAAAAAGCTGCATCGACATTAAACTTCCACGATCGTTTGCGTAACTTGGGTTTGTTATATGCATGTGTTATATGCTCATTTGTTATTGCAATATTATATATATCATCTTTATTTTAGTCAGAAAATGAGCACATCACTTCATTCTTGTGGCTTCATCGAAATCAATAATTTTACCTTAGTTTTCTGCATAATTAGAATCGAATTACCAAATCATAGTACTTAAACTAGTATAATTAGATGGTATACTTATCTTCTAGTCATATTTTAATTTACAGATTATAAAAGTATTCTCTACACTTTTAAATCATTACTTAATTTCTTAAATATCATTCCATTGAGTTTACTTCTTGATGAAGCGACAAGTTAACAAGAGGGTGTTTACCAATAGCAAATGCACACATAACATATTGACTAAAATATCATTAATTAATCTGCAAAAAGAAAACAAATAATATTGGGAAAGTTTCCAAACTCTTTCACCTGTTTCAATAACAAGACCAGGTTTTTTTTTTTTTATGTCATCACTAGAGAATAAATCTTTATATATATAGCTATGGACTAGGAGAATAAATCTTTATATATATATAGCTATGAATTTCTGCTTTTTACATATGCATTCCTCAAAACCTCTAAATAATTGTGAACGTCGCTATTGGTATTTAATACAATTATTTAAAAAAAAATCAATTGATTTATATTATTAATGAAAATTCAGTCAATAAAGTCTTTTTCGGTGCAATTTCAATGAACTTTAATTAAAGTTCATGTTCTCATATAAATTATATTGTTTTTTTTATTCTTATCTCTAGCCCATCTCATCATTGAGACTTGAATCGGTCCTGACGGTGGGACCTTATAAATACCTTATATGCTAATTAGTTACTTTCTCCGTCCCAAACTCGATTGCCACATTACTGTGTGCTCGAGTTTTAAGAAAAAGTGATATAAGTGTTGGGTAGAAAGAGTTATTTATTAATATTTTATGTGATAAAGTGATAGGTAGTTGGGGTTAAAAAAAGTTGTTTATTAGTATTTTATGTGATAAAGTGATAAAATGGGTATTTCCATTTAAGTAAAGCGGTAATCAAGTATGGGACGTTCGAAACGGAAATATGGCAATCGAGTTTGAGACGGAGGGAGTACTAAGTTGTCATCTATATATATATAAAAGCAGAAAGCTGCCCAAATTTGAAAATCATTGAATTTTCCTGCCGAAAATAATTGCTAAATTGGGAAACGAATATTGGAAAAAAATATATGTTTAGGATGAAAGATACATATGAAAGATACACACCTTCCCAATGTAGGTGTTAAATTGGGAGACAAATCTCTGAAAAAAATATTAACAAATAATAATGGATTGAGATAAAATCTTTAAAATAAATCGCAAAAACTTGTATGCAATATTGCATACAAGCCATATGTGCAATTATAGATCCATTGGACTTTTTTTTTTTTTTTTTTTTTTTTTTTTAGTTCGAACGCGCACGCCATTTTCTTCAGTTTGATTTTCACAACGCTGCTTTTTCAGGTTCTTCCTTCATCTCTCTTCTCATGTTCTTCTTTTTCTTTTTTCTCTTCCATATTCTTCTCAATTTCACAATCTGTAATTTTAGACTGATGATTTTTTTCGTGTTTGTACTGGTTTTGTTTATGTAGTAACACTCTTTTGCTCATAGAGTAACACTCTTTTGTTCATGTAGTAACACATCAAGTTGTTATGTAATCTGTAATTTTGGACTGGGAATTTCTTTTCCGTTTGTTCTGGGTTTGTTTATGCGTTTGTACTGATTTTTGTTCATGCAGTAACACTCTTTTACTGATGATATTTTTCGCGTTTGTACTGGTTTTTGTTCATGTAGTAACACTATTTTGCTCATAGGGTAACACTCTTTTATTCATGTAGTAACACATTAAGTTGTTATGTAAATCTGTAATTTTGACCGAGAATTTCTTTTCCGCTTTGTTCCGGTTTTTGTTTATGCGTTTGTATTGGTTTTTGTTCATGTAGTAACACTCTCTTTTGCTCATAGGGTAACACTCTTTTTGTTCATGTAGTAACACATCAAGTTATGTAAACTCGAACCCATCGCCTCAAGGCCCGCCTGCGCCCCCTACCCGACCCGCCGACCATGAAATTTAGGCAACTTTTGCCTTATTTATGTTGTATTGCATATAACACTAGTGTGCAATATTTCACACAAGACTTTCTCAAAATAAATAATAATGGACTGAGAAAAAAAATCTTTTGAATAAATATCAATTATTTTTTTTCGAATTTATTATTAATTAATAATAAAAAATCTTGAATTAGATTTTTTATTAATCTATTGATTTCTAAAAAAAAATGAATTAGATTTTTTTTTTCGAATCTATTATTAACAAATAATAAGTTTTCTTGATTTAATAATTTTGTCAAGATGAAAGATTCACGAGAAATTCTTGTGTGAAATATTGCACACTAGTGTTATGTGCAATACCAAATAAATAAGACAAAAGTTGCCTAAATTTCATGCGTCGTCGTATGGTCAGGTCAGTCGAATCGGCCGGGCGCCAGGGGGTGGTGGTGTTGGGAAATTAGGGGTGCCCGGATCTATTCGAGTTGAATTTAAATACATATTTAAATTAATTATTTAATTACTAACATGAATTAATCCTAAATCAATTCAACATAATAATTAATAAGCAAATAAACATCATGCGTACATGTAATTCACGTAAATCCTAAGCATGTGTAATCTAGGAATTACGTAAATACTAACCTCTCTCGAGAGACAACCGCTGAGAGACGATGGATCAACCCAAAGTGCCTTCTCAAATATGTCCCACGTCCACGAACGTAATCCGGTGGGAGGATTATCAACGAACGATTTTAATCTTAAGGAGAAAAAAAAAATATTTGGCCACCACCTTTGTGGATTTCTAATTTTTCCAACACATGGAATTGCATTGGGGATGAAAAATTCATTCCCTATTTATAGAACAAGGGGTGGTCGAAAATTTTAGGTCAATTGGACATTGGGAAATTTCCTTGCTTCTTCCTCAAGATACAATCTAGAATATATCCAATATATTCTATTTCCCAAAATATCTCACAACAAAATCTTCTCCTCCTTTCTTGTTCCCCAATTTTCGAAAACTTCAACCAAGTAGGGAAGAAATAGGATCTTTTTCCTTTCTTGAATTTATGGGATAAACTTGTATCTCAAGAAATACTTATTCCATAAAATCTTTCCAAGAAAAATCAAGAAAAAATTTTTTCTTTCCTACCCTATTTTTTTTTCGAAATAATTAGGAAAAATTAGGCAAAAATATTTTCTTCTCCTTTTCATTATTTGGACTTTTATTTGGGCTATTTGAGGGGCCTTTAGGAGAATTAAGATTGGACCTCCAATGGACTATGAAACCATAATATTAAGCCAAAATATTATTCAAGCCCATTAATATTAATTTACTCCACTATAAAATTAATATTGAACTATCCATCTTAACCCACATTACGACTTCACAATAATATGACTCCCGGTTATTATTTTCCGCGTTTAAGATTATCTTAGTCCATTAATTAATTAAGCCACTGAATATACTTTATATTAATTAATATCTTTGTCCTTGGAGTAAAGACAACTCAACATTATTATCCATACCGGAAATAAATTTCCACTTGCAAGATTTGGTATGATAAAGATTCTGAGCCTACCAAGGGGACAAATCAAGCAAGCCGTACTTGCACGCGATTCTCCGTATTAAATCTTAGCAATCGTCATGTAATTAATAATATTGAAGGTATCGAATCACATTGATTCTCTTCCCATCATAAGTCAAAGCAATAGTTATTAATTTCACACGATCCTATTTAAGGGACGAAGATTAAGAAATAACGAACCACTGACGTCTAATTCTTGTATATTCAAAGGTCAAGAATTTATCCTCCTCAGAGGTCCTTTTCAAAACAAGATCATAATGCACTAGTGTAATCCCTTGGTCAAGACAAGCCAATCTGAGTCTTACACTTCAATCTTTCATGATGGGTTGTTCATTTCCATCTGGGTTGTGAATTTGTACTTAGTCACGAGGAACTGTTAATTTGATCTTCTGTGATCTGGTATCACCAAATTAACTACAACGTAACACGTACTGACTTAATCGAACGGGTATGCAGTAAATATATATAACATTCATTCATATTTAATGCAACATGTGATAAATAATTTATTTCAGCAAAATAAATAAGAAATTCAGTTTGGTTATACAAAGTAAAAACATACTTTTCAGTATAACCCCAACACAGGGCGCGGGCAGTGGGTTCAGGTTTACATAACAACTTGATGTGTTACTACATGAACAAAAGAGTGTTACCCTATGAGCAAAAGAGTTTTACTACATGAACAAAAACCAAGACAAACGCATAAACAAAACCGTAACAAACGGAAAAGAAATTCTCAAATTCAAAATTACAGATTTACATAACAACTTGATGTGTTACTACATGAACAAAAAAGTGTTACCCTATGAGCAAAAGAGTGTTACTACATGAACAAAAACCAGTACAAACGCAAAAAATATCATCAGTAAAAGAGTGTTACTACATGAACAAAATCCACTACAAACGCGAAAAATATCATCAGTAAAAGAGTGTTACTACATGAACAAAAATCAGTACAAACGCATAAACAAAACCAGAACAAACGGAAAAGAAATTCTCATTCCAAAATTACAGATTTACATAACAACTTGATGTGTTACTACATGAACAAAAGAGTGTTACCCTATGAGCAAAAGAGTGTTACTACATGAACAAAACCAGTACAAACGCGAAAAAAAATCATCAGTCTACCAGACTACCACAACTAACACTGATTTTCTCCCAAAACAATTCTTAATTAAGCAAGTGTGACAAATTCTAAAATTTACGACATAAAAGTTTCAATCAAGCTGACTTTAGCATCTCTTCTGAATTAGTTCATATATAAAAATGTAATGTATGCTCGGTTAATAGTTATATGCATGTGGAAGAAACAGTCAAACAGATATGCCAGAAGATTACCAGATTTGTGATTGCGGTGTCTGCTGCGAGGAAAAAGAAAGGAAGGAGAAATCCGCAGGAAAAAGGAGAAGCGGCTCAAGCGGGCCTGACCCTGCAAATTAAAAAAAAAAAACCTAATATTTAGGCCAAATTGCACATAAATCATGGTATGCAATATTGCATACAAGTTTTTGCCAAGATTCACACCTTAAGATGAAAGATATACATCTTTCCAATGCTGGTGTAACGCATAAATTGATAAATAATCTCAAAAACTATAAAAATCTTGCTTTAAATTTCTTCCAAATTTATTTTTTATGAATCTATTGATTTCTCAATTTTTTTTAATAACAAATAATAAATTTCTTGATTTAATAATTTTGGTTAAAATGCACCTGAAAATAATTTTGATACATATGAAAGATACACACCTTCTCAATGCAGGTGTTAAATTGGGAGTCAAATCTCTGAAAAAAATATTAATAAATAATAATGGATTGAGATAAAATTTTTAAAATAAATAATAATGGATTGAGAAAAAAATCTTTTGAATAAATATCAATTATTTTTTTTCGAATTTATTATTAACAAATAATAAAAAATCTTGAATTAAACTTTTTTGTTAATCTATTGATTTCTAAAAAAAATTGAATTAGATTTTTTTTCGAATTTATTATTAACAAATTATAAGTTTCTTGATTTGATAATTTTGTTTTGTTTTGTTTTTTGTTTTTTTTTTTTTTTGAGGAAAGAAAAATATCATTAAACATCCGAAAAATCGGAGGAGACAAAGTCTACAAGTGCATTCGGATACTCATTCGGAGACAATTTCCTGTTAAATTTGAGGAAACAAATTAAGATGAGGAAACTTGATGACCAATGTCGCGCTCTAACCCAATAAATAAATAAATAAATAGTTTTTTAGAGAAAAAATGAAGCAGTTTTTTCTATAAAAACTCACCCGTCTCAATCCAAAATAATTAAATTACACAACATAGCAAAAGTCACAACACGGAAACAGAAATAGCCACAAAAAAGAAATACGAAAATAAATAGTCAGCAAGACTTTGCCATTCCTTCCTGCTATCATTTGAACACCTTTTGAATAATGACATCACAAATATAGATTTAAATATAAAATTCCCTCAAATTACATGTACATAAAAAAAAAATATTATTTGTATTTCTTCTCCTTCATATCTTCTTCTCAAATCATCTATATATATTACCCAAATTTCCTCTCATCAAATAAACACACTAAATTCCAATTCTTACAATTATGGAGTGTAGAAACTTCGAGATAACCCTAACGTCAGCGAAAGATCTCGAAGACGTATGCCTATTAGGCAAGATGAAAGTCCACGCCCGAGTCTCCGTCGGCGGCGGCGGGGGCCGGAGGGGAGAAGCGAACGCCGACGGACAAGCACGGCAAGATAAACCCCGCCTGGAATTTCACGACGAGGTTCACGGTGGGGGAATCGGCGATCGAGAACTGCAACACCATGCTCGTGGTGAAGCTCTACTGCACGAGGAAGCTCAGAGATAGGTACCTCCATAAACAATTTCATCTCATCTAAAAGTTCTAAAAAAACAAAAGAAAAAAAAATCGCCAAAAAAGACATAAATTGAGATTAAAGGATCAAAATTGAAAAAGAAAAAAGTTATTGAAAAATTTATGATGTTTTTCAACATAAAAAATTTCATTACATTTAAAAGTTCAAACTTGAATAGAGGTGTGAAATTAATTCGTTTGTCTTATTTTCCTCAATAGGTACATCGGAGAAGTCAATACGCCAATGAAGGAGCTCTTCGATGTGTCGAGAGCCACCGGAGGAAGCGCCGTCATGTGTTATCCGGTGAAGAAAGGGAGTGTGAATTCCAAGGGGGTGTTGAACTTGTCGTACAACTTTGGGGAGAAAGTGATGATTGATAAATTGTTGTTAGCTCAAACCATTAGTCCTGGTGAAGCCGTTGCTGATCTCCTCCGCACCGCAGGCGGCACACCACCACCGCCGCCGCCACCTAAGAAATGTTAGTTACCTTTGTTTGACTCCAAGTCATTCTCTCGAAGCTTGATCCATGGGATATCATTTTGCATTTGAATTCTCTATTTCTAGTTGTACCTTTTACTATATGTCTCATACATATTACATGTATAATGATGATATGTGTGATTGTACGTGTGCGCGACCCAGAGGATTGGGATTGCAACTGTATCTTTTTTATCTTTTTCAGTGTGTGTGTGTTTGGTAGCTGATATTGAATGAATAAAATGGTCGGTCTCGTTTTAAATTATTGTTCTCTTTTAGAAACTAAATCTCACAAATGGAAAGTGTAAATGTTATGAGTCTCTTTTTCTAATCCATAGTTTATTAATGTGTGTTTTTTTGTTTGTGCTATTAATTGATTTTCTCTTTTTTGCATAAGTTATAAATATGTTGATGATTATTTTATGATCACCGATACTTTTGATGATTTGGTTTTCGAGAATATATAAAAAAAACAAGTGAGTCTCATGTACACTCAGGTGCACCATGCACTCATAGTGCATTTAAAAAAGTTCGACTTGTTGTTCTGAAAAAGTACAATTTATTTACATTGAATCGTGCAACTATTTTTCATATCGCTTGCATGTTTCATTGTAAACAAATCACACGCTTATATAACAAATCGCACGCTTTTAAAATATAATATAACTGCACGGTGGACCTAAGTGCATACAAGACCAAGCCATAAAAAAATTAAAATATGTACAAAGTAACAAATCTAATCAAGATATGTACAAAAGAGATATATCTAGGATATTCTACCCTATTGTAAAATTACTTCTTGATTGAGGGACAAGTTGACAAAAGGGTGTTTACCAATGCACACATAACATATTGAAATATTGGGAAGACAATTTCCAAACTCTTTCACCTGTTTCAATAATAAAACCAAGTTTTTTTTTTATGTCATCACTAAGAGAATAAATCTTTATGACAAATGGATGGGACAATGCAGTTGGTCCAAATGTCTATAAATAGACTGCATTGGTCGACATTTCGAGTTTGAGTTGAAGTGAAATTCCATTTGCTCTACTCCAAACTTAAGAGAGTAACATCCAAGACACAACCGAGTGATTGTTTCTTATAGGAGTGTGAGGGTCGTTGTTATTCTATGTGTACTGGTCGAGGGAATACAATCTCTCCCATCAGTATTGATTTTATCTTATTAGATCAAGTTTTAAGTTGAATAAGATCACCAGTGGAGGGAAGGTTATAAATTGGAACGACCACAGAATCGTGGGGGTTCTTGATACCTTAAGATCGATAGGTAATATACTTTAAATATCTCATATACCATTAATAGAGTTTTTTGCACTTTTGGTCCCATAGGACACGCCTCCTCACGCTTTTGGTCCCAAAGCTTACACTTTTGGTCCCAAAGTCGAAAATTTTGACACTTTTGGTCCCGCGACTGAAACTTCCGTCCAATTTTCCGTCAAACTCGCGCTTCCCAAACACGCGCCGTTAGTCAAACGTTAAATTTCTGCTGAGAATTATGCATCTTCTGGGGCTGTGTTGCCTGGTTCGAATAATGCAGATGTACACAGCGCCTTCATAAGAAGCAGGCTGATAACCCGGTTACAGCTGCTGGTTGCTTTCCTAGACAGGATTTTATTCCCGTTTCTGGGACTGATAAGGTACCTGATGGTTTGCCTGATCCTTTGTCTAGAGCTGGTGGATTTGTTTCGAATTTGGGCACTTCTGGAGGTCTTCCACAGCAGCCCGCTGGTTTTATGTTGTTTTAGACAGAAAAATTGACGTTGGGACCAAAAGTGTCGATTTTTTCCCTCAAAAAACGAGTTCACGCGCCTGGGGTTGACCAAAATCCTATGGGACCAAAAGTGCTAACAGATTTCACAGAAAAATTAACGGTGGGACCAAAAGTGTCAAAATTTTTCGCTTTGAGACCAAAAAGTGTAAGCTTTGAGACCAAAAAGCGTGAGGAGGTGTGTCCTGTGGGACAAAAAGTGCAAAAAACTCACCATTAATAACTATATGATAACACGTGAGTTGGCTGGAACTCCAAATTTGAGCCTATATACATCTCAATGTTGTGCATGGTTTCTATAATCTTCACATGTCGCTTTATCTGGTACTAAATATTAAAGTTATCTGATATGTGTACTTCGATACTCTTTTTTATCATACTTTTCTGGAAGTTATTTGTGCATGTAGTTTGCTAAAAAACTTATTGCATATTGCAAAAAGGTGCAGACTGAAACATAATATATGAAGCTTATGCGTCTGGTTCTCTGTTCGAAGTCCTGCAATGAATTGCGAAGACTGCCATCGAAGTGAAAATAAAAGTATTTTGATCTTTGAAGGTAGTGACTATAAGACCTTTATAACATGTCTGCTTTGCTAATCTTAGCATCAGGATATCATAGTAGTTATAGATTTTGTTGGTCACGAATACTAATTCCTGCCTCACATGAGAGCTACTTCATGATTATCATGACCTTTCACCTTGCTTACTACTTGAAATGGATTAGGTACTATCCTATTAAGTTCAAATTTAAGCTGCAAGTTTTGAATAGTTTAAGACTATAGCTTTAATGCGTCTTGAAGTTTCATAATTATCCGGAATAATATATCAGGAGAATTAGAGCCACCGATGAAAAATAACATATTAATTTTCTAGAATGTGAGGTGAGAGTAATTAAGTTTTATGTTCATATTGGTGTGTTGTTTTCTGCAGATATGTTACTTATCCACGGACCATCTTGCAGCAGTATTTTTCATGGCAGTTAAAATGTCAAAATATGATGAGAGTTGTCTTCTCCATTTATATTTCATTTATTTCTTCTTTCTTTTTTTTTTCCACTGACGATTCGTCTGATAATGTAAATATTTTTTTACGTTTCCATAATAAATATACAAATATACGAATATGGTGATTTTCACATAACTTCTTTTTCAGTATTTTTATCATATTTGGGTTACACTTCATGTCAGAGGCAGATTACAAGTTACAACCGATGTTCACGCCTTGTATTCCAATTTTCTGTTGAAAAATACAATTCACAATGAAATTTTAAAAATACATTTGTTTTTTTTAATTTCCACAATTACCAACATAATATTGAAGGTTACTGGGTATCCGTACATTGCAATTCCGGTATAAACTACTAGGAAGTTTTATGTTATATTCTAAAATTTTATTTCATTAATATTTCTCTGATTTTATCTCTTTATAAAGATATTATCCAGATTTTATAATTCATTGTCAGTCGAAAGAAACAATTGTTGTTTACAAATCTGAGCATTGGCAACTTGCTGTTACTTGCAAAAAATGATTGTTATTTTCTTTTTTGTGGCTGTGAACTAAGATTTTATTTAATCTTGCTTCGGTTGTGGTTTTTTTATTTAATGGGAACATGTACAATATCAAAGCTATTAAAAACAGGCTGGATATAAACTATTAAACTCCATGCATACATTTCCAACATAGATAAGTATTGACATATTTATGATTTTGTTGGATGTGTTGTTAATTTAAAAATATAAAGAAGTAATAAGGTTCAAGTCAGCCAATTGATAATTTACAATAACCCGTGCATTGCACGGGCAGAAAACTAATACTTAAAAGACTTCATGGAAACAAATTCGTATTTTTTTAACAATAAAGTATGGCGGATCGTGTACTAATATAATTATATTTTATAATACTACAATAGATGGGCCGGTTGATTACAACACTGATAGAGATGGGCTTTAAGGGTGGGATTTTTAAATTACAATTAATACTAACAAAAAAAAGTAATTTTTTATAACAAAATATTAGTACTAAGAGATATCAACAAAAGTTCTGGGGGCACGTGCCCCCTCTCTGATACACATAGATCCGTCTCTGCATAACAACGAAAACTAAAAAAAAAATCGAGTTCACGGTGAACTCGAGTTCACACAAATTTTTATCAAATATTTTATACCGCTGATTTTTTTCTCCGGTAAAAACTGAGGGCATTATTGTCTTTCGCCTCGAGGTTTATACCAACGAGCGGTTATGATTTACTCAATTTTGACGTTGGTTTTTTAACTGGCATTTCCCAAGTTCTGAAACGGAAAAATGTCAATTCAAGGTCTGAAAGATGACAAAACTATCAATTTAAGGCCTTAAATATTTTTTTTTCCTATCGATTCAAGGCCTAGATGATAGAAAACTATAGATTCAAGGCTTGAAAGATAAAAACTATCAATTTGAGGCTTACACATTTTAAGGCCATATTTGACACTTATATTTTTCATATTCTTATTTCATGTTCTTATTTTTTTTTTTTTTTTTAGGTTTACGGTTCAAGAGGGTTTAGGGTTCATGGTTCAAGGTTTAGGGTTCATCGTTGAGGGTTTAGGGTTTAGTGTTCGTGGTTTAGGGTTTTAGTGTCAAACATGGCCTTAAAATATATAAGCCTCGAATTGATAGTTTCTATCTTTTTAGGCCCTGGATTGATAATTTTCTATCTTCCGTGCCTTGAATCGATAGGAAAAAATCTTTGGGAGAAGAACATTCCACTACAAAGTCACCCAAAACATTACAACTAGGTACAAAGTGCGAAAAAATTTTGTTTTTAGTTCAAATTTGAACTATAGTAAAAATTTCAAGACCGGTTTTGGTTCAAATTTGAACTATAGTAATCTTTCAGGCCGTAAATTGATAGTTTTACCATCTTTCGGTTTCAAATTGATAAAACTCCGTTCAAACTATCACACCTTTCTCTATGAAACATTGATATATTTTTTTTTTATGAAACATTGATTTAAAAGTTTGGACTTTTTATCCTAAATTTGTGCATAACTTTAATGTATTTGGATGGGTAAATTGCGTAGGTGGTTCCATCTAAATTTGCCCTCAAAAAATGTTCTCAAAAAAATAAATGAATTTTCAGGACCAAAACTGTTAAATAAAAATAAAATTGGACAAAAAAATTGATAGTTTTACCATTTGAGACCATTTCAATTAACCCTAAATGAAGCGCATGTAAATATAAAATAAAGTGTAGATAAAAATCACGTTCCATACTAATTTGAAATTTAAAAAGATTTTAATATCTATCACACCTTTTTCTGTGCGAAAAATACCATTAAGAATTGAATAAACCAAGAATGGGTGAATTTTAGCGTTGCGAAGAAAAAGAAAAGAGAGCGCGATTCTGAGAAACAAAAGGAGAGGGACACCAGCGAAAGAAGAAGAAGAACGAAGCACTGTGTATGCTTTGATTTTCATGAGATACTTGGCATGTTTAATTAAGTTTTAAGCTCTTTTAGAATAACTAATTTAACCTCTCTCTCAAAAAAAATAAAAAAAAATAAAACTAATTTAACAGAAATCAAACTCTAATTTCTTGAATTTGTATTGTGAAATTGTGCAATTTTTATTAGCCTTTTTCAATTCATCGGAGGAGAGAGAAATATAATTTTAATTGAAAATTTGTATTAGTTGAAACGATTTGTTACGGCAACGAAAATCTACTTTTGAGATGAAGTTCATAGAAAAGAATGAAATTGAGTTGCAATAGAGACTCTTGATTCTAGCACAAAAATGCTTGGGCATGTCTTATGAAGTTATACCCCCAACCATTTTTTAAATAAAATTTGCATTTGTCTGATCAGAGAAATGAAATTCAATTGGATTTTTAGGCTACAGTGAAGAATGACTTTGAGTTGGAAGTTGGAACCTTTGGAATCAACGGAAATTTATTTTTTATGTAATACTATTATATTGGAGTTGTACTTTTTTCGTAGGAACATATTTTTTTTTGCGGAGGGAGTTGGTGCCAGTTCTTGCGTCCGCCCCTGCATACAAATCTAATTTTCACAAAATTCGATACAATATTACTACTATTTTTTTCATTTTTAATATAATATAAAAAAAAAATATATATATATATATATATATATAATAATAATAATACAACATTAATTATTATTACTATTCATTGATTTGATATAAAACAAAATCTCACTCTATCAAAATCTCAAAACAAACGCATTATTTTAATATTCACCGAGACTTTCAAATTGATAGGATTTCGAAGTTATGACTTTCTGATGAGAACGGCGATTTGGGAACAAGATAAATTCGTCGCCCTAGCGCAGGCTAGTAGGAGAACGAATAGATAACATGATAAAATCGACGCCCTGACTCAGGCCAACATGAGAATGATTGGTTTTTTACAAAGTTGCCAAAGAAAAGTTAATTCTTCATTTGATTGATGAAGCAAAAAAATGTACAAAACTTGTTTAAATAGAAAAAGGACCAAACCTAATAAAAAAAAGGACTAAATCTAACTAAATTTAAAAGATATCCTAAAATAAATAAAATAACCGAAAAATAAGGGAAAAATAGTAAATCTTGTGGATTCTTGTCAATCTTGAGATCCTGCGAATCTTGGGATATTTCTAGAACAAATCCAATATCGCATCTTGCCACATCTGGCGAAATTTGGGACAGTATCTTTGATAATTCTGGGCCCAAAACCCTTGATCGCATCATTCCCGTCCCCTTCAAGACCGTCCTTGTCCTCAAGGACCAATTTCGGGAACACTCTCTCATCAAGTCTAAATACTCCTCTTCATTTAATCGCCGACTTATTGCCACCAAATTATTTAGCTCAAAATTATCAACTTTTCGGGTGTGGCAAAAAATCTTTAAGCGATAGTGTGGTTTTTTCATAGTGCTACCGACAAAATAACTATCATTAGTTAGAAAATAATAATAATTATTATGTGAGATATAACCTTCATCATCATATAGGCAAATTTCATCAAACGCCGATCAAGGCCCCAAAAATTTGAAGTGTTGTCAACTTCCAGATCAAAAAAAACTGGGACAACTCGTCTTCAGGTTCGTCTTCATAAATAGGGGGCTCATTCACTTTCAAAATTTTGGCACGAATCATCTACGAGCTCCACATCAAAAACGGAAAGAATTAACTACGAGTTGCTCTTCATCATAAAGAGGTGGTCCATCATAATATGGAGATTCAGTAAAACAGTCCATCTCATCAGAAGTAAAAGGCCCAAAGTTCTCGTTATCATTCCATAACTTAAACTCTTCCAAAAAAAATGACTATCCCATCTTCACAAAAATCATCAAACGAATTATCAGGCTCAAACTGACTAATTTCTTCACTCCAAGTAGGAAGCCCAATTGGCTCATTTCTATCCTCCAAATAAGTAAGCCAAAAATGGAACCATCCTCAAAAGGTTCAGGAAAATAATTAAGCTCATCAGAAATATTGGTTCCAACTTTAGAAATATTATTAGCAGACTCTATTAAATTAAACTCAGGCCCATGTCCTTCAGAATAAGGGTCATGTCGAAAATCACATTCTCCAAATTCTTGAAACAAATTCCCACGCTCAACCTCCGGACTAATCTCCTGACTAATCAAAGGTCCATTAAACTCAACATGAGAATTGAACCCTGGCCCAATTTCTCCAAAAAATCCTCAATAAATTTCCGTGCCCACTATGTTCATTAAATTTAAATGGTCCAATGACATCATCATTAACAAGACATGTCCCAAAATTTTTTTATTGTTGTCGCAAAAAAAGAACCCAACTTCATCATATGTCAAAGAACCGTCAGACCCAACTTGCGCAACACAAGGAAAAGACTTATTTTCAAAAGAATACGAAGGCCCAAATTTACCTTCCCGTGAGATTAGCCCATGGTGGGGTAGGGCAACAGACACAAAGGGAAACCGTTTTCTGTTACTATCGGTGGTGCGCGAGGGGTGCATGGCTTGTGGCTGTGGGTTGGTGGTTGGTGGCAAGGCGGTGATGTTGATCCGCTCGCGAGATGATGATTGATCTTACTTCTTGCCTTCCTTTCCGAGGTATTTGAATGACGAACTTTCGTCTTATTTTTCGTACGTTCAGTATTTTCCAGCGATTGATTGATGATGGCCAACCTACCCAAGATGTCAAACCTATCTTCGATGGTAAACGCTAGCAATTTAGATCGCGATTCTCGGATACTCTCAATAAAAGCACCAATTTGGTGAGAACCGCGATTTGGGAACAAGATAAATTAAATGCCCTAAGCGCGCAGTTAATGTAAGAACTGGCTCACAAAGTTGCCAAAGTAAAGTTAATTTTTCATTTGATTGATGAAGCAAAAAACATACAAAACCTGTTTAAATAGAAAAATGACCAAACCTAATAAAAAAATGACTAAATCTAACTAAATCTAAAAGGTATCCTAAAATAAATAAAATAACAAAAAAATAAGGGAAAAACCAGTAAATCTTGTGGATTCTTGTCAATCTTGAGATTTTGCGAATCTTGGGATATTTCTAGAACAAATCCAATATCGCATCTTGCCACATCTGGCTAAATTTGAGACAGTATCTTTGATAATTCTGGGCCTAAAACCCTTGATCGCATCACTTTTTTCGCACACTTAAATCTTGAAACAAACATGGATTTAAACTAAAATTGTTCCGTAATTATTGACTTGTTCAATTTAGTCCCAGACGGTCGGAAACCAGCTAAAAAGAACCAAAATAACGTCTTTTTACTCGTGTCTGCCACGCGCCCCTAATTTTTTCCGGAAGCTACCGATCCCATTTCTTTTTCATATGTGGCATACTTATCTTCTAGTCATATTGCGCTAGAAGATGGTGGAAGCACTTAAACTCTTAGGAATTAATTTGACTTAAAAAACGTAACTCGTCTTCCCCATCTCTTATCGACAAGATTCTCTTGATCTTCATGTGTTCAAGTTTCGTATTCAGAGGTTGTTCTATATCTTTGTCTTACTGGTACTTCTCGATCTCCATCTTCGAGAAAACCCAAAATTTGTACCATCAAACTTTTCAACTGGCAATTTCTCTTCACCCAGAGATGGACGGACGCATACTGGTGAGGGGGCACGTGCCCCAGGAAAAAAAAAATTATTTAGCATAATTTTCTAATTATATACAAACTTCTTATTAATATTATAATAAATTATAACTTGATTCATGGGTCGAAATCCATACCCCCACAGTGTTCTGATCCCCACCAGCCCATCCTCACCCCTTCAATCCCTATTATTATACTATATATAATTTTTAATTAGTAGTATACAAATTATAAAAATTATAATTTAAAATCCAAACCACATTAATACCTATTATTATATAAATACTAGTAATTGAACCCGTGCGATGCACGGCTGTAGTTGAACATTTGTTTTAATAGTGAGTAATATGATTTTTGGAAAACTCTTTAAAAATAACGTTTTAGCTAATTCATATTTAATACACAATTTTAAATTAAATTCATTCGTTAAAGAAATTTTCGAAACACACCGAAATATAAGTGAAATCAGATAACAACTATGTGTTCATGAAAAAAATGTAGTGTTAAAATAACCTAAGTTTATTGTAGGAAAATTCCAAAAAATAAAAAAATGGTTCATAACAAAAGGAAATAAGAGACATAAATTAATATTGAACTATTCTTTCTCAATCTTGATTTTGGTCATCATTTTCTTCTTTGAATTTGAAATTGTCATATTGTTGTCAGATAGTTTTCTCTTAGAATTTTCTTCATTTGTTATATCAATGAGGTCGAGATCTGAATCTTCTGCTTGAATATTATATTTTTGTTGAGTTGAAGAGTTGACGGTCTCGCCGCCGATGGAATCATCCTACACGGAACTATTTTATAATTATTTATTTATAATAATAACTTTAGAGTGAAAATATTCTAATAGTAGAAAAACTTACTTGACTACCACGAAAATTTATAGAATACTTAGAGACGATTTTGTCACCCGTATTAATTTTAATAACACTGAAAGTGTTATTCTATACGGTAAATTCATAATCAACTCGAAAAGTTGAATGATGTGATAAATACATTACTAATAATTTAAGGTCCTATAATTGGGTATATTTTCATGCACAGTTATGGATGCACAATTAATTTGTATTAAATCACTATAAATATTTGTATTAAAATGTGTTTTCATTCTGAAGAGACGATATTTTTTACAGAGAAAGTATTCTCTCGGAAATTTTAAATTTAATATAATTGAAAATATTTATTGTGGTTGGAAAATTCAAATAAAAATTTAGGTTTGTAGGGAATATCAAAATTATAAACGAATTCATAATTCAAATTATTTACCTCAATACTCCCTGAAATATATATATAACGTGAATATTAATCGCTATGAACAAATTAGAAGAAACTCATCCATAACTAATTCAACACTCAAATTATTTACCTCAATACTCCGTGCAATATAAAAAGAACTCTATGCAATATACAAAATAATTACATAATTAAAATAAACATTCATAAATCTAATTTGTAACTCAAATTACTTACCTCAATATTCCCTGCAATATATGCAAAACGTGAATATTAATTGCTATGAATAGATTAGAAGAAACTCCTCTACAATTAATTCAACACTCAAATTACTTACCTCCTGCTGCAATATACAAAATAATTACATAATTAAAATAAACATTCATAACTTAAACCAAATTTGGGGCGCAAAGATTTTTTATCAATCTATTATTATTTGTTTAAAAAAAAATTCGATAGATATATATGTCTCCCGATTTAGCAATAATTTTTGGCGGGAATCTAATGGTTTCCAAATTTGGGGCGGTTTCTGCTTTTATATATATATAGATGATATGCATTTGTTATAGGTTATAGATTATAAAGGTAAGTCTCCGTAAAATTTGTTCATAATATGAAATATATAGCTTACACTTATATTTTAATATCACAATATTTATAAAATAATATCATTATATTTATAAATTAATATTATAGCATTAAGTATTATTGGTATTGATTTATAAAAATAATGATATCGATTTATAAGTGTAATGATATCAATTTCATACCGCGAACAAGTTTATAGGAGAGCTTGTAAAATTATAATATAAAACCCCAGCCCACCTCTATCTAATGTCCGGACTGCCACTACACGTCCTCACCACACTTCAAATTTTAATCCTTAATACTGGCAATCAGGTAACAGATTTCCCTCCAAAATTATTATCAAAATTAATCCCTATAATTTCTATCCGTAAAATTTTCAGGTATTTTAAGTTTATATTTTTTTTCGCCCCCGTTATAAAAAGTTTCTGGATCCGTCCCTGTCTTCACCCATCACTACAAAAAAAATGGGTTTTAACAATGGAATTTAGCGACGGTAAAAATATGATTTAGCGACGGAGACGGTCAAATGGTCAAATCAACCATTTATAGCGACGATTTAGCTAACTATCGCTAATTGCGACGATGTAGCGATGGTAAATTCGAATCGCCAGTTTTGGCGATTGATTTTGCAACAGTTTTTTGAAAATTCGTCGCTAAATCCAGAAACCGAAGAATCGTGACCGTTGGGAACCGCAATCATTGATTGGGCCCCATCTTTAGCGACGAATTTGAGAAATCTGTCGCTAAATATAATATTATATATATCCCCGCGGCCAACACAATATGCATTCGATTTCGTCAGAAAGGGACGAGCTGTGTACGCGAACGAGTCAATTCATCTGTATATTTCGATAAACGGTAATTTTTTTATTTGTTTATTTATTTATTTATATTTAATTTTATTCGTATTTTATTTAGATGAATGTTGAAGACGGTAATAACATTCCAGATCCATCTCTTTTGCCTATCAATCTCATCAATGGAACATAAGTGATTTTTTTTTAATTATATAATTATTTTAGTATTAAATAATAATTATGTATTTATTTTATACTGTATTAGAATTATCCCGATCACGAGACTTCTTGTATAGTCAAACGAATCATCAGATATGTGGAATTTGCTGTCAAAGCTCACAAATGGAAAAACGTATCGGCTGACCAACGTCTGATGTATTTCGAGGAGTTTAAGGTATAAAATTTAAATTTAATTTATACTTTATTTCAATATATATTGATTATAATTAATTAATTTGAGATTTAATTTTTGAAATATAGAAACACACTACGTGGGGGCCCAATGTCAACAACTATGAAGTTTTCAAGGCATTCTTTAAGGTTGCGAGCCGAGTGTACCATGACCAGATGTACAGTTGGCGTCATGAGTGGAGGGATGAAGGGCTGAACCTTTCAGATGAACTTGACCAGGATGTATGGGACTCACTTGTGGCTATTTGGAGGGCACCTCCCGTTTAAATGTTGTTATTTTTAATTTTCTGAACAATTTATTTTTCTGTCGAACAATTTTATTTATGTTATGTTATGTTATGCAATTTTAATTTTATAAATGTTGAGCAATTTTATGCAATTTCTGTCGAACAATTTATAAATGTTGAGCAATTTTGATTTTATTTATGTTATGTTAAACAACTTTTTATTTTTATTTTTTTATTAAATTACGTAATTAGCGACGAAAATAATCATCGCTAAGTCCGTCGCAAGTAGTGACGGAAATTACTACCGTCGCTAAATCCGTCGCACTTGGCGACTGTATTTTGAAATCATCTGTCTTTAAATCCATCGCTATTCTTCTGTCAAAAAACCAACAGCTCATTTTACACAAAATAATCTAACCAACTCAATTTTTTTCCAAAAACAACACCAAAACTTGTGTAGATAGAGGCAAAAATAATTTTTGAAGTGCATATTGTGTAACGGAAGCATTTCACAATCGAGGACGACTTCATCGTACATTTTCACATTTCTACCGTTTAAATATATAGTGTAATGTATCAATTGTGATAAGTTTGTTTTGTATTTGGTGTTGATATATATTGTGTAGATAGTTTATGTTAAATGAATGTTGTCATAAATGATTATGATTGGTGGATAATTGTTTGATGTTATAATATTAATTGATAGAGAAAAAAAGTTTTTTGGACCCATAACTTTCCTGTAATCTGTTTTTGGTCCAAAAAATTTAAATATTCAATTTTGGTCCCCTAACTATCTCGATTGTCCAATTTTGGTCCCATCTTTTTATCAAAAAATAGAAAATTTTATCATTTTCAGTCATGCGTAAGTCACGTATCAGTTAAAAATGTGGGTTTCCAAGCTCGTATCTGATGTGGACACTGACTGTTAAAAGAAAAGCTCATTTTTCTAAAAAAATTTAGAAAGAACAAGAAAATTTCTCCCAAGTGCGAAAAAATGAATTTTTAACGTCCACATCAACTAGGAGCTCGGGAAACCCTAATTTTAATCGGCATGTGACTTGTGTGTGATGAAAAAAAGACAAAATTTATGTTTTTCGGCAAAAATGGTACCAAAATTGGACAATCGAGATAGTTATGGGACCAAAATTGAAAAGTTAATTTTTTTGGGATAAAAAATGGATTACAGGAAAGTTATGGGAAAAAAAACTTTTTTTCTCATATTTGATAGAAGAATATATTTGGATATTTACATATACAATCTAAACTCTGTCCAATTTTTTGTAAAATTAACATATTGATATGATTTGAAACAGATGGAATATCCGAATCGTCAGTGGATGTATTCGACTCCTCGACTTATCAACGGATGTATAAATACGGAGTTCATGAATGAAGTTAATAACTTCATTTACTTTGCAACTAGTCATGGTGCAACAGATTCAGAAGATCGTATAAGATGTCCGTGTATTGTAAGAAAGTGTCGGAACAAGTTATACAGAATGATTGTCGATGTTCAAACACATATCATCGTGAATGGTTTTGTTCCTTATTACTACAATTGGACACGTCATGGTGAAGATCGATGGAATGGTTGATTTCAATGATCTTGAAGAGTATTATAAGGCTGCCAATCATATGATCGTGGTTGTGGATACTAACGCAAGTATGATGAAAATTGAACAATTCTTGTAATTATGACACGAAATTGAAATAATTAAAATTAAAAGTTAGAGGATTTTCTTAACACTCTCTATATTTAGGGTTTCACACCTAAATAAATTTCCACTCAAATAAACACGTTGAAATTACATTTTGAAATAACTCTAATTTCAGCTGAAAACCTAGAAGACGGTGGCGAAGTTTGCAGGATGAAAGTCCACGCCAGGGATTCCATCGTCGACGGGCGGAGCAGAGGACGCCGACGGACAAGCACGGCGAGACAAAACCCACCTGGGATTTTCCAATGAGGTTCATCTTGGGCGAGGCGGTGGTCAAGCTCTACTGTACCAGGATGCTCAGAGATAGGTACTGAAAGAATTTTATCTCATCTAAAAGTTTGAACTTGCAGAGAGGTTTAAAATTAATTTATTTAACCCCTCTCTATAAATTCAGAATTTAAGATGAGATTAAATTCATGGGACAAACTCTTTTTTACCATATATTGATAGGTCAAACTTTTTTTGCCCTATCTTGATAAAAAAAAAAAAAATTGTTTTTTTATGACATATTCACTCCTACTAAATTAATATCTATCCTCCCACTAAG
Organism: Stenogyne calaminthoides; assembly: GCA_037126765.1. Classification (NCBI taxonomy): domain Eukaryota; kingdom Viridiplantae; phylum Streptophyta; class Magnoliopsida; order Lamiales; family Lamiaceae; genus Stenogyne; species Stenogyne calaminthoides. The sequence continues at coordinate 48,091,303 of JBBCBC010000005.1, forward strand.
TCGTGCTTTAGATCGTATGCCCCATGTTCGACTCATGCTTGTGACTTTTTTTAGTAAGAGTATATATGTCAGACATAAAAGGACAAATAAGAATTTTTTTATCAAGATAGAGCAAAAAAGAGTTTGAACTATTAATATAGGGTATTGTTGCCAATTTTATGTAAATTATTTCATGATATCATAGTCAAAAGGATCACGCCCACGTTTTGAGTTCGATTCCTTCTAAAAAAGTAACTCCATCCATATTTAATTGTCCATTCGACGGGTCTTCTCCCAAAGATTGAGTAACCAAATTCAGCCCTCTGCCCTACGGGTAGAAGGCTCAATGCGTGGACAATTTAATATGAGTCGAGTTGTTTTTTGCAGAGGATCTTGGCGCTCTGATGCCGTGAAAGAATTCCTTCTCATCTAAAAGTCCAAACTAGTAGAGAGGTGTGTAATTAATTCATTTATATTATTTCCTCTAACAGATACGTTTTCCGCATGCCTATGAAGGAGCTCTTCGACTGGAGCCACCGGAGGAAGCGCGTGGTGAGTTTTCCGGTGCATAGAGGTGGTGCGGTTTCACAAGGGGTGTTAACGTTTTCGTATAGGTTTAGGGAGAAAGTGATTAATATTGATAATCTGTAGGGGGCTGAAAGGAGTAGTACTGTTGGTGGGTTGGAAAAGGAGTTTCAACGGAAGAGTGTGATTTTGGCGGTAGTGAAATTAAGTATTGGAAGTTTTGATGTATCCGATGTGATTGGTTTTTCCGAAATGAAGATGCATGATGAAGTGTTCTATTGATTCATGTAGCATGAACTTGTATTTTTTATTTGTGGTCAAATCACAAATGGTCCTGTAAATTTTCATGTGTCCGTAAGTAGTATCCATTACAAAATAACTGTTAAATATCGACGATTTTACTTGACGGACATAAATCCGTCATAATTACCGACAAATTAGACTAATTTAAAATAGATACAAACTTGCCGATGGATTCCAAAAAATATTTAAAAAATCTACAAATTTTAAATCCGTTATGTTAGGATGTTATACTTGTATTTATAGATATTCTAAAATCAACACATGGCGCAAATCTAAAGAGTGTAACAGGAGATGTAACACCATTGTGTAACAGGAGATCCTGACCAGTAGAATACATATGTATATATTTTCATATATATATTTCCTTCTTTCCAAGATTAATTACTAAGGTACAATATATTTGAGGGATATTTCTAAATATTGAATTGAGAAAAAAATCTTTATAATATCTTTGGAATAATTCCAAATAATTTATTTTATTTATAAAGATATATTTACACATGTATCATTATATATTCAATTCCCAAGATATGCTTAGATTATATATTACAATTTGCAAAAAGATTGTAATTTAATTTGCAGTTAAACCTATGTAAATCAACATGATCGAGTATTAGATTGTTGTCTGCTAAGCATGTTTGGTGCTTTGATATTACTTGCATCGTCCATATTTTTATGTTGGAGATCTAATAAAAATAAGGACGATATATGGTAGGATTTACTGATGTTAATATCTATTTTGATGTGATTTTGGATTTTATTTCTTGATGTAGTGAATGACCCAAAGTTACAAGTTTGGATAGATGCAATGAATCAATCTCCTTGGTTTTATGTTTAATAATCTGTTGTCTTGACCATTTATATTTTCTTATGTTATTTTTTAATATTTGGTCCCTTTGAGTCGAGGTCAATTGAGTTTAAAGGTATTGAGGTAAGTAACTTAAATTATGAATTCATTAGAATGTTTATTGTAATTGTGTAATTATTTTATATATTGCATAGAGTTTTTTATATTTTACGGCACAACTAATCAACACTCAAATTACTTACAAACCTAATCTTTTATTTGAATTTTTCAACCACAATAAATATTTTCTATTATATTAAATTTAAATTTTTCGAGAGATATCGTCTCTTTAGAATACTTTTTCTGTAACAAAAATATCGTCTTTTTAGAATGAAAAAACACTTCAATACACATATTTATTGAGATTTAATATAAATTAATTATGCAACCATAACCGTGCATGGATCTAACGTTGACAAATCTGTGCGGATCTATGAACGGGGATTACATGGATATCGTAGTAGAGGGGATTGTTTACGAAGCACTGTAAGAATTCCGTTTACATATTCCGTTATTTCAATTATACAATTGTAATTCGTTGTTGGTGAATTTGTAATTACGATGCGCATGTTTAACTGTTTTACGTGCTAGTAAATTCCAACAATTAATACTCGTGCGATCACAAAAATTTATTAATTAAAAGAGTTATTAATTAATTGATAAAATTAATAATTATTAATTTATATATTAATTAATATTTTATTAATTTATAATAAAATATTCAATTTACAAACACCTTTCAAACTTCCACTTAATTATTGTACAATGCATGTACGTATATCAAATGAAGGGTCCAATTTGAAAGAACCCTTCAGTCTCTCACCCTCATTTAATATTTCATGTGTTAAATATATCATTTTATGGACATTAAAAAATATTTCTATATAAATACAAGATCAAAATATGCCAACACAAATAATCATACACACAACATGGCTTCCCATCTTAAAGGTGAGAAAAAAATAACAATGACCAACAAGATTCGAAAAGCATTATGCAAGCACAACAAGGATAATCCAAGTCTCACTCAAAAGTAATTGCAAGATCAAGTTTTAGTAATTATGATTTGCAGGTGAGTCAAGGAAAATTAGAGATGAGATTCAAAGTGAATTGATTTCAAATAAAAAAACAAACAACAATTGAGTCATTTTTCAAGAAACCTTCATAAATTATACATGTAATATAAGAAATTATTAATTTATTATATAAGGTCTATAGAAATTATAAAAAAAAATATATTATCTTATAATTTAACAAATTATTAATTTAGCACCCTATTCCCAAATCGGAACCGACCAAAAATATTATTTTTGAGAGTTTATTAAATAATAAAGTATTAATTTATTGAGTTTCTACTGTAATACACATGTATAAATATGTACCAACATATAAACGTGTGGTGCATACTTCATACACGCTCGTAAGCAAGTAGCTAGGCAAGTAGGTATGAATGGGATTAAAATTAATTATTTCCCCGACCCCGCGTAAGCAACTAGCTAGGCCTGAAAGGGATTAAAATTAATGCGATTCAGAGAATTAGGACTTCTTTTTCACATTTATGTACCCATCAACTGCAAACTACTCCATCTGTCCCCCAAAAAGTATGCTTCCAAAAAGTATGTTCAGTGGGCTTTGAAACATGTTTTACGGAAATGTAAATTAAATATATTTATGGACATAATTTTTTTTATTTTCATCATCCAACAATCACTTAATTACTCAAGTTATCATTAGACTTTACTCACAATCAATTATGTTATTTATAAATGGACTTAATTTACATTTTCGTAAAACATGTTTTAACCCTATGAGCACACTTTTGGGGGACGGAGGTAGTAATAACTAAAAACTAAAGTCAACTTAAGACAATTTCCTGGTAAGTTTGAGGAAACAAATTAAGAATTAATTTTGTAGAAAAAAATGAATCAGATTTTTATTTTCCATAAAAACTCACCCGGCCCAATCCAAGTTCTACATATTTATAATAGCACTAAAACTTAAAATTATTAATTAGCCCTACAAAATAATAAAATTACAAAACATAGCAAAAGTCCAACATCAAAACATAAAATGGACCAATTTAATAAAATGGATATATATATATATATATATATATATATATATATTATTATATATCAAAATTCCTAGAAAAATACATCTGTCGGCATCTATACATATATACCAATTTTCCTGTCATAAAATAAACACACTGAATTCCAAATGGAGTGCAGAAACTTCGAGATAACCCCTATTGTCAGAACGATCTCGAAGACGCCTATTAGGCAAGATAAAGTCCACGCCTGAGAATTTGTCGGCGGGCAGGAGAGGGGAAAAGCGAACGCCGACGGACACGCACGGGGAATAAACCCCGCCTGAATTTCGACGAGGTTCACGGTGGGGAATCGGCGATCGAGAACTACAACACCATGCTGGAGGTGAAGCTCTACTGCACGAGCAAGCTAGGAGACAGGTACGTCCATAAATAATTTCATCGAAAATATCACGAACGGTTGACTTTTTCGAGTTCACAAAAGGTCCTATAATTTTTTATTTTTTCAATTTTAATCTTTTTAGTTCTAATTTCAGTCATTTTCGGCGAAAAAAATTGAATTTCCACTAGAGTTGGCCACATCATCTAATATTACAGCCAAAATCATCTCAATTTCAGTCCTTTTAAGTCCTCTGTATCTATTAATTTTCCCTCCAAATGAGCTGTGGTGGAATGTGATTACGCTGTGAGGTGTTAATTTTTGATGTGTTGATTTTCCACGTGTAACTTTTGTCCGGAATATTAGATCACATGTCCAAATTCGGTGGAAATACAAAAAAAGAAAAAAGCCAAAAAAAAACATAAATTGAGACTAAAAGATCAAATTTGAAAAAGTAAAAAGTTACTGGACCATTTGTGATGTTTTTTTACATGAAAAAAATTTCATTACTTTTAAAAGTTCAAACTTGTATATATAGAGGTGTGAAATTAATTCAGATGTATATATAGGTACATCGGAGAAGTCAATACGCCGATGAAGAAGCTCTTGGACGTGTCTAGAGCCACCGGAGGAAGAGCCGTCATGTGTTATCCAGTGAAGAAAGGATCGTGAATTCAAAGGGGTTGAAGTCACGTGTTATCCGGTGAAGAAAAGGAGTGTGAATTCCAAGGGGTGTTGAACTTTTCGTATAACTTTGGGGAGAAAGTGATGATTGATAAATTGTTGTTAGCTCAAACCATTAGTCCTGGTGGAGCCGTTGCTGATCTCCTCCGCAGGCGCAGGCGGCACACCACCACCACCACCGCCACCTAAGAAATGTTAGTTACCTTTGTTTGACTCCAAGTCATTCTCTCGAAGCTTGATCCGTACGTGCACGTTTCGGTATGGGAATTTGGATTCTCTATTTTAATTGTATTTATGTTTGTTCGATTGCTCTGTGCCATTTTTTATGTTCCATTAGTAAAACACAAAGTGGGATATAAAAATTATAAAAATGATACATGTGATATCATTTTGTATTTGAATTCTCTATTTCTAGTTTTACCTTTTACTATATGTCTCATACATGTTACATGTATAATGATGACATGTGTGATTGTACGTGTGTGCGACCCAGAGGATTGGGATTGCAACTGTATCTTTTTCAGTGCGTATGTTTGGTAGCTGATATTGAATGAATAAAAGGGGAAATTTCAACTAGACACAAGATTTTCATGGAAATATCATTTAGATACAAATATCCACCCTTATTTCAATTTGATACAAAATGAAAGATAAAAAACCTTTACACCCCTTACATCCAACCGGTATCCTCTCTCTAACCCTCTCACTCTAAAAACAGGTTCTGGGGGGTGGTGGGGTTGCTGTGAGGCGGCGATTCTGGGGTTGATGGTGGTGTGGGGGTGCGAGGAGGCGGCGATTCTGGGGGTTGATGGTGGTGGGGGTGCGCGGAGGCGGCGATCTACAAAAACGAGGTCTGTAGAGCATGGGTTTTGTGATTTTTGTTGAATTTGGTGGAGGATTAGAACATGAGTTTTGGAATCTGAGTTTCTGTATAAATTGGGTGCGCGAAAACGACGACGGCGGCGGCTCTGGAATAATTACCGTGGCTTCCAACGAGGCAAATGGCGATTTTGGCCGTTTGGGAAGATCTGTCGCCTAAAGCTGTAGATTTGTGTAAGATCTGTTCGCAGGGGTGTGGATTTTGCTATTGACGGCGGCGTGTGGGTGTTTTTGGTTTTTTAATCTCCTTCGTTTAGTAATAGTAATTTTTTATTTTTTATTTTAGGTGGTTTTTGGTTTAGCTTTGAGCAAATGTTTGGGTACAGATGAAAAGCGGAGAAGCTTTGAGCAAATGTTTTGATTTTTTTTTTGAGCAGATGTTTGAGCAAATGTATTTGATTCCCTGTATTTTGGTTTTTTTTTTCACCTATGAAAATTCTTATTGGGTATAATAGGTATTTGTGCAAATGTTTTTTTGCACAGATTAAAATTATTTTGGGTGTAAAATATTTTTAGTATTGATAATTATCTATATTTGTGTAAATTTTTTTTGCTTTGTGCAAATTTTTTTTTTCCATTTGTGCAAATTTAGCTTGTTCCTCGTTCTGTAATTAGTAAGTTGATGAACCATTTTTTAAACCCATAATTGCAATAGTTCTTTCCTGCCCCCCATTTTGAAATTAGTAAAATATACGGTTTGTGCAAATATATTTTGCATTGGGGTTAAATTTATATTGTGGTGCAAAAAAAAAAAACAAGGAAGATGAATAAAAATTGTATGTAATATATTTTAAAATTTCAGATTTTGCAAAATGAAAAATAAAAATGGGTTAAAAAATTTGAATTTTGCTAATGAAATTTAAATTTTAGTAAAATATATTTTTAAAATAATGTAAAATTTGAAATTGTGTAAAAAATTACTTATCCATGCAAACAAAATATGAACAAAGAAAAAATCTAGTCGATGAACAGTACCCGACAAACTTCTTATTTTTAGCATTAAGGGTATATTAGTCTTTATAGGTATGAAATTATATTGGATTGTAAGATGGGGTTTGGGTTGTATCAAATTGTAATAAACACTCCCACTTTGTATCTAAATGAAAGTCCCCCTAAAATGGTCGGTCCCGTTTTAAATTATTGCTCTCTTTTGTTGGGTTATGGAGCCCAGAGTGAAAGCGGGGATCTGGGGCGGCGGAGGCGCTTCGATCGATCTTTCGAGGTCGGCGGGGTGTGCTTTCGGTCGAGCGCCCCCCTTTGCTTGTGAGAGAAGGCGCCGAGCAAGGTTCTTGATCGAGCGAACCGCTCGACCTAGGGCTGAGGTCGGCGGTTCCGAGGCCCGACTGTGAGGCCCGGTTCATCTTTTTAGGGTTTCGGCCAGGATGGGCCAAACCTAGGTTTTTTGTATAAATAACCCCCTAACTCCCCCATTGTATCTAGCACTACTTGCACTATCTTATAAGATATAGTAGATCTCTCCTGGCTTGGTAGTACCCCCAGATGTAGTCAGTTTGACGAACTGGGTAACCAAATTATTTTGTTCTCTAAATTCCGTAATTCCATTATTTTCTCCCATAATTGCTTGCTTAAATTCCTAACAACTGGTATCAGAGCATCGGGTTAAAGGGATCTGTGGAGAGCAATTATGATGGCTGAAGGGAAATCGCCTATTGAGAAGTTTGATGGAACGGATTTCATATTTGTCGTTCGGTATGCGGCCGGGCACAACCACTGAACGTCCGAGAACGCACAAGGCGCTCGAGCATGCTGGTTGGTCGAGCAGAACCGCTCGACCAAAGCCCCAGGTCGAGCGGGTTCGGTAAGCAGTTCGGGGAGTATGGGGCGTTGCTTGGAGTAGGTGGTTGGATGCAAGATCAAGATGGGCGTTGACACGTGGCTGAGATCGTTGTATCAGGTTGGATGCAAGATCAAGATGGGCGTTGACACGTAGCTGAGATCGTTGTATCAAGTTGGATGAGAGATTGGGAAGATGAGTTTCTGATTGAAGTCGGGTCTCGGGTGGGAGATTGTTGGGATTGTTGGAGTCCGAAGTTGGGAATGAGTCCGGGAGGACAAGACGTTCGGAATGAGTCCAGGGGAGGACAAGACGTTTGAAATTGAGTCCGGGGAGGACAAAGGCGTTCTCGACCTAGTTGAGATTGTTGGAGTCCGAAGTCGGAATGAGTCTCGGGGAGGACAAGGGATTGTTGAGTCCGAGGAGGACAAGACGTTCGGAATGAGTCCAGGAGGACAAGACGTTCGGAATGAGTCCAGGGAGGATAAGACGTTCGAATGAGTCCAGGGAGGATAAGACGTTCGACCTCGAGGTCATGCACTCTCGATTCGATCTCGGTGGGAGATTGTTGGGTTATGGAGCTGAGTGAAAGCGGGATGCAGGGCGCGGGAGGCGCTCGACCGATCTTTCGAGGTCGGCGGTGTGCTCGGTCGGCGCTCCCTTTGCTGGGCGGTGAGAAGGCGCCGAGCAAGGTTCTTGTCGAAAGAGAACACCGCCGACCTAGGGCTAGGTCGGCGGTTCCGAGGCTTTATCTGAGAGGCCTAGTTTCATCTTTTTAGGGTTTTCGGCGGGATGGACCAAACCTAGGTTTTTTGTATAAATAACCCCTAACTCCCCCATTGTATTTAGCACTACTTGCACTATCTTATAAGATATAGTAGATCTCTCTGGCTTGGTAGTGCCCCCAGATGTAGTCGGTTTGTAACCGGTAACCAAATTGTTTTGTTCTCTAAATTTAAATAATTCCATTATTTTCTCCCATAACTGCTTGCTTAAATTCCTAACAACTGTCGAAACCCTCTTGTCCTCCCTGGACTCATTCCGAACGTCTTGTCCTCCCTGGACTCATTCCGAACGTCTTGTCCTCCCCTGGACTCATTTCAACGCCTTGTCCTCCCCGGCTCATTCCGAACGTCTTGTCCTCCCCGGACTCATTCCAAGAACTTCGGACTCCAACAATCCCAACATCTTTTAGAAATTAAATCTCACAAATGGAAAGTGTAAATGTTATGAGTCTCTTTTTCTAATCATAGTTTATTAATGTGTATTTTTTGTTTGTGCTATTAATTAATTTTCTCTCTTTTTGCATTAGTTATAAATATGTTGATGATTATTTTAATTATGATCACCGATAATTTTGATGATTTGGTTTTCGAGAATATATTAAAAAAAAAGTGAATCTCATGTACACTCAAGTGCACCATGCACTCATAGTGCATTTAAAAAAGCGTCTTGATTTGTTGTTATGAAAATTACAACTTATTTACATTGAACCGCACTATTTTTTCATATTAGTTGCACGCTTGATGTAAATAAATCGACGCTTCAATATAACAAATCGCAAGTTTTTAAAATATAATATGAGTGGACGGTGGACCTAGGTGCATACAAGACCAAGTCATAAAAAATTACAATATGTACAAAGTAACAATCTGATCAAGATATGTACAAAAGAGATATATCTAGTTAGGATATTCTACCCTATTGTAACTTCTTGATTGAGGGACAAGTTAACAAAAGGGGGTTTACCAATAGCCAATGCACACATAACATATTGAAATATTGGGACGACAATTTCCAAACTCTTTCACCTGTTTCAATAATAAGACCAAGTTTCTCCGTTGACTACTGGGTGAGGGAATCAGAAGTCCATCAAGCGGACATAAAGATTTCCATCAAACTCTTGCGTAAGAAAACTATACAAGACTGACGGTTTCATCGGTGAAGTCAACATACCGGTGAAGAGGCTTTTCGATAGCGGTATTAGGGCAGGCAGGGTTTTGAGATACCGAGTTCGTGGAACTTCGAAAGGGAGGCTAAATATTTTGTACGAGTTTGGTGAAAGTACGGTGTTGGAATTGTGTAAAATAAAGAAATTTTGTTGTATCCCACATCGGATTGTATCAAAAGTTGAAGGATTTCCTAATCCTATAAGAAGTCTTATTCTGTCCCACATCGGATTGTGGAAAAAGGTGAAGGGCTTCCTAATGTTATTTAAGAAGCCCAGGTCTCTTTGATACAAGTTCATCAGTCGGTTTTGGTTTTGGGCTTATTAATTTAGGCCCAGTCAGTTTGGTGCATCAGTCGGTTTTGGGCTTATTAATTTAGGCCTAGTCGGTTTCGGTTTTGGGCTTATTAATTTAGGCCCAATCAGTTAGGGATTATTATTTATATTCCCATTTGAATTGTATATTGTTGTCGGTTCTGAATAATATACGAGATCCTCTTTCGGTTTATTTATCGTTTTTTATATCTTTCTCGCATCAGTTATAACAAACTGGTATCTATAGCCTTGTTGGGGGTTTCCGCAATTTGGCGAGAAAGATGATGGGTGGGATAAACGTGAAAATCGACAAGTTCACGAGGAAGAATAGTTTCAGTTTATGACAGATCAAGATGCGTGCCTTGTTGAAACAACAAGGACTGTGGGCACCGTTGATGAAAAAGACGGTGGATTTGGAACTCTGGAGGAGAATGCACACTCATCAATCATGTTGTGTCTCGCAGATGACATCATTACTGAAGTCGCAGAGAAGGAAACTGCTGCTGGTCTATGGTTGAAGTTGGAGAGTCTGTATATGACGAAGTCGCTAACCAATAAGTTGTTGTTGAAACAACGTCTGTTCAGTTTGCGTATGAATGAAGGCCAGCCACTTCGTGAACATCTGGATCAATTGAATACAATTCTATTAGAATTGCGTAATATTGATGTTAAAGTTGATGATGAGGATGCTGCTTTAATTTTGTTGGTTTCTCTACCTTTGTCGTATGAGAATTTTGTGCAGTCTTTCATTGTTGGGAAAGACACTGTGTCCTTGGAAGAGGTCAGATCATCTCTACATACTAGAGAGTTGCGACATAAGGCGAGTGGTGGAAGTTAAGATAATCAGGCCCCTGGACTAGTAGCTAGTGGGAACAAGGGACCTGGAAAATCGGGAAAGAAGAAATTCAAGAAGCCTGGGTCGAAGGGTCCTAAACCAGACGATATCTGTAACCTCTTTGCAAAGAGTCGGTCATTGGAAAAATGATTGTCCGAAGAAGAAGAAGAAGCGGGGAAGACAAAGCGGTGCTTGGCACATTCTTTGAAGAGATGACACCAACTCCGAGAGGATGTAGTCCTAGTTGCTAATGGACAAACACATCACAATCGATGTGTGGGTTCTTGATTCCGTGCATCTTATCATATATGTCCGCAAGTAGAGTGGTTTACAACTTTACTTTGTGCTAAGTATGACTTTACTTTCGATGGAGACCAGATTCTATACCCCTAACACCGTTTCTATAGCCCACAAAAACTCCTTTTCTTAAGCCCTTGGCTCCAATTTACCCTTATTTACATGATAATAAACAAATTACATCCAAAAGCTTTCAAATTAGAGTAATGTCTGCGGACTTATCGGACCACACCTTGTAAGGTGTTTTGAGGTTGATACGTGTGAGGTGCACAATTTATTAGGTATCATGCCGTCTTGACGCTTACGCCCAAAAAATCTTGAAATTAATCCAAAGATTAGAGAGCATGCATTGAGCTCTCTCGAAGTGTTCGATTCACGCGTTCGCTACACCATTACTGTTGTGGTGTATCTCGTCTTATGATGATGTCTTGCGATCCCTTCATTCTTGCGAACTCATCGAAAATCGGAAGAACAAAATTCGAGACCATTATCGGTTCCCACCTTTTGATTTTCTTCCCCTGTTTGATTTTCCACCAACGCCTTCCATTGGTTGAAACTCTTGAAAGCTCCACTTTTATTCTTCATCATAATTACCCAAGTCATTCTTGAGTAGTCATCAATCATAGATACAATCGTAATGGATATTTTGTTCTATGACTTTGTCTTGGGATCTTTAGATGCAAAGATCAAAACACAATGGTGAGATCGTTGTGACACGTTAGATGCAAGATCAAGATGGGCGTTAGACCGCGGGTGAGATCGTTGTATCGGGTTCTTGCAAGATCAAGTGTGGATCGGGTCAACGTTGAGGGACATTGCTCGGATCGAGAGTTACTTGCCGTGGAGAGATTGGGAAGACGAGTTACGGCTGAGCCGGGTCTGTGTGGGAGATTGTTGGGATTGTTGGAGTCGAAAGGCGGAATGAGTCCAGGAGGACAAGACATTCGAATGAGTCCAGGGAGGACAAGACGCTCGAAATGAGTCCAGGGAGGACAAGACGCTCGACCTAGTTGAGGTCGCGGCGACTTCCGCCTCCAAAGGTCGGGCCGTGATCGGAGGGCTTAGAAGCTTGATCTCTAATCGGACTTGCCGATGAAGAACATCTTCAAATCTTCGTAGAGAATAGGGTTTTAGGTCTTGACTTAATA